>CM049798.1:25085099-25234186 GCA_027422405.1 Ptychobarbus kaznakovi | reverse complement strand
TGTGTGGGTGTGTGTGTGTGTGTGTGTTGTGTGTGTGTGTGTGTGTGTGTGTGTGTGTGTGTGTGTGTGATGTGTGGGTGTGTGTGTGTGTGGTGTGTGTGTGTGTGTGTGTGTGTGTGTGTGTGTGTGTGTGTGTGTATGTGTGTGTTGTGTGTGTGTTTTGTGTGTGTGTGTGTGTGTGTGTGTGTGTGTGTGTGTGCATGTTTAAGTGGTTTATGAGGACACAAGTTTGATATAAGGACATGGGTATGCAGGTATTACAGGAGAAGGTGATTATGAGGACATTTTTCAGTGTACCCATAATTCACAATGATTATAAATCATATAGAGTGAGTTTTTTGAGGGGAAAGTAGAAATGCAGTCTTCTGTGATGGCCAAGTTTAGGTGTAGGTTTAGGGCAATAGCACATACTGTGTTGTGTGTGTGTGTGTGTGTGTGTGTGTTGTGTGTGTGTGTGTGTGTGTGTGTGTGTGTGTGTGTGTGTGTGTGTGTGTGTGTGTGTGTGTGTGTGTGTGTGTTGTGTGTGTGTGTGTGTGTGTGTGTGTGTGTGTGTGATGTGTGTGTGGTGTGTGTGTGTGTGTGTGTGTGTGTGTGTGTGTGTGTGTACCTATAATAGGCTGTTTAAGGAAACATCAATATGTTGTGATCATTTCATTGTTTCATCCAATCCTGTATGATTTATTTCATATTTTTCTTTTGTGGAACAGAAGTCAACTTTAACCAAAACTGTTTGATTACAAACATTCTTCAAAATATCTTATTTTGTGTTTAATGTAAACGTCAGGTTTGGAACAACACAAAGGTGAAAAATATTGACAGATTTATTTTTTTTCCTTTTATAGCATTTATTATTGTGACAAGTATTTACATAGAAAACTCAGATCATGTTTTATTAAAAAAATTACATTATGCATTATTTGAAGCTCATCATTTTGCATTTGCATTCTAATTAATGTGGTTTCACAATCAAATCAGGACAAAACAAAATAATTTAACACCTTTTACTTAATAGTTCACATTTACATAGTAATCAAGGAACAACTCACTTAGACTTTCTGTGCAAGCACCTTCACGGCGACATGAATGTTGATTATTTGCACTCATTTACATGTGGAAATCCTCTGGTTTACGGGTCAACAAGATGTCCACATTGAGTCATGATTAAAGCTCTCTCTGATCATTGAGCAAAGCCACTTGCCTTTTAAGACTGAGCTGAGGTGCACCAGAGAGTCGAGGGCAGAAGATTATCCTAGCCCACATCTGACAGCCAGATAGCCAAATTACCTGTTGGGAAGATTTACTGTTCTAATTTCAGATCTATTTCACCAGACCTCTACAAGCTCTTCCATTAAATAAGCCATCCAAAAACGAGTTTATGAAAGACACAACTCAAGGGTAAAAATAAATCATTTATCATCTGTCTGCAAAATGCAATATTTATCATAGCTTCATTGGGCTAAGCTATCTGGTGTACAGTGGCATGACCCTAGAAGATGGGATATTGCGCAACATTTTCAGTGAGTCCAGTGAAAAGGCAGACATACTTACATAATGTAATATAATATTAAAAAATACAACAACAAAAAATTCTAAACAAATCTTGTCCCACTGTGCCACTTTTTTGTGTTTTGTTTTAATCCTAAGCTATTGTAAATAATTCAGCTTTCTTCTCAAGTACTTGATTTAAGACAAGACAAAACATAATAATATAATATAATAATATAGTATAGAGTATATAATATAGTATAAAAGTACATTATGATGAAAAAAGTATTTTTGATGTGGGGAAGCAAGAAGCCATTTCATGGCACACCACCCTCCACAAGCGTTCTGTTATGTGCATTAACTTTTGAGCACTCGAACGCTTGATTCAGTTCTGTGGCTTGTTTTGTACTCCCAAAGCTTACGTGGCAGAGCATATGGTACTGTGGAGCCAAAAGTATATATTACACTATTGTATGTTTCTTTAGGCACAGAACTGCAGGCAGCAGGCCAACGCTTTAACTCCCACAGTTTGAATTACATGACTGGTTGGCTCTACACAATCTCTTTTATGGCTTGGATGTACAAAGTTGCAGGAGGCCTATTGTATGTGTGCTGTAAACCATTTGCATGCTTTGTTTTGATGGTATTGATGTTTAAAATCGAAATGGATATAACATTTCCTGATAACTGAGTATATGATAAAGTCACAGAAACCACACTGCATGCTCTTTTAAGAGATCCATTGTTTAATTGTGGGCCTTTTTCTTTTCAGGCCCACAGCAGATCTGCCAGCATTACATCTTGGATCTCAATGCTGTTATGTGCCTGCTGGGGGGGGGGGGGGACTTTATGCATAAATGTGGAAACAACAGAATTAAAAAATGCAGGTGAAGCTATTATTGACAGGGTTCTGGACTCATTGTTCTTCTCCTGCTCTTCCTGAGTTTACTTATTTGGTTATTTTCTAGTTTCTAGTTCGATTGATGATTTCCAGCACCTGCTTTGAGTTCTCCTTAATTAATTCCCATGTGTTTACAGTCCTGAGTTCCCCCTGAGTCTTTGTCCGTTCACTCGTCTACTAAGTTGTGTATCCTGTGTTCCTTTATTAAAAGACTATTTAATCTGTCCTCCCGTCTCCTGCGTCCTTACCGCCACACGACGTGACAAATATATTATATTACATATTATTATATTATAGGTGACCCTGGACCACAAAACCTGTCATAAGTATCGCAGGTATATTTGTAGCAATAGCCAACAATACATTGTATGGGTCAAAATTATAGATTTTTCTTTTATGCTAAAAATCATTAGGATATTAGGTAAAGATCATGTTCCATGAAGATATTTTGAAAATTTCCTATCATAAATATATAAAACATGTTTTTTTATTTATTATAACGAATAATATTAATAAGGAGAGAAGAAGAACTTCATTTTGACAACTTTAAAGGTGGGTTTTTTTGTGTGCACCGTCAGATTCCAGATTTTCATAGTTGTATCTTAGCCAAATAATAATAGCCTATCCTAAGAAATCATGCATCAGTGGAAATCTTTTTTATTCAGATTTCAGATGATGTAAGTCTGAAAAACATTTACCCTAATGACTGGTTTTGTGGTCCAGGGTCACATATTATATTATATTATGTTATTTATGTTAAGTAAAATACACACATACAATTTATATAAGATATGAATTATCTTATAATATAATGGTGGATTATTACTTTTTGTAACAAAGTATTAATTTTAAAGGTAAAATATTCTTGAAAATAAGTTTTAAACATAGATTCTTTCCCAGAATTCAAGAAGAGTCACATTAGTCTGAAAGCCTATGGAATTATTAGCCTATTTCCCAATGGAAGCCTTTTCCTGCCACATAAGCAAACAACGTCAAGTGGTTAAATCATAATTGTGACATAAACGTAAATATTATGACTTACTAAATCATAACTATGAAATTTAAATTGTAACTCAAGGTATTTTGACTTATGATTCTGACTTTTATCTTGTATTTTTTTTTTACTTTTTAATGTTACAAGTTAAACTTTTTTAGTTGTGACTTGCTATTTCGTAATTTATGCCGCAAATGTGTTTTTTTTTCTTCTTTTTGCTTATGTGGTGGAAACGGGCTTTGCCTTTCCTACATCGGTTTAAAACAAACGTCTAAACCAAGCCTGACCAGGCTGAGAGAGCATTTCAGACCAGCAAAGCAGGCTGTTTTGAGCTGTTTATCTCGGCAGGGGTCTGCTGAATACAGTGATCATTGAGTCATATATTCACTATGCCCAGAGGAAAGCCCTGGAGCGTGCTTTCAAGTGTCCTTGCCCCTCTCCCTTGCTCGTGTTCTCTGTCTGCTCTTAGTAGGACAGTTTAACGACCATATAATGGTTCGTGTGGCTCACGCAAATCGAGAGGGCAGAGCTTAGCTGACTACATCTATTTCTTCTTGTTTCCTCTCACGCTGGCGAGTGAATACAGCGAGAGGCGAGGCGGAGAAGAGCACCGACCGCCACAGGGATGTATACCAAACACAGACAGAAAAACGGACACATTTCATCGACACGATATGTGCTTGTTATGCTATCGGTTTTTCTCTTTAACGGTTTACTGGAAACTGTAGGCGGAAATCCTCGGGAGGAAGGTAAGAGACCTTTTTATACCCAGAACCTACTTGGAAAGTTGTATTATCAACCAGTTGCGCGCATCCGTGAAGAAGTTTTTTCTTGCGGGGGATACGCTTTTAAATAACTTTGAAAAGTGTAGATTTGATGCCTAAATACATTGTTTGCTTGGGTTATCGTGTAAAAAAATTCTTCTGAGCAAAAACTCAACAGTGATTTATATTCCATATAAGGATACAGTGTTGCCCACGTTGACTAATGCAAGACCGCTTTATTCTCAGCTGATTGTTTACACTATATGTGCTGATAGATGCACGCTTCAGGACATAAGCAGATGTGATTGCAGCTTTATATTGATCTCAACTGAAATTGCAAGGCGAGGGAGAAAATGTGACATGCAGCCAGCTAAGCTCATATACTGTGATTCTATCCAACAGTTAAAGCTGAACGACTGTTACTGAGACATTTACGAGTAGGTTTAGAGATCGAGAACCGGTTTTTCATAGCCGGCTGTATTTTTTAAAGCACATGAACCGAATGATTTTTTATGAATTCTGGAACATGCATTCGATATTGAAATATTCAGCGAGTATGTATTGCACTACTATTCAGCGCTGTATCTAGCGCAGCCTGTGCTGCTACTATAAATCCACATCGAGATACAACAGCGCAGCGCGCCGCCCAGTTTCCCAAAAGCATCGCGAGCTTAAGTTGATCGTAAAAACGATCGCACGAATCATCTCAGACTTGCGGACCGTATCCCAAAACCATCGTAACTTAAGTAGTACTTGAAAATCTCCATAAATCTCTGATCAGCACATCTACGAGTGCTCTGGAGTAATCGTAAAGCCCTGCGTGCATCGTAAGAAGACAGAATTATGAGGTCAACTGAAGGACAATCGGCAGATTACACATTTAACTTTATTCAAGTGCAATGTGATTATAATTAAAGCTTTTGATTGTACTTTATTGTACACTTTATTACTCGTTTTTTATTAATTTATTAATTAAATAATAAAAAATGGCAGAAAACTAAAAATATAAATTGAAATTAAAAGACTGAAAAAAACGAATAAAATCAATAATGTAGGAAATACGCTTCAAAGACTGGGAAAATAGGGATAAACAAAAAAAAATCTGTCAATGATGAAAACCAGCCATTTGGACCCGGAAATAACGTCTCTTATCACTTTTATTATCCGTATCTTATTATACGTATATACTTATTTTATATATTACGTATACTACTTATTCTGATTATATATCTATCTACTATCTTTTTATTATAGTATATATATTATTAGTGGTGGGCTAGCGTTACTGCTGCGTTAACGTGAGACTTTATCGGCGATAAAAAATTCGGTATTTTTCAAGTTGGGTTGGGAGCGGTCTATACTACGCAAGCTATGTCTTCACCTTATTTTAGCGCGGATATATAGCCGAATTGCATAGGGGGCGAGAACGAGTCTTCGAACTACAGGCTCGCATATTTTATGGTATTGTTAACGGTGGTCTGTGTGGTTATACAATTGGGAGGAAACGCTCACATTATTCCCCTCAAATATGGCTTTTCACTGAAGGTGATGTAGTAGCCTTTACTGGCCGCTCATATGATGTTAACAAGAAATTGCATGAAGTGTTTGTGTGAAGCGCGTTTGCTGCAAGACAGGCTCCGGTGCGCTATTCTCTAACTGCTTTTTGATCATAATGAGGACAAAAGTAGCCTTTCTTGAATCTTAAAGTGCTACGTTTATTTGTGTGCACTAGAATAACAACGAAACGTTGCGCTTTTAAGCCAGGATGCGCTTTAGGTTCTGTGAACTTGAGCGAGAAAATTCGAAACTCGAATATATCTAAAAATACAGTACATAGAAAAATTATTATAGAGAGTGAAATGTCTAAAAAAAAAAAATAGAAGACGTGTGTGTTAATGGATATTTAATATTTAATCTGTGCAAATGGCAAAAAGATGGCTTTCAGTTCAATATAATAACAAAAAACGACATTTTGGGTTTTTATTCAACTATAAGGTGGGCACGCTTGCTGTACTATATTTTTACTGTATTAGTTATCGCAAAAAACAAAACAAAACAACACGGGGAGTGGGAGGGAATGGAGTCATTCTTCGAGTGGAAAGGATTTTCTCCAGTTTTTTCGTGGATTGGGACGGGAAGAGATAGTTTGTGATGCATTTTGGAAACAGGAGATGAGCCCTGCATGCGCACCTGGCTGAGAAACCCGTTGCTCTTTTGTTTATTTGGTAGCACACATTTTGATGCCTTCTGCAGAATCAAATGAGCTTTTATTGTTAATCTAGATTAATTCCAAAATTTCTAGTAATTAGTAAAAAAAAAAATAATCTATGACCACCTTTATATATACACCCACACTAGAACCTCTATCAATTGATATCCTCTAACTGAAATTTTCTTGAAAAACTAAAACTGCTTTCCTTTTTTAATTCTATCTACTTGTTTTCTTTAAATAAATAAATTAAATAAAACTTGCTACGTGCACTGTATGTACCGAATTATCATAGCACTTGCAATTGCTCTTTTGTTGGTTTGATTGCTCCTATTGTCCTCATTTGTATTTTTTGGATAAAAGTTTGCTATCTAAATTGAGTTAATTAATATTATATTATATTATCTGAGCTGTCTGGAACGCAACATTAGGTTCAATAAACGAGCATGTATACGGGCCAAAAATTGACATTGCTGCACTTGGCCAAAGGATAGCGACTCTTAAGTAGCACTTAAAACAGGGCTACGTGTGATTGTGTTAAGTGCAGTTTTGAGAAACGCACGTGAAACAATAACGAACGTTCTTAAAATAACTCGTAGAAAACGCTCTTAAGCGCTAAGAACAATAGTTATCGGGAAACACGGCCCAGTTTTGTAAGATTCCCGAATGACTCTTTATAAGTCGATTCTTTTTGGTGGATCAAATCATACAGCGCGACCGGTAGTCCGAATCCCAAATGATTGACTAACACAAGTCGGTTATCTTTATTTAATCAAAAACATACATCACGAATCAAAAGCAATTTTTTGTGAATTAAAGAATGCGGTTATCTTTATTTAATCAAACAACAAAAATTGCACGACGATTCCGAATCAGGAGCTGATTCTTCTTTGTGAATTAAAGAAATGCATCTCAAACGACAAAAATGCGTGACGATTCCCGAACGAATGATTTGGAGTGAATGCTTATTTAATTTAAAAAAACTCTTACTGTGTTGTGCTGTAGCAAGGGCTAATTATCATGGACTATAGGCTAGTTGGTGATTAAATATTTGTTTTGTTGTTTGATATATTATTTATTTAATTATTGGGCTGCTATCATGCTAAAAAAGTCCTTTCAAGTTTAGAGTCTGTGTAAACAAACTTTTAAAAGAATTGTAGGCTATTTCCAATTTTGTATATGTTCTTTTCCCCCTATATTTCTTGTTTAGAAGTACTTAAACAATCATTAATGTAGGCTATATCCCGGGATCATTTAGAGAATCCCTTTTTAAAAGCGACACATTTCTGTCAAACCACTGAACGGCACAAAACAAATCAAATTGTTCTTTAGACATTAGTCAGTCTTTCAGTTGTGTAAAACAATAATGTGTGATGTTGGCCTTAATGACAGGACTCCATTAAAACCAAACTGTTATTGATGCTGCAAATCCATTACTGTCAATTTTATAAAGCACAACATGATACCCAGCATTCAAGAAGTTCACTTTGTTAACACCCCAGATTCTCACTGATCAGCAAAGGAAAGAGAAAACGCCAGACCGTTGACCATTTTTTCCCATTATATTTCATCACATCACAGGCATCACTACTCTGTCACTACACTACACTGTGTGGTTTAAAGAAAGTCAAACAGGCTGTTGGTCTCAGGATATCAGGTTCAATTCTGTTCCAACAGAAACGACACGAGCTCTCTGCTTGTTCTGTGTGTTTGGAGAAGTTGCTACATCTCTCTGAGATTTGACCGGGGACTCTGGGACCTGCACTGAGCTTCAGTCTCCATATGGCGTGATAGACCTTTGATGCATTTATAACAAGGCTAGCAATATTATCTATGACAGGCAAGAGCTATTAGCAAGAGCAAACATTCTGCTGAGCTGAGAAGTTGATGTTAAAATATACGTATGGCTTGTTTATACCTACGAAGTGGATTTTAAATGATGCACAAAGCTAGCCTATTGTTACTACTTAGACTGGAAGAAAGTCTTGTGACGTAATAGCCTAATAAAAATATATTGTTGCTGATTCCAAGCAATGCAGGTTCACTGATTCCTTTGCATATTGAATGAGGAAAAGACCAATATAAATTTGAATGCAAAAAAATCCAAGATATTAAATCCCAATTTAGAATGCAAATATTAAAATGACGTCACTGCCTATTCAGTTTTCAATAGAGAAAACATTACAAGTACTGATTCTTATACTGAGAATATTGGGACAAAGGAAGCTACAAAACAAAAACAAAAAAAATGTGTCAAGGGATTATTATTTTAGATTATTACACATAGCTTTCCAAAATACTTCAAGTGAAATATTTTTGTTTAAGGAATTTCTGTGGTCTGAAATAACTGACCGCTCGTCTGGACAATCGATTAAACATAATAGTGTCTATTTTATCTCTGCAGTCTCTCTTTTGCTCCCTCTTTTCATACAATGCAAGTTGTTAATTGATGCCATCTTTCATCTCAAAACAGATATCGACTGTAGTAAAGCTGGCCTTGGAGGACTTCTGGATTACCTTTATGCTGAACAAAAAACTTTATTAATCTATATTTGGGTGCAATCTCCAGCTTATTCAGTTTGTTTACAAAATGTGCTTTTCCTTGCCTGACATTCAGATACTCATACAGTGTCAAATATTTATTATAAACATTGAGCAGTCCAGCTTTCACTTAAATGAATGAATTCACTGTAAATTGCTTACAGTTATTAGAAAAAAACTCACCAGAGCCAGTGTGACATTGATCAACTCATAACAGGTCGAATACTCAAACATACACTAAAAAAAAAGAAAAATGTTTACTCTAATTGCTAGTAATTTTCACAAATAATTACATAAACTGGCAAGTAACACAAATAATTAAATGTGAATTTTGGAAGTCAAACCATTTTCTTGTACTCCAATGCAGTGTAGTTTGAAATAAGTCTGTACTTTAAGCTGTTCATGCTGAATTAATTGCAGAGAAAAAAAGAATATGAGCAGGAATATCAATATTATTGTGATTCAATAGTGTGTAAACAGTCCTATTCAACTGGGGACAGCCTGTGTGTTTTCTATATATTGTGCTATTTGTTGCAGAATTATGTGAAAGCTTGAAAAACTGCAAGAGAGAGAAAATGTGGAAGATAATGCTTGCATCACAATTAAATACAAACCGAAATAAAGTCAAAAGTATTCTTCTCTTCGAGGAAGGCCTGGGTTCATGCATTGTAGACTTACTTGAAATATGCACATAATAGCATAGGAGGTATAAATAAGGCAGGCTTTTTGCAGTGGTCTACTCACAGCGCTTTGTGCTTGCCACAGCTGCATGGGTTAGTTATATCACCATTATTCATTTATACGCCTTATGTTTATGCGATGAGAAGAAAGATGGATGACTTTGGGTTTCATCAGTATGTCTAAAAGCCCCTTGTTCCTGGAATGTTCCATTAGTCCCTGGACTACCGTTTTTCTATCAAGATAATGACTTTCATAAATTGGCTCACACAACAGATAATGGTTATTTTTCCTTGTGAAAGTGACTTTTGTGGCATGTAATCTTATTATAATGCCATCTTTTCTCAAGCTGCAGTTCCACTGTACATCATTATAAATTCTCTCTGTCTTTTTAAATACAGCATGCACTTCAAATTCCGAATATTATAAAGTTGTACTCCATGCTGGCCTTGTGAAAAAGAAGTGTACTAAATTGTGTTGAATGTGTGCTTGTAGTGTACTTTAAAGGCATTTTAAAAGTACATTGTAAAAAACTGTACTTGCAGATAATATAATATTAATGAAATAAAAGGCCACTTAAGTGTACTTAAAGTAGTTTCATGACTGTTTCATAACACACTTAAGTAACTTAGCTTTAAAGTATATTTTAAATCTATGTTTTAAAGGATTAGTTCACTTTCAAATTAAAATGTCCTTATAATTTACTCACCCCCATGTCATCCAAGATGTTTTATGTATTAGCGTGACCTAAACGTAATTACGTATTACCTGAAGTCTGGGACAAGCACCGCAGACCAGGCGAACATTTGTGTGTTTATAAAGCATATACATTTATTTTATTTTTTAAATGATGAAAACATTCCACAAATTTCCATATAGTGAACTTCAATGGACAAACGGTTGAAGGTCAAAATGAAGAAGCAGTTTCAGTGCAGAGTTTGCTTCATTTTGGCTGTGAGCCGTGAGTTGGCTATAAACGATACCAGAATTATTGCGATGAATGTGTGTCTTATCTAGCGAACGATCGTTCATTTAAAAAAAATTAAAAAAAATGTTCCTTGATGCTTTTAAACACAAATGCTCCCTCCTGCTGATTGTATCTGGTCTGTGATGCACGTCGTAGAGTTGGTATCCATACTTCACGTAATATGTGTTCGTAATGACGTTGAAAACCCATCTGTCCATCAGTCACGGTTTTGTCAGGCCGAATTTTGTGCATAACCCGGTTTCATAGTGCCCACTAGTGGTAAGAATAAGCGGTTTTCCATTCATCCCCCTGCTCGGATGCGAATCAGTTTGATGTTGTTGAATTTGGCCTGAGAAGCTGTTTTATGAGGCTGGAACTGTGGCAAAGGAAAACATATATCATTCAGACCTCCTCCTCCATCCTTTTCTTAACGATTCAGGCATTCTGTCTGACTCTTCTTCGTTGGATTGAGGATGGTAGCCAGATGTAAGGCAGTCAGATGTGAGTTGGAAGGTGAGATGCTTTCTTCTTGCTGAATGCTTCGGCGAGATCAGAGTATTCGGAGGGCAGGTCGGTGTTAGTTGCGTTCTGAACGGTTGAAGAAGATGGGGTGGTAGAGGCTTTGGGAATCTTTGAGAGACAGCGTTCTTGACACGTAGTACCCCATTGAAGGATCTGCCCCTCTCTCCAGGAGATGTGAGGATTATGTGTGCGCAGCCAGGGTAATCCGAGGATGATAGGGTGATTTGGTGAGTGAATGACGTAGAATTTAATGAATTCAGAGTGAAGAGTTCCGATCAGCAACTTGACTTCCTCTGTGATGCGGGAAACTCTCCCCTCTCCGAGAGGGCGGCCGTCTAGCACCTCAACTGCCATGGGAGAGTTACAGGGGGTCAGTTTCAGTTTATGTTGCTGAGCAAATTCTAGCAACACAAAATTGCCTGCTGCTCCAGAATCTATCAATGCAGTGGTAGTGGTTACTTTGTCTTGAATTCTTATTTTGACTGGAAGTTTAATGCTTGATGGAGAGGTCGTAACATGATCACTCACCGATCGAGAACCAGTCGATGGACGGACCGGGCAGGAGATTTTCACATGTCCAGCTTGACCGCAATAAAGGCATAGTTGATTCTGCATGCGGCGTTCCCGTTCCTCGGCCGTTATGTGAGTGAATCCCAACTGGATGGGTTCGGCCGTGGTGGTAGTTTCGGGCATGTAACGGGGCAAGGTCCAAGCGGAGCATCGAGAACGGATCAGATTGTCGATCTGGATGGCTAACTCAATGAATTCACTCAAACTCCTCCCCTCGTCTCGACAGGCCAATTCCGACTGTAACTCCAGAATCAAACCTCTCCGGAACAAGAGTTTTAGTGTGTCCTCCACCCAATTAGTTTGAGCTGCGAGGGTTCGGAAAGATAAAGCATACTCTGCAGCGGGCTTTCTTCCTTGCGATAGAGTTAGCAGTTGGTCACCAGCATTCCTCCCATCGGCGGAATGTTCGAATACCTCACGGAATTGCTGGAGAAACATATCGAAGGTGGGGAAAGCTGAGCCATCCATCCTCCAAACAGCGGTCGCCCACTCTAACGCCTTCCCAGTGAGTAATGAACAAACAAAGTCTGTGGGGTGAGTCTGTGGGGTACAGTGAGGGTTGCTGGTTAACAAAAAGCGAGCACTGCAGTAGGAAGCCTTTGCATTTGGCGGATTCTCCATCAAATTTCTCTGGAACGGCGAGTCGGGGGTTTATTGAGGGTACATGAGCTGGTAGAGAGTTACTGCGGGCCGGTGGAGGATGGAATGCAGTTTTGGGCGATGATACACTTAGCCCTTGCAGTACTTTGACCAGCTTCTTGGTCAGGGTGGTGAGTCGATTTAACTGGTGTTGGTGCAAGGTGAGTTGTGAAGCTTGTGCAGATAGCTCGGTTGATAGTTGCATGAGCGCTGCTGGATCGCTGTTTGGCGAAGTCTTCTGTAATGAAGAGTCAGAGAAGTTTGGATCCATTTGCAGTTTTATTGAGAATAGTCAGGCAGTACAGGGTCAGACACCGGCAAGGCAGAACAGTAGAGGCAAGGCAGAGACAGAGTTGAACACCAGGCTAGAGGTCAGGGCAGGAGGCAAACAATCACAGTCCAATAAACACAATCCAAGTTGGGGCAGGCAGCAAACGATCAGAATAACGAGTAAACAGTCCAAGGTCAGATAACAAGAATGTAAACACTGGTAGAACGCTCAGAAATGACAGCAAGGCAAATCAAGACTTTGCAACAGGTCCTTGTGTGTGTGTGGCTTATATGTGTGTGTGTAAATGGGGAACAGGTGTGGATGATTGATCAGTCCCAGGTATGAGGGGAAATGTGAAATGGAGTCCGAATGGCAACTGACTAGTATTCAGGTGATGGTTCCCTCTGGTGGTGCGGAGGAGGCGGTACGGGAGCCTCCTCTGTAACAATAGGACAATATTTGCTCGTGATACAAATATAATTTTGTTTTAAAATCTGGAATCTGAGGGTGCAAAAAAAATTAAAAATATTGAGAAAATCTCCTTTAAAGTTGTCCAAATGAAGTTCTTAGCAATGCATATTACTAACCAAAAGTGTTGATTTTATATATTTATAATAGTAAATTTACAAAATATCTTCATGAAACATGATCTTTACTTAATGACCTAATGATTTTTGGCATAAAAGAAAAATGGATAATTTTGATCCATACAATGTATTTTTGGCTATTGCTATAAATATACCCCAGCGACTTAAGACTGGTTTTGTGGTCCAGGGTCACATATGTTAAATAAAATGTAATTTCATCATAAATAAATATATGACACAAGTTTCGGTTACACTTTATTTTAAGGTGTCTTTGTTACAGTGTAATGATACATTTAAGTACTGAGTAATATTAATTAACTACATGCACTTATATGGTTAGGATTTGAGTTTGGCTTAGGGTTACTTGCATGTAATTATGCATTATTAATTGTTATTATAATAGTAAATACACGAATACAAGTAACAAGGACACCTTAAAATAAAGTGTTATTTTAAGTTTTAGTAGAAATTATTTATTTATTTTTTTGTCTACGAAAAATGTTTGTCTTCAGTACATTAAAAAAAGAAGTAAGAGTAATAGAAGTAATTCTGAAATTACATAAAAAGATGTGTGTTAGTACTACTTAAGTGGGACAAACTTATTGCATTGAATATAAATGTAAACTATAATACATTTTGATTTCATTTGAAATAGCATGCAATGTCACATTTACTGTCTTAAATATTATATTATTTATGATATCTACCCTTTTTAAAGTATGCTAAATTGCACTTCTTTTACAAGAGTGAACACATTGTTAGCATTTCAAATAGTACTCATGCTGTGTGTGTCCATTGTGCATCAACTAAAGCAGCATGAACTTCTTTGATAAGGACATAAAACAGTGTATCTCAGAACAGTTTGAAGTGTGAGGGGACTTTAGTGTGAGGGGACTTTAGTGCACTCCTACACAAGCAACGCTCGTGGCATTTGAACAAAAAAAATATTGAAGGCTGTATGAGTCAGATTGCATTATAAGTTGACATTCTTAGGTGCTATATGAGCGAGAGAGAGAAAGTGTGTGTACATAAGAGAGAGAGATAAAAAAGAGAGACAAAGGTAATCGGAGAGTGAATCAGAGAGAAAAAAGCTGCAGATGGGGAGCATGGCGGAGCTGTTAGTTGGAAGGTAAGGGAGGAGTTTGCCTGTGTTGTTTAGAGCTGTCACTGAAGACGGCCGGTCCCTGCAGCGCTTTGTGATTGCATTTGGTGTAAAACGGCACCCTGGAAACAGTGATAGAAACAGTTCCATTCAAACCGCTCAATCTCTCTTTCTTTCTGTCTCCTCTCTCACACACGCACCAGGCACAATTCAGAGAAGAAATCCCCCACACAGAAGCAACATTCAGTCTTGTGCCAGCTTATCTCACGCACACACACACACACAATCGTAGTCCGTCATCTGCACCATGCGGAATCGTTTAGAGTGTTTTGGACTCACTAAATTGCAGATGCTTCCTGTCAATCTGATATTGACATGTTTTTTGTTTGTTTAGTCTCTGTCTCGCAGCAATGGTCTATAGATTGGGCAATCACACAGATGATGTGTGGAATTCCTCACACAGTCAGACAGCTGCGGTGATAGACTGATATATTGGCCAGGCCAGTTAATCTCTTGATTTTAGACCATTTAAACAAAGTTTTAATTTACTAAAATGTAGAAAGATTGTTTGTTGATGCCAGAGATTCATACTAGATTTGACCCAGTTGTACACTGTCATTATGCTCATGTAAAGGTTAAAATGATCTTCCTTTGTGTGCTTCCTTGCCAATAAACTATTTTTACAATTAAAGTTGAAGCGCATAATAGTATCGTTTGTGAAGTCACCATATAGAACAGATAGTCACGTCCCAAACACACAACATTAGTTGCGCTAGTGTTTCTGTGTAAAGCTAGCTTTTTTGCGCCACAATACCCCAGTGTTTAGCATTTTCTGAAAAGCCAAACTACAAATGGCATGAAACATTAAGCTGGGATAGAAAAATATTGAAACAGTAAAAAATTGCTTTTATTATAAATCTTTGTTTTTGAGCAAATATTATGCAACAGTGCCATTGCATTTCCATATTTAATTTAATTGAAGCAATATTGTGTTTCATTAAATTGCATGAGGTTGGCTATATATCATTATTATACCGGCCATTTGGCCACTATCTTGAAGAACCCATATCGGTCGCAAATTTTAAATAGGCCTTCTCTTTTCATCTCTCTCTCTCTCCCCTTCAGTAGTGACAGGAAATCATAATCATCTCGTCTGTTTTTCTCTCTATTTGTATTCTGTCCTCACTGGGTGATCGATACGTAATCCTAACAGGCACAGTGAATGTTTCTTTATGGATCTAATGTGCTTTCTTACATCTGTGCTGGATATCTGGATACACTCATTAGGCCTCTTTATAGCACAGAATGGGTGTAACCTGCTTCTGTTACATCTGGTGCAATATTTCATTTGTGACATTTTAAAGCTGACATCCGGTCAGATCTGTCAGTTATACTCAACCTATCCCATCCTCAGGTCTGACCTCAATATTGTTCATCTCCGTAATGAGGCGTGAGAATCAGGAAATCAAAAATTATCATCTTACACACATTCCTGTGTTAAAATATGAGGAAATCTCAGTTTTGTTTTGTTTTAATATTCCTACCTTTTCAAGGTGTACATAAATTGAGCAAAATATGTAAGTTAATATTTGAAGTAATTATAGGCTAAATATGTGACCCTGGACCACAAAACCAGTCATAAGGGTACATTTTCAGAAATTTAGAAATCTGAAAGCTGAATAATAATCTTTCCATTGATGTATGGTTTGTTAGGATAGGGCAATATTTGGCTGAGATACAACTATTTGAAAATCTGGAATCTGAGGGTGCAAAAAAATCGAAATAATGAGAAAATCGCCTTTAAATTTGTCCAAATGAAGTTCTTAGGAATGCAAATTACTAATCAAAAATTAAGTTTTGATAGATTTACAGTAGGAAATTTACAAAATACATTCATGGAACGTGATCTTTACTTAATATCCTAATGATTTGTGGCATAAAAGAAAAATCTATAATTTTGACCCCTACAATGTAATTTTGGCTATTGCTACAAATATACCCCAGCGACTTAAGACTGGTTTTGTGGTCCCGGGTCACATTTTTTCTGTGTAATAATGAGACTCCAAGGAAAGCAAGAGAGGAAAGTAAACAGAGCAAAAAGAGGAAGAATACTAATCCTCTTCTCCTTCAGACTTCTACTTTTCTCCTGAGGTCTGTTCCTAAAAAGCCTGGTAAGAGAGGAAGTGGAAAAAGTAAGGCTCTTTGGGACCCCCATGGCAGTTGAGTGACTTGACGGGCATATAATTGTCAACCAGAGGAAGGTCAATTTCGCTGTGTATGAAGAGCAACTGCCCGCAAGCCAGCTCTGGCCTTCTTAGATCATTCTTTGGGAACAATGTCTTAGGCTGGCTTGCAGCTAATGCCTTCTCTAAACCTATTAGTTTTGGAAAATGGTTTTCTCTAGAGGGCCATAGTCTGCGTTGATGGATTCTCTGGATTTATGTTGTGCAGGCAACAGGCTGATTATTTTACGTCCCCAGAACTCAAACTTGGCCTTTGATGATGTTTATTGTGGAAAAGAACTGCGGTTACAACCAGAATAGACTTTGCGAAACATTGCGTTGTGATTGACAAGCCGCAGTGATTTAGATGGCGCTGATTTAAGACGGGTCAGATATTTTAGCATTAGAAGAGATGAGACCATTACAATTTGGAAATAGAAAAGCAAATTGGAAAAAAGGATGGTCTAGTGAGGAGCATGCCGACACACTCCCCTTCCGATCAATTCTATTGCTTCCTTTTACCGCGTGTCATATTTGATAAACTCCAGCCATAAATGGATATGGCGAGGTCAGTAATGATCTTATTTTTCCACATTTGTGTGCATGACAGCTCTGTGTGAGACCCCAAATGTCTGGGATCAAGTTGAGAAGGGATGCTTATTTGTTTCTTTTTGCAAAGAAAAGCGCTATCCTTGGGGGAAAGAGAGGGAGGTAAGAGAAAATTCCACACCTCTCATTAGCTCTCCCCTCTTGATCTTCTCTTTATCAGAGAGAATGCATAGCCAGTTTTGCTGTACTGACAATCAACTTGTAAAAGCTTGTAATTTTAGTGTCTAATTTTGGATCCCTCAAGAGCTTTAAATCAAGTGCATGAAAGCTGAGACGTACAAAATGATTTATGAGGATGATTATTCCTCTTAATCATGAGTGATTGAGGGAGATTAATAGTGTGACCTGCTGCCCCCTTTCAGCTGCCTTTCTAGAGTTGATTAACTTAATACCAGGCCTGGATTGCCAAACTATGCTGTAGTCTCATAAGTAACACATCCATGTACAACTTTCATAAGGTTTCAGGCTTGATAAAAGCACAAACATGGTTAGTAGTCTGGGGGCGCCTGCAGGATTTTATCTATGGGGTACACGGTGAAACCAGACTATGCCCCTAATTCAGTAAGTCTCAGATCATTTGGCATTTTTATTGTGACATGACACAAGGTCAGGAAAAATGTCATACCACCACTCAAAACTTCTTTGAAAGGAATTCATTTAAGATCTTTGTTAAAAAATCGATTTAAAAATACACTGCTTTTTCAAATGATTGGGATCGGTAATAATTTTTTTATTGTTGTAATATTGTAAATTCTTTTTACAATTTAAAACAAATGTTTTCTTTTTTATTGTGTCGTAAATATTTGTTTTCCAACTAAATCCTAATTTATTAGCAGCCATTGCACCAGTAATATAAACCCTCATAAATCATTCAAGTGTGCTTATTTGGTGCTCAATAAACATTTGTTATTAATATCAATATGAGAACAGTTGTGTTACTTAATATAAAAAAGAAAAAAGAAAATTCTGTCATTAATTACTCACCCTTATGTCGTTCCAAACCTGTAAGACCTTCGTTGATAGTTTTATGAATTCGAGAGCTCTCTGAGAGCTCCATGTGACATCAGTGGTTCAACCGTAGTTTTATGAAGCTACGAGAATACGTTTTGTGCAAAAAATAAATAAAATAAATAACGTCTCCTCTTTGTCATCCTATAGCACCATTTTGAAGTGTATCACATATCACATACAACGGATGCAACATATGTACGCAGATTCATTGTTGCATTGATCTGAACATAATCTACATATCCGCGTATACGTTGCATATGTTTCTGAACCTTGATCATGTTAGGAACCTTGCTGTCTATGGGAGGGTAAGAGAGCTCTCGGAATTCCTCAAAAATATCTTAATTTGTGCTCCAAAGATGAACAAAGGTCATACAGGTTTGGAATGACATGAGGGTGAGTAATTAATGACAGAATTTTCATTTTTGGGTGAACTATCCCTTTAAATGGATGTGTAAAAAATTTAAAGTAACGATCACATGTTTTCATTATGTAAGGAACATTTTTTCTTTGTACTTTTTTTTCTTGATGGTTGTACCAAATGACTTTTTAGAGTCATTAAAATTAAACTTGGAATTTGTTGAAATCAAGATGGAATCGAGATTAATGAAAAGATTACATTTCTACGAACGTGTAACATGCATTTTAGACTAGATTTTAAAAACATTTTTCCTTTTCTTTACAATGGACACTCTTATATGTCAATGACTCTAAAAGTGAAGCTTAAATGTCAGTAAACATTTATTCCCTCCCATCATCTCAGTGCATCTCTTTCTTTTCAGTGGAAGACAGAGGACAGAGAGTGACAGCACACTGGATCTCTCACACAACAGCACAGCAAGAGACTGAAACATCATTTAAGGTAAGACTAGGTAACTATAATAAAAAAAGAGATTCACCACATACATATTTTTATATATATATAAACACAGTATAACATTAAATATTCATTTTATTCATGCAAACTGTCAGGACACTACATACTAGGGTAATGTTTAGTTAGATGGTGTACTAAAGACACATTTAGTACAGACTCAGCAGTAAGTTTTCCAAACAATGTGGTATGTTGTGCAATAATGGATGTTTGTGGATTTCATCCATGTGGCAAAAGTTTTTCGTGATATGTAATCTAATGGACAACATAGTGATTTTTTCTTCATGAAGATGGTCAAGCCATTGTCTTACAAGCCAGTCCATTGGGTACTTAGAAGGATGTAGTTGTTACCTCTTGCAGCTGGCGGTGGCAGCATCACTGCCAGAAAGCAGCTCCTGATAAGCACCCTAGGGATCTGGTTATTGTTATCTGAGTTATAAAAGCTTGTAGAGAAACTGTTGGTGTGTATTTTAGACTCTTCCATTATGAGGAAGGCCTGGAATCCAGACAGACCCTTGCGTTTGAACGGGGCAAGTGTTCTAGCATTCAGAGTTTCAAACAAGCAACTAAAAAGCTTATCCTTCGTGTTCTTTTGGAAGAGCTTGATAATTCTCCTTGTCTAGGAGACCGCCTGCCTTCTGAAACATCTAAAAGAGCCCCTCTTTATTCAAGTCAATGACAACAATGTAGTGGAGTTTCAACGAGCTGCTCTAATCATGGCTCCCGGTTCTGTGTCCAGTTGTCACATGATGAGCATTCAGTGGTGACAGTTCTGGAGTGTAGCCTGGAGTAATATTCTACCCATTTCTCCATCTATTTACCCATTTGGATGTTTTTTTAAATCTTATGAATATTACATACCACGTATATCAATCACCCACTCTCCAGTTGTCTATATTAGCCACTGAAAACCTCATATAAATATTACATACCATATAAATAATTCATAAAGTTCACTAGTGAAATTGTCTACCTGACCAGAAGAATCCATTCCCATTGGCTGATTTAAAGTCCCAGCTATACCTACTGAAAGTTTCCTATCCTTGAATAGTGTTCGTAGCTGCATTTCATGTGCAACACGTCCATTCACATGTGAGTGCACACACATCCTTGCATACTCCACTGGAACATCCACGCTGTCTGATTTCTCTGTTATATTGACATCTGTGCTCCGTCTCAAACTCAATGCCCTTCGGATGCATCTAACTTGCTCGGCTTGTTGTGAAACCCTGAGACAACCTGAAAATGTCAAGCCCAAAAGAAGTCTACATGAGAACAATGATGAACTTACGATAATAAACATTTACATATTTACCTCTATTTGTTTCTTATAATATGTTGCATAAATACTAAGGGCCGGATTTACTAAACAGGGCAAATTAGCATTAGAGCGCAATTCCATAAAAGTGTTGATGTGAGGGGAAAATTCTGCGGGTGATTTACTAACAATGCGCAGATTAAAGAACACAGGTGCAGACAGATCATTTCCATAATGAGCAGCACATTCTACAAAGAGCAGTGCAAATTACCACCTGCTTTAACACAGGGGAAGTTGTGGCTTATGGTTATAAAGGTGGACTCGTGATCGAAAGGATGCGAATTCGAATCTCGGGCTGGCAGGGATTGTAGGTGGGGGGAGTGAATGTACAGCGCTCTCTCTCCACCCTCAATACCACGACTGAGGTGCCCTTGAGCAAGTCACCAAACCCCCAAATTCTCCATGGGCGCCGCAGCATAAAATGGCTGCCCACTGCTCCAGGTGTATGTGTGTTGTGTTCACTGCTGTGTGTGCGCACTGCTGTGTGTGTGCACCTTGGATGGGTTAAATGCAGAGCACAAATTCTGAGTATGGGTAACCATAAATGGTCACTTCACATTAAGTAATTCAGTTTTAAATAATGGTGCAAATACCAGTAATTTGACAATCAAAACATTAGTAAGTCACGTTGCATGATTCATTTCAATACTCTCCTCCCGCAAATTTTTTGTCTGAAAGAAAAACTCCTATAAATACATATTCAATAAGGTCAGGAGCAAAAATAACTGTCCATGCCTTTTCAGCACTAATTTTCTCTGCACATCTATAGTAAATCCTGACAGTACAAAAGACAGTTTGCGCTGGCTGTTAGTAAATCTGGTCCTAAATGGTCAATCTATGGACATCAGGTCCTGTGTGTGCGGTTCTTCGTGGGAAGTTTGTCAGACTGGTAAGTCTGACAAACTTCCCACAAAGTTTTTTGGTCCAATATGGAGTGGAATTAATGTCTGTCTTAGGGGCCGAATATGTGGGATGACTCAGTAAAGGTTTCATGAACTAACTATTTATTAGTTTATTATAAATGTAAGGAAGGATATTCTAGGTTGCTCGACACTTTGATCCACGAGGGAGAAGTCATGCAAGTCTGGACCATTAGTAATACACTATATAAAATCCACAGATTTAAAAATCCACTATCTGAAATCCACAGAATTTGAGTGAAGCATGTGCTCGATTTGAATAAACATGATGCTTTTGACTCTGAGTGTTTGGAGCCAAACAGATTGTGTCAGCTGTTGTTTTCCACTGGTGCTGACTTTTGATGTGGTGGCAACTTCTTGACATTTAGGTCCAGCCTGTGAATATGTCACCATCTGTAGAGAGAAATAACCAATCACATCTTCACATTTCATGGAAATGGAAAGATTAGTCATTTTACTGGACCTTGAATTACTTGATATGGTGCAACAAAATGATCAGATATAAATTTTCGATAAGAGTTGGCGATTTCCTGCAACATACTGGATGCAGTGACTGTTGCCAGTACAGCAAGAACAGAGCTCAGCTTTATGCAGATGAGGACCAAAGCGGTTCCTACTAGAAACCAACAGCTAGGCTCTGCGATCTCAAGCGATTTAATAGCTGTCGGTGAGAACACAGCTTTGTCGCTTCACCCTCACTGCTGGTGTCTATCACAGGCTCGCATGTCCACTTAATAGCTGACTTCACAAATCGACAGAAAACACATGTTTGTGTGCTCACTCACAGGCCATGAGAATCTGGACGTTTAATTGAACTTCTGGCTCTTCTGGTGATGATGTAATGAGTCACTGTGCTGTTTGGAGCTTGGCCGAATGCATGTCAGGCGGATGTAATTTTATACGCTGAAACAAAGACACACACACAGACGCTCTTCCCCAAGGATGGGGGCAGGGCAACAGGCCGCCTGCCAGAACACTGAGTGTATGAAGGAAAAATGTTAGCTACTTATAGCAAAAGAAAATCACTCTCTGGCTCTGGCTGTTTCACCGAGCATTGAGCATATGGTTTAGATTTTTCCTTTATTTTTCAAAATTTCCCACACAGATATGCGCCTGTCACAGGTTTTCTTTTTGCTGATAGGTAGATGGTTGTCACACAGTGGCAATTTGATATGTAGCAGGCATATATACAGTGTCACTCATCTCAACATTTCACTTGGAATTACAGAGTTTACAAAAATTGTACCTGTATGACTTTATAATTGTTTTGGGGTTTTTTTGGGAAAGGGACCATGTACAATGTGAAATGTGGAACAAAAATTTACAGATTCTGCATAATATATACAATAGAATATATTATACATTTGCACACACATATCTGATCAGAGAATTAATGAATGAATGAATGAATAGTATACAAGCCGATACATCACAACCATATATAGTTTAAAAGGTTTACATTCAAAAACATGTTTAATTAAAAACATTACATTCATTAAAACGTTCATTAAAAAAATGAAAAAGAGTTTTATGTTTTAAAACAATGTAAATTTTATACTTGTAAAATTTCTGATTGTCAAAAATGTTTATAGTTAATGTGGTGAACTACACCAGTGGTAATTCTGTAAGGACACCGGTGTGCATTTGAGTGGAAATGACTTCATACATCCACAAAAATATTTGCAACACCAGATGGTTAAATTTAATTGCAGAAAATGGCTCAGAAATGTGAAGATAGTTAGTTTACAAAAAAGAAAAAAAAGCTTATACCATTTTAAGTAAAATTGTTTGCAGATGGCACTTGGTTTCATATTTTGCATCAGATGTAATGCCATCAGATATTTTAAATGTGACTTTAGAGTCCAAAAAGGTTCAGTGTCCAAACTTTTCTGCTATTCTAGACTCAGAGGTGTATATCAGTTTTTTTTTTAATTTTTTTTTACTAAGATATTTCAAATATTTTTCCAGGCAGTACGCTGATCTATTTATAATGAGCACACCAACATGAGCCAAGGCTAATGAGTTATGTTTGATATCTGAGATAATTGCAAGGTTTGTTTTAGCTAACATTTAACATTTACCACATTCATGATAAGTGAAATATGTATAACTGTTTTGGTCTTGAGTCACACACAAATAATTTCAGAATGATAACCATTTCATGAAATTCCTCATAGTTCATGTTTTTGGTATCTCTAGTTAGATATCAGCCATACTGCTCTGGATGACAACACATTTTCCAGTCCCTCCTGCAGAAAGCAACCCAGAGCATGATGGTGCCACCAGCATGCATGACAGTAGGAGTATTGTTCCAGAGTATTGAGCGGTGTTTGATTTTTGACTAATTTTCCTAGTGGCTGTTCCAAAGAGAGAAAACATATAAAGCATTCTTCAAAATTGTGTGACTGATCTGAGTTATTAAGACCTCTAATAAATATCACTAATTTTATTAAGTCAGTGATATTTAAATTAAGCAGTTGAAGAAATCTGGTGGTTTCAATAGCTCACAATTTAGGTTCTTAACAGAGGTCATTGATATTAATCATATATTTTTATTATAAATTGAATGGTAATTATTTAGAAAATTATATAGGAATTATATTTAGGTAATTATCTAGGAAATCACTTCTGAAAAAAGTATATACATTTATGTATATATATATATATATATATATATATATAGAGAGAGAGAGAGAGAGAGAGAATAGTTAAGAGGAAAGTTAAAATATAGAGAGAGAGAGAGAGAGAGAGAGAGAGAATAGTTAAGAGGAAAGTTAAAATATAGCTTGTTCAACACAGCAGAATGAGAAATAATCAATATGACTGAATACCTCCTGAAGCCACTGAATTTTATGCCATTGCTAAAGTTTAATGTTTTGTTTTGGGACTTGTTAATACCTGAAAATAAAGCTCTGAATAAAAGGCAAAAATTATTGGAATGGCCAGAATTTACAGCAAGCACACTTTTACAGAATATAACAATCAATGATAATTTAATATGTACGTAACTGTGAGTTTTTATTCAATAGTCAGTATTATTTTTTTCCCCTCCCAGAGAAGAAATGGCCCAGAACTTGAAAATGCAATGTGCTCATAATGTTAGAACTCCTCAGATCTTTCTAGATATCTGATCTGAAAAATAAACATTATCCCCTGAAAACTGGAAGATGGATGAACAGTGGAAGGACTGAAGGACTAAAGGAGGACTATGAAAAGACTTAGCTTCACTTAACCATTGCACCTTGCAAGTTATGTACAGAGAATATTTTGTTTATGCATTGTGCTTTTATGTATGTTTATAATGCCTTAATTAATTTAATTTTAATCCCACAGAGTAAGCGATAATCAATACTCAGACTGGAGGTAAAGAAGTTATGATTGTTATGCCAAATGTTTGGTGTTTTACATTCTACGTAGAATAGAATTTAGCAGAAATACAACATTTAACAGAGAGAATACTTTCAGAGTTCAGTCAGAGAGCAAGACCAAAAGAGCGAGAGTGGAAAGTTATATGGGAGGACGTCCATGAAACAAAAATAAGCACGTTTGACACCAGCAATCCTGCAAGGAATTAGATTTGTTTTCCCCCACCCTACATTCCTCTTTCTTCTCCCCTCTGTCTCTCTCTGGCTTTCACTCTCAATCATTCTCTCCTCCCTTTCATTCGCCGCTCCATCACAGTCACTCTCCGTATGGCTCTCTCTTTTTTATTCTATCCTTCTAACTCATTCACCCCCTGTCCTTTCTCTACCTCCAGAGGCATTATTTTTGCACTGAAAGTGTTATACTTTTGGACCTCCAGAAGTAAAACCAACATTTGAATTGAATTCAGTGGAGTCTGAAGTCCCACTTTAAGTGAAGTAGTTGAAGTTGCTGCTGAATTTGCAGCTATGATGGAATAGGCTCATTTGTCTTAGGATGTGGGTCCCCAAGATGAACCTGCCTGGCATTTGAGTCATGCTCACAAGTAGGTGAATACGTGTTCCTCGTATAAAGACTGCGTGATTACAAACTTCTATTAACTGGTTTAATAGGATTTTTATGCGAGTGTTTGTTTGTGGCTGTGTGGTAGTCCGAAGGTAGGTCAGTGTGTTTAAGAATTGATAAGCCACATAATAAGACAGCCTGGCACAGTCCACATGCTCCAACTGAAAGTCGCCTTTTGTACGGTTCAGGAAAATCTTATATAAAATGATGTAGGGAGTTTAGAAAAGCAGCACTGAATGCTCAGACATACACACACTCAAACATCGCCACACAAAGCAGCATACAAAAACTAGCTGAGACATGGCCATTTTTATTATTTAATAATGTTTCTTCATTCAGTGTTGTTTTGTTGGACAGATGAGTCACTTTCGGGGAGAGGTGGATGTGTGTGAGGACGACTGGCCAAAAAATATATTCATTTTAATGATTATTTTGAAGGACATCCAAGTTTTTATTCAAGTAAAGGCCAGTTATTATGATGTGAGTCATATTTTAATTCCAAAATGGTCTGGACGAGTTCTCAAAAAGGTGGATATTCAGAGATTTTTCTCAGGTGAATGTGAAATAATGTGTGTAATTAGGCCATAGTATGGATTCAGTGTTAGATTTAAGTGAGTGTGTGTGCATGACTGTGTGTTTATTTGTGTGTTCTTTCTACTGTGGAACATCTCCGTCTGAACTGTAAGTCTTTGGATGTATTTTAATTTAAGTAGATGTTTCAGTGCCATTATTCTCAATGACATTGAAATAATGTTTTAATACAGGTAAAACAGCTGTAAAGAATTATCTCTGTGTCAGGTATTTTTAGAAGAAGCTTTTATTATGTTCAACATAAAAGCCACTGAACACTAGAAATATAATTAAGATTGGAGGCCATTTCATTTTCTAACTAAATAATGAAGTTAAAAATGTTTTGTATTCCCAGAAACATTTCTTAAGAATGTACTTATCTATTTTCTTAAAAATCACTTCTTAAAGATGTCATATGATGCTGCTAAAAATAACATTATTTTGTGTATTTGGTGTAATGTAATGTGTTTATGCGGTTTAACGTTAATAAAACACAATGTTTTCCACATACTGTACATTATTGTTGCCCTCTATGCCCCGCCTTTCTGAAAAGCGCAGATTTTTACAAAGTTCATTGTTCGTGAGGCATGCTCTGATTGGCCAGCTATCCAGTGCGTTGTGATTGGCCGAATACCTCAAGCGTGAGACGGAAATGTTACGGCCCTTACCGTATTGTGATGCCGTGTCCCGGTGCAACGACACAGAAACAATAAAAGCCATTATAAACAATTATAAATGTTGCAAACAGTGGGGACATAATTACTGATTATAATGGCTCATACGTGAGTCGGGTTGCATCGCGTCGCGTAAACATTACCATTTCTGCATTTGTGATCGGAGAAACGACAAATAGCAAGCACTCTACACTGCTCAAAACTTGCGTCTTCTGAATGACTAATTTGCCCTTTTAACCTCCTCACACGAGTGTCTGCATTTATAGCTAAATAAGTTCCCCTTCAAGGGAACTCCATTGCGTCGAGTTTGACGCTTTAGGGGAACGCTTTGCGTGATATGTCTTGAAACACATGTGAAATCAATCCAGGTGTAATGGGACATCAGAGCGGGTGATGTCACGAACCAGGAATCTATAAAGCCTGCCCAAACGAAGCTGTCACTAGCTTTTTGTGTCTTCACAAGCGCTCTGTGTGAAATTGTCAGTCCTATTTGGTGTTGTCTGTTCTTATTTTAAATACAAAGAAAACTGATTTGACGAACAAGCAACAACAAACTTTTAGAATGTGCGTTCGTCCCTGCCCACGTTATCTACCGGGTTGGGATACACACATTCTTTGTGTTGCCTGTTTGGGAGAGGAGCATGCTGAGAGCGCTGACTGTGAGCACTGCGAGGTGCTTCCCTTGCGGACACTACGATCCTGCCTGGCGTCCTTTCACAAAGAGGACGCTCAGGCTTGCGTTCCCCGGGGCTCTGGTCCCGCTGCTGCCGAGGCACAGTGGAGGCTACAGTCCTGGGGTTAGCAAATGGATCTGTCAGTGGGGTTAGAGATGGCCAAGCCTTATTTCTACCTTCACCTGACAGGTCCAGTGCCACTTATCAGGGTTGGGAAGCACAGGCAGCGGTTTCTTCCATCCTGATTGAGGCACAGACACTTCAACTATCTGATTCTGATGATTTAGATGTTGTTAGTGCTTATACAAGATAGACTGAGGATTCGCCACCTCAGTCTCGTGCTTATGAAGTGCTTGTTGAGGTTGTAACAAGAGCGGTTGAGAAATTGAATATTGATTGGCCAGCAAAAACGGAGGACGTTCGTTCTAAAGGCAAACTTGACTAACGCTTCCTGCCGTCTCGTACACAAACTCAACGCCGGGGATTGCAGTTTTTCCCTGATCTCCATGCAGTTAATTCAGTCGTCAAAAGATTTCAGGAATCAGCTAAGCAAGCAGCTGCTTTCCTGAAACTCCTCCCCCGCCGCACTCAGATCTCCGGGGCTGCTTAGCGGGAGCAGCCCCAAACATCCAAAGCCAGCTCTTCATACCGTGCCACACATAAACAGAGCGTGGCTTGTCGTGCTCCCCCACATAAAATCTGGGGACACAGGAAACACGCTCAACCGCAGTCTACGAGGGGTAAAACGGATCTGAGGACCGTTATTATTGCCAAGAAGGCTGCGGGGAAGAGGTCCTGATGCCCGAGGGCGCAGGCCATTGAGGACCCCCCTCGCGCAACGGTCTCCGGCGAGCGCATATCTCAAGGTTCACCCGGAAACATAGTGGCCTTGGGATGCCCGCCCCCTCCAAGGAGGGTTTTAGAGTGGTTGGTTCAGACGCTCCCTGTCGGTTCACCATTTCAGGACGTTGTTTTAACCGCACAACTACACATAAACCCAGAAACTCTCGAGAGGCTGGTACCTCTAGTAGAATTTTTGACAGCGTGGAAACTTCTGCCAAATATATCTCGTTGGGACCTGCAGACTATAGAAAAATGGGTATCGAATTCAGTTCTGGTCTCACCCGCCCAGGTTTGTGGGGTGTTAAAGAGCACTAGACAAAGTAATCATCTAAAGTATCTTACAGAAGTTAGTACACCCCTCACATTTTTGTAAATATTTTATTATATATTTTCATGTGACAACACTGAAGAAATGACACTTTGCTACAGTGTAAAGTAGTGAGTGTACAGCTTGTATAACAGTGTAAATTTGCTGTCCCCTCAAAATAACTCAAGACACAGCCATTAATGTCTAAACCGCTGGCCACAAAAGTGAGTACACCCCTAAGTGAAAATGTCCAAATTGGGCCCAATTAGCCATTTTCTCCCCACGTTTTCATGTGACTCGTTAGTGTTACAAGGTCTCAGGTATGAATGGGGAACAGTTGTGTTAAATTTTGTGTTATCGCTCTCACTCTCTCATACTGGTCACTGGAAGTTCAACATGGCACCTCATGGCAAAGAACTCTCTGAAGATCTGAAAAAAAATATTGTTGCTCTACATAAAGATGGCATAAGCTATAAGAAGATTGCCAAGACCCTGAAATCGAGCTGCAGCACGGTGACCAAGACCATACAGTGGTTTAACAGGATAGGTTTCACTCAGAACAGGCTTCACCATGGTCGACCAAAGAAGTTGAGTGCACGTGCTATATAAATAAAATTGCCATTGCCATGCCTTCAAATAAACTAGATATCCATGAGCATTGTATGTTTGTTCAATTACCAGTATGTATTACTTTAGATGGAAAAATTATTACAAGATCAATATAACACAGTCTTTTTTCTACAGACCTTTCGATAAACCTGCCTCAGCATTTAAAACCAAAACAAACTGTGAATTGCTGACATGTCAGTCAGACAGTCTCTTCCTGTCTAAGCAGACAGTTCTTGGCCAGAATAAACAAGATATTCAGAAGTCTGAGACTGAGGTCTAAGATAAATATAGAATAGTAACCTCTATCAAAATTCCATATTGAATGGCCAGGAGGTGTTGGTTTGAACCATTGGGATGTGGCTAGCTGCTTTTAGCCCCAGTTAATTTCCCCCAAATCATCTTTGCTGCATCTCTTGTGTGACTCCTCTTCAACATAGTCACACACTAAGAATGAGCAATGATGTGTCCTCCAGGATGGAATGTCATGAGGAGACTGTGGTAAATTTGATCTGGTGCACACAACTCCCTTAATGGTAGACAGGTTATATTAAAAAGATTGTCCTCATAGCTGATTCCACATCTCTCAAAGCCGTCTGTCAAAGTAAAAGTCAAAGTCAGCTTTATTGATAATGTACTACATACATACAGAGAATTGAAATTGCGTTACTCTCTTATCCCTGGTGCAAAATAACACTAAACACTAACAGTAGAACGCAAAAATACAGATAAGTACAAATCAATATATATATATATACATACACATCTACATATAGTATATATGTATATATACATATATATACACACAAACATACACAAAAATGCAACTATTACAAATAAGGACATGTAGGAAAAAAATAAAACATTAAATAAAAAAAAATACAAATAATAATATAAAAAAATGGAAAAGTGGCATAAGGCAATGGCAATCAAATCAGTGAAATAAACAAACCAAACAAACATGCAGAAAATAAATGTGTAGTGCAAAGAGCTTATCAAGACTGTGACAAGGAGCAGTCTTTTTTTATTCAGTGTCAAAGGAGTTGAAAGGTCCAATTACAAGTGCCGGTGCTTGTCTCACGGGTGGGTGGTGGTGGTGGGGTGGGGGTCAGAGTTCAGTGATTTGTGGGGTATACGGTTACCGAAAATTAGCTTCCTTACCAAGTGAATGTGAAACTAGGACAATTTGTCACATTGAGAAGTGAGTTGATTTAATATGAAAGGAGAGGTCATATTTACTTTGATTCAGAGGAGCCAGAGAGTCCTCTGGCTGATTCAGTACCAACACACTTCCATGAGGTTCCTCTGTGGTCCCAGTCTCACTATTATGTGCTATCATGTCTCATCTCTGAAAAAGGATTGCTCGTGTTTCTAATGACCTAATCAGAATATATTGTCCGTTTTGTCCACCGAAGCAATTGGAGCACAAGTTGGCATGTAGCCGTCAAAGCACTGAAGCAGGATGAAAAAGAGAGTGTGACTTCTTTGGGAAATGTGGTGGTACAAGCATCAAATTTGAATGTTGAAAATGTCTGTTAAGACATCAGTGAGTTCTATCTCTCACACGACCAGGAATTTGTCAGGACCCGGAGCTTTGCGTGCATTTCCTGCTGAGGGATCTCCTCACGCTGTCTGGGGAACGACATCACTGTCGCCGAGAGGAGGTGTAGTCTTCTGTGCAGTGGTGCTGTTTTGTGCTTCAAAGCGAGCGAAGAAGGCATTCAGCTCGTTCAGCAGGGGGATGGTGCTGTCACAGGTCTGTGGTGGGGCAGCCGTAATGGTCCTCCACAGGCTCCGAGTGTCTCTCGTCACTGCTGCATCCTCCTGGAGAATGCCGCGGGATAGGTTGGCATTATTTCAATGTGGGCGCCTTGAAGCTCAATAATCTCTTACCCCCATTAGTCAAAATGTGTCCAGTAAGTTCAAAGGAAAATTTATGCACAGAGAAATACGGTTACCGAAAATTAGCTTCCTTACCAAGTGAATATGAAACTAGGACAATTTGTCACATTGAGAAGTGAGTTGATTTAATATGAAATCATATTTACTTTGATTCCCTCGGCTGATGTAAACACACTTCCATGAGGTTCCTCTGTGGTCCCAGTCTACTATTATGTGCTATCATGTCTCATCTCTGAAAAAGGATCTCGTGTTTCTAAACCTAATCAGAATATTTACCGAAGCAAAGCACAAGTTGGCGTTCTGTGAAAAAGAGAGTGTTAAAGTACATCAAATTTGAATGCATCTCTATACTTTCAATGTTTTCAAACCAACTCACATGGCAATACATTATTTTCAGCCCCTCTAGCTCTCGTCGCTGCATCCAGAATTCATTATTTCAATGTGGGATTGCCTAACCTAAAATGTATTGATACAGATCATTACATCATTTGAAAGAGTAATAGCAAACATAAGGCGAGTTTGAAAGTCAACACAGTTTAATATTTAAAGGGATACAGTGGTTCACACTTACAGGTGCATCTCAATAAATTAGAATGTCGTGGAAAAGTTCATTTATTTCAGTAATTCAACTCAAATTGTGAAACTTGTGTATTAAATAAATTAAATGCACACAGACTGAAGTAGTTTAAGGGTGAATCCCAATTCTCTGTCTTACCCCTTCCCCTTCGTCTTACCCCTAGCCCTTGTCCCTCGAAACCGAGTGGTAAGCGCTAGGGGTGAAAACATACCCCTATGAAACGAGACACCACTTGGTTACTGTTACGTCATCATACATCGTCGCTAGCTGGCTGCTACGTCACCAGAGGCGACAAGTGTTGATCGCAAATTTTCCGTCTAAAAGTGTGTGTTTGTCGATTGCGTGGGTTTTAGTGATGTTTTCTCTATTCAGAGAAACGCGGGACTGTTGTGCAAATCAGCAATGTAACGTTAGCGTGGAAAAATAGCGATTTTTAAAAACGTTTCAATTAAGAGCATGGTTGCAAATATATATGTAAGTTACAGGTCTGTGTAGAGCACAAAACAAGACTGTCGTAATTTTAAATAAATTATTTAAACCGAAAATACTCTCTGGATGATCTGGCCGCAGTGTGTTCTGGGTACCCCTTGGTTTCAAGTAAGCTCGCGAAAATTCTTGGTTTTAAGGGCTACCTACCCCTTCCCCTTAGCCCTACCCCTCGATCAAGACGAGAATTGGGACAGCCCTTACTCTCACGTGAACGCGCAAAACTAAGGGGAAGGGGTAAGACAGAGAATTGGGATTCACCCTAAGTCTTTGGTTCTTTTAATTGTGATGATTTTGGCTCACATTTAACAAAAGCCCACCAATTCACTAATCTCAACAAATTAGAATACATCATAAGACCAATAATGTATTTTTTTTGTGAATTGTTGGCCTTCTGGAAAGTGTGTTCATTTGCTGTATATGTACTCAATACTTGGCAGTGGGTCCTTTTGCTTTAATTACTGCCTCAATTAGGCGTGGCATGGAAGTGATCAGTTTGTGGCACTGCTGAGGTTATGGAAGCCCAGGTTTCTTTGACAGAGGCCTTCAGCTCATCTGCATTTTTTGGTCTCTTGTTTCTCATTTTTCTCTTGACAATACCCCATATATTCTCTATGGGGTTCAGGTCTGGTGAGTTTGCTGGCCAGTCAAGCACACCAACACCATGGTCATTTAACCAACTTTTGGTGCTTTTGGCAGTGTGGGCAGGTGCCAAATCTGCTGGAAAATTAAATCAGCATCTTTAAAAAGTTGATCAGCTACAAAATTTCTTGGTAAACGGGTGCAGTGACGTTGGTTTTCAAAAAACACAATGGACCAACACCAGCAGATGACATTGCACCCCAAATCATCACAGACTATGGAAACTTAACACTGGACTTCAAGCAACTTGGGCTATGAGCTTCTCCGCCCTTAACTTGGTCTCATCTGAAAAGAGGACTTTGGACCACTGGGCAACAGTCCAGTTCTTCTTCTCCTTAGCCCAGGTAAGACGCCTCTGATGACAACTGTAGCCAAATTCCTTGACATGTTTGTGTGTGGTGGCTCTTGATGCCTTGACCCCAGCCTCAGTCCATTCCTTGTGAAGTTCACCCAAATTCTTGAATCGATTTTGCTTGACAATCCTCATAAGGCTGCGGTTCTCTCGGTTGGTTGTGCATCTTTTTCTTCCACACTTTTTCCTTCCACTCAATTTTCTGTTAACATGCTTGGATACAGCATTCTGTGAACAGCCAGCTTCTTTGGCAATGAATGTTTGTGAATGAAACTCATTGTGAAGGGTGTCAATGATTGTCTTCTGGACAACTGTCAGATCAGCAGTCTTCCCCATGATTGTGTAGCCTAGTGAACCAAACTGAGAGACCATTTCGAAGGCTCAGGAAACCTTTGCAGGTGTTTTGAGTTGATTAGCTGATTGACATGTCACCATATTCTAATTTGTTGAGATAGTGAATTGGTGGGTTTTTGTTAAATGTGAGCCAAAATCATCACAATTAAAAGAACCAAAGACTTAAACTACTTCAGTCTGTGTGCATTGTGTGCACTGTGCACTTAATACATGAGTTTCACAATTTGAGTTGAATTACTGAAATAAATGAACTTTTCCACGACATTCTAATTTATTGAGATGCCCCTGTAGTTCGGCCATGTGACTTTCTTTCTACCATGGAACACAAAAGGGACAAGTTTAGCAAAATATCACAGGCGCTTTTTTTCCATACAATGAAAGTGAATGAGAATGGATTCTGTTAAGCTCAAAAGGTGACAGCCATAAAGTATAATAAAGTGATCACCATGAACTATATTAAAAGTCTTCTGAAACTATATATCACCGTGACAACAAGCTGAAATTCCTGAAAATGTTCTCTGTTGCAGCACTCAAATTTCATTCAGATTTATGTACAATATTTTCAAACATGACACATTATGCCATGTTTGTTTACAGTGATGCCAAATGTTACTGGTTTCAATCTTCAGAAGCTTCAGTATGACAGAGGGGAAGGATTTATATATATAAAGAAAATCTTTCTCAGAATTATTATAAATCTTCTGAAGATTTGGGATTCTGCTAAATTTCTCCTTTTGTATTGCACAAAAAAGAAAAGAAAAACAGGACTTACAGGTTTAAAAGCATGAAGATGAGCAGCTATTCCTTTAATTTTTTTATTTTTAATACATTCTATTATGTTCTATTAATGTTCAGCTGAAATGCATACTTTGGCACAAATGCAATGTCCCAGTATGGTGCAGTCTTTCACAAGACTACAAGCTTGCAGCCCAGCGTGAGCTCTGGGATTGCAGATACCACGCGCCTGAGTGCCCACCTCCCTGGCTTTGTGTTGCTCTTTCATTTATCATTCAGATGTAATCATGTCAACAGAAGAACAACTGATTCCCCTCATATAAATATTTAAACTGAGGTGATGAAGAGTCTGGAGAGGTGTCCGAATGGGTTTGCTTAATCTAATTTTCTACCTACTATTCAGGAGATTTTTTTTTCAGAGTGACCTAAACTAAATTGGCTGTGCCTTTGACACAGAGTGCAAATGAAACCAACACAAATCAAGTGTTTGACAAGAATGAAATGTTAAATGATAACAGATTTAGGGTGTGCCGAAATGTTTTGACTGCTAAGCCTGAGGATCTGAATTAGAGCTGTATTGCTTACGAGACTTCACACAAAACAGTACGACAACATATGTCATACTCTTCTGTACAATCACTTCAAGCAGTCTGTCTTTAAGTCTTCATTTTTCATCTTTCTATCTCCCCTTTGCTAACATCCATTTCTCCCGTTGTCCTCTGACATCTTCTCTCGTCCCTTCACCTGTCTCTTTGACAGCGGCATGAAACTCTTGGGGCTGGTAAGTGATTGCTTGTACAGGAAAAGTGACCCCCTCTGCAACTCCTCATTTCTTCCATCTCAACCTTTCCCCATTTGATTTTTGAGATGTGAACTTGTCTCAAACCTCCACGTCTCCTCTCGATTTATTCCATGGAGCTAAACTCCCCCTCAGCCTAAAACATTCATGTATATGTATATGTAGTCCTGTGGTTTCTAATGCATTTCCGTTCTTCAGATAGAAAATGTGTCTTCATGTTCCAATTATTTATCCACAGTTGCATCAGAAACAAGATTTTTACTTGTTGTGAAGAGTGGTTATTGTCCATGCAAAAGTTGCAAGGGTCTTATGCAGGGTTGCCAGTGTTTCTGTGCGGAAACTGTATGGTTTCTACATTTTGGGGGGTAAATATTTGTGGCACTTGCTTGTAGAAATGTTGCTAGGGTGTTGTGAGTGGTTAGCAGGGCATTGCTATGTGGTTGCCAACTGGTTGCTAAATTTTCTGTGGTGCTTGCCAATCCAAAAGTCATGAGAGTATTATAGGGGACTGCCGGGGTGCTAGGGCTGCCCACAACTAAATATTTCCCTAGTTGACCATTAGCTGTTAATTTAAGCCATTAGTCGACTAACTGCATGTTTATAATATTAATTCAAAGGTGACATATCACAACAATTTGACTTTTTCCGTGTTTAAGTGCTAAATTTGGGTCCTCAGTGCATCTACCAACCCAGAAAATTATTTAGGTAAGCTTTTCTTTTTGCAAACCATGTGTGTTTTTAACATAAATTTGCTTGTATTTGACTATTTAAGCGCAATAAGACATGAAAGAGAGTTTAGTACTCAGTACTCAGTACTTAGTACTTAGTTTAGTACTCACATGCCATGTGAGAGTGCTTCGGATGTGTGCACTCAGAAAACCCTATCCACCTTATTCTTCACATAAAAATGGGCAAACCCATTTGTAATTTTGATGGGTCTTGCTTCCGGTCTCATTTGCTTCCAGTTATTTCTAGCTGTACAAAACCACTCCCTTTGCTTCTTGATAAATTGGTGTGTCTTAACATATTATTTTAGTGTATTATCTTAATTGTGAACATACTGGTTCTTCTTGTTATTTCCCTATAGCAGCTAATGAACCGGCTGTCTCTCCATAGACTTACTTCTGCATTTAGGAATAAGGTGGATATCAGGAGTTTTAACGGATACGGTTTAAAATGCATGATGTCCTCTCCCAATGTTCCAAAGCAGCAGACACTTGTTGTACAAGGTCAGAATTTTTTTTTTATCTTCCGCATGTGCAAAACATTAAGAGAAAGTAAAACTAAATTGAAATGCGTGTGAAATGCGCTATACAAATCATCTTGACATGCCTTACCAAAGTCTAACAAGCAGAAATGTGTTAAATAGAACGTGAGGTAAAATTTAGTGGACTATAAGCCTTTTATGGTCAACTAACGGCTAATATTAAGGGGCATCCCTACACTATGCAGTTGTTTGTGGGCACTACATTTTCTGAAGAAAATAAATGGTGAATTGCACAAGTCGTTAGGGTAATGTGGGTTGTTGCTAGGGCATTACTATGCAGTTGTTAAGAGTGTTAATTTGTGGTTGTTATATTTTCTAAAGAAAATATATAAGTGGTGGCTTGGCTATGCAAAAGTTGCTAATGTGTTGTGGTTAGTCTCCGATCATTGTTATGCAGTTTCTAAGGTGTTCTGGTCTCTTTAATATTCCTGTCCCTGATATATCTCGTCGTTTTTTTTTTGGTTACCAGTTTTATCATCTGCCAAGTGAAAAATGTATGATTACTTAAGTAAGCACATATCTTTTCATCAAGCCACTCGATTTTAGGTATCATATTTGTCCGCAGAACTAATACTGTTTGGATAAACCTCAAACCTTAATTATGAGCTATAGCTAGCAGGATAGTAATGATTCACAAACGGTTCCACCTTCGAATTACTTTCTGAGAATGTGCTAGCAGCAAGATGTTTCACATTTACAATCATTCTTTTTCACTGCTGCTCCAGTCATTTCATGTGTGGTCCCTATAGGGTACTGTGTATACAACATTCTCCCCAAGGTCTGTAGAACATCTTACTGACTTTAGTTGCCGCTGGACTAAGAGATTTTCCATTTGTATCGCAGGACTTTTGATGGCTGCAGGGAGGAGTTTGTGTCTACTGATGTCTGACTTCTTGGAAAGGGTTTACATGGAGGATCAAAGTCCTCAGCCTCCTACCCGTTTTATCTGCTAGCACAGCTAACCACAAGCAGTGCATGCAGAGCAAACACATGCTAGATGCTTGTTCTGGCCTGCTGGCTTCAATATGGTTTAATTTTTTTGGAAAGAGTTCTTTACTAAGGATTTGACTTAATATTTTTTAAGTTTTAAAAACACTAGGCACACTTAGGCTTAGAGGGTATGAAGAGAACATTAGATCAAAATAACTTTTTTTGGTTAAAATTATCCAAAATCAATATTTGAGCAAGTAAATAACCAGCCAGTGTTCAATACTATCACCTTACTTTAGCCCGATTCACAACGGTTAGCTTATAATAATAATAGTTTTCTAATTTGAGTGGTATGGGTAGGTTTTTGCGGTAACCCAGGAAACACTATCATTGCTGTTCATAAGCGCCACCTGCTGGCAGAGAGTGAAACTGTGTCAGCTCATCTGCTGTTTCATTCAGATATGTTTTATGCAGTAGGGATTTCCTTAAGACTGCAAGGGAAGCTTGGCTTCCCCTATAATGTCAAAAAATAATGGTCAAATATGTACTATTGTGTTAACATTTTATTGACTATTTTTTTTTAGAACACGTTCATCTCGCAGACGAGTTCGTTCAGAATCAGCTACATAGCAGGTCGGCTGACTCGATTTCCTTCTCATACATTCCCGTAGCATCACAGTGCATTTCCCTGTTGAAGCCTTGCGTCTATTGACTTCAATGGGGCTGATTTGAACAGTTTTTTTCAGTGCTTCGAAACTAGATGGTCATTGGATAAATGCAGTGATTATGTCCCGCCCACGGGTGCTCAGCGTCTCTGGGGGTGAATGGAGGAGTGGGCTGGCCTGGACTCCGGGCTTCTGCGTGATGATTGGAGGGTTTGTCGAAAGACTGCATCTCCTTTTGATTGACAGCGGTTTTGTACTATAAAAAGTTGCTGACGCTGAAGCTATTCGAGCTCAGTCCCATCGCGGATTTTGCAAGAGTAGTCGAAAGACAAACTGCTGCAACCTATTTCTTGGTATTTTCTTGGCAAAATTGCTGGCCAATTTTCATCATACATTTCACACAATTATACACCACATTCCTTGTTTCAGTTTAACCTAATTCCCACATTTTTTAGATCGTTTGTTCATTAATTCATTCATACAGTAGGCTAGAGCATTTTCTTGAAAAGGAACGTAGGGCAGAATTGACGTATAAATAAATGGACAATTTTTATGATGTTGGCCGAAAATGAGCTTCCCCTCTTTGAAAGACCAGCAGCCGCCACTGGTTTTATGTAGTATAGTTTCACAAAACTATAGTCTGACCATTCTGATTTGCTTCAAATTTCTAAATTATACAGTCTAATTCAGGTTAAAAACTGTGCATGCTGCATGTACTGTATGCTGCTTCCTTGTTTGGACAATGATTAAAATACAGTGGTTGCCTCTCATTTTAAATGGAAACATCACATACAAAGCTTGTTTGTTATATGAAGATATTTATTTTATTTGTGTCAATTATTTTATTTGGGGTTTGTTTTAAAATTTCATTTTAGTTTTGTTATATTTCAATTTCACAAAGAAACATGCAGCAATAGCCTAATAAAAGGACACCTTCTCATTTACTGTATAATATCTTCAATCTCATTTTCTTCAAATTCTTACGAAAAAAAGTTTAGTGAATCGTTGCATCCCTGTTTTAAAGTATTAATATCAACTTATTGGCAACTCAACTAATTGTCTTATGCCACCAGTTATTTTGGTATAAATGACAGACAGCTCTGGATTTTAAATTGAACAGAGTTATATTTCAATTTTCTTTTTCACCAGGACCAGTTCCCAGAGAGAGGGGAGATTCTAGTCTCAGCCCAGGACTTGAAATTGGTTCTACAAGTTGAAAGAAATCAGTAAGTAACCTCTTTAAATGACTATCACACACACATGATTGAAGAAATATGTATCTGATTACAAGGAACTGACGGACTGACATTTGCAAAACACCTTCACGCAATCTTTGAAATTACTCTTGTTTTGTTTCTTTCACACTTCTTACTGACATACTGGAAGATTTCATAATTCCCTTCTCAGCAGTCATGAGTGGACTACTCAGAGTAAATAAAAAGCCTCCCTTTTTTAAACGTTTGAGCATAAGTGCATACCATGCAACACAAACACTCAAAATCTTAATATACTGCTGACAGATTTTTTATTGCAAACTGTTTTTTAAGATTGCTGTGTAGTTAGTTGTTGAATACATATCCATTGAAATATAATAGCAAAGAACTGCATCTAGATCCAGCTAATAAGGTGGAGATTTGGGAGTGGTGCTGAATTGATCTGTGACTAGTAAAACTGTCCAGGAAGTGTGCTGGAGTTTAGACAGTTGAATAATGACTTGAGCCGCAGATCTTCTGTGAAAAGAGAACAGGTATCTCCATCACCTTCTGATTGTTCTGCCAAACGCTGAGATGCAATGGAGTCGCAGTCTGAGCCTGACTGTACTGGACGCCTTTGGGGATAGATTGCCTTTTCCTCAGAAATTGCAGGACCACATTAATGTTACTTGGCAGAGTTAATGTTTATTTTAACCACATATGAACCTTCCAGTCTTGGCCAGTCTGGTTTTCCAAATGTAGGTCAGAAGAGAGGACACACATGCTGACACAAATAAACACCGAGCAGCCTGACTTCCTGAGTATTGTCGAGGCTCGAAGGAACCCTCAAAGCAGTCTTTTTTGGAGTTTTTACAAGACAAAGTACTCTCCAAGCAGGTCGAACTGAAGAAAATGAGGAGAGTCAGGGCATAGAGGACTGGCATAGAATCTAGATCACAGCCACATTGTAATGGGCCCAGGAAATGGGAGGATAGCTTAAGGACATTTTAATGAATACACTCAATCTATAGAGTAAGCTTTTCTTGAAATAGATAAAAGAAGATGCATTACTTGAGCGTATATGCCATTTTTCTAATTGCTTCTTTACATTGCAGTAAAGGGCTTTCAATACACAACAGAAATCAGAGCATACAGAAACTGAAAGGTCAGAATAATTATAGAATTTACGTATTATAAAGCACTTATTTTGTATCTGGAAACCGAATGTCATAGTAAGCAGAGATCTGTGTCTCCCTGCATTATTTTCTTGCTGTTTATGTTTCAGTAATCAAGACAACCTCTCACTGGCGCTGTTAGTAGTATGAAATACAAAGCCAAGCTCACTGACCCATCAAGCTCACTGTGTTGTGAAGTCTTGCAAAGGTTGCAATCCCTTATTTACATTGTGTGTATGCCTTGCAGTGTTCAAGTAGGGTCACGTTAGATGTATTTTGGCAACATTTTGCAGAAACAAGTCAATTGCATTGCCAATAGTTTAGCAATGTATGAAGCACAACTCACTAGAAGTTACTTTAACACCAAGCAGCTTTATGTTGGTCAGCACAGCAACACAGCAAATGGAAGTGCAAAAAAAATAACACCTCTGTGGATTAAACTAGTTTTAGGACTGGTTGTTACTAATAAGATAATACTGTAGACTACTTTAAATGCCTACGTTTATTAACACGACAGAAAAAAGAAAGAAAGAAAACACACTGCAAAATACAAAATAATGGCAATAGAAGTAGATTTGAAGGAAATGCTGTAATAACACTTTTTCATCTAATGCAATTGTGTATTGCACAGTATTGCTCTAATACACTATCCACTTCAATAAAATGTTGAATAAACAGATCGACATAATTGGCATAGACATTCTTGGTAGTTTAACCCTGAACACATTTCAAAACATCAGTAAAGGTCAACTTTAGACTGCCATTCTGACCTCTCTCAGCTGGGGTTAAAGGTCACCAGTCTTGTGTCTGTGTTGCATTACGTGAGATCCATAACGTGACCATAAAAACCTCTAGAAAGCCTCCAGGGATATTTTCCCTTATATGGAAGCCTTTTAGAAATCATTTCTAAGTGAATATGTGGGCATATTTTAAATGGTTCTTGAATAGCTCCATTGTGTATTGCATACAGCTCCTCTATCCCACATTTTTTGTCTCTGTGAGAATAACAAAGTTAAAGCCTCTCATTCTGCAAATGACAATTCCTGACAGGGGCAAGGCTTTGGCATTTTATTCGTAGCTAAGCTATTTTGGATGTAAATGAGCATGTTTGTGTGTGTTTGTATCTGAGCTGGTATTTAATTGAAAGGCTGAGAGATGGTTTAAAGAGAATGAATGAGCAGATACAGGCGGATGACAGGCATGCTTTAGGCAGTGTTTATAACCTGGAGTAATTAGTTTTAATCTCTACTGGGGAGGATCTTACCACATATTTTAATGACATTTTGAACTGAATTATGCAGACGTTTGTCCTTTAACATTTGGTATTTTAAGGTACTACAATGATTATGTCAGTCATCTCATTTTTAGTAATAACATCGTGGAGTGGTCTGTGGGTTTCCTTTAAGGTCAAGTGGTTTGTGAAAAGGTTGCATTTATGTCATCTAAAGAGCGCTTTAGAGAGAGACTGAAAGAAAACATGGTGTATCGGGGGGAAAGAGATTAATAGAGTTTATATTGCCTAATTTAAGAGAGAGAAACTAGAGGAAAAGAATGATTGGAGAGAGTGTGAGCGGGAATGTATTTGAGAAGTATAAACTGATGGTGTGAAGGAGAAAGGATAAAGAAGCATGGAGGACGAGAGGGGTTTAGGGCATGGAGAGCGGTGATAAGGAGACAGAGAATAGAGAGCTGAAAAGAACATGAAAAGGGAGATAAAGAGTCCAAACAGGTGGTTGTGGTTCAGATCCAGTGGTAGTTGAACTCCCAAGAGCCGAATCTCATATCCCATCAGAGCCGAAGTGATTGACCTACATATTTTAGGATGAATGTTTTAATATATTCATCCCAGAGGATATGATATTTAACATATTTTTTTTAAATGCAGCACATGTTCGGGATTAAGCCAACAGCTGTCTGTATAATTCAACACAGTCATAACTCACAAACTTTTAAAACCTTGCCAGAGGTGTCATGGTATCACTAATAATTAGGGAGGTCAATCAAATGAAATTTGTTATCAAATTAATCACATGTATGACTAATCATATGTAAGCCTCCAAATAATTTCTGAGCACTTTCTCCTTAAAACTGCAGGTCTCAAAAATGCGGTTTGAAACAGCCCTTGTTTCTTACCATCACAGAAGTGTAGCCAATCCTGTTGACTCGTGCCACCATTGACTTTGGTGGGGCTTTTCATATCATTAGCCGTTTGATAATGTAGACAAGCCAAAGGCTAATGGTATTAGTTATCGTTAAGCTTTACACGCCTGACTTTGTAGAGAGCGATACAAAAAATACATTACCATTCTGATACATTGACTTATAGATGATCGTGTATAATTTGCTCTTCCTCTTCTTTGGAGTCAGTTTCTGGTTCAAACATATATAGCTGAATTAATCCACCATTCCCATGTGCCATTGTGTAGCATGAAGACTTCTTAACTGAGTGAAAGTGGAGGTATTCCATATCATTGAACATAAACCCATCACTGGCCTTTTCACCAATTCAAATTGTTAAGTATAGTCATCAAGGGTTATTTTCTTAACTGTCAGCAAGTCTATTGAGGGACAGGTGTCTAATAATTTTTAAATCACTTGGTTACACACTGTCATTTGCTTCATACACAGACAATAAGCATATGCTTTGAAAGAAGGTATGTCTACATTCAAATTGTTAAGTATTGCTTCTGCTTGCATGTCACAGCTTCTGCTTGCATAGGTGCTAACCAGAACTGCATTGAGCAGCTGACTTCTCAGAAAAACAACTTCTCGCAAGAGCCTAACGTTGTTTCGCAATTATACACAGAGCTAAATTGTGCATGATGTTATTATGCATTTATGAATGCCATCTGCAGCCATGAGAACGGTCGCATGCTGCTTAACACAACTCTGATTCACCCTGATGCATTTCTCTGACTCTCTGCCCTGCAGTCCCATCTGCAGAAGGCTTGTTTTGTTCTCTTCCTGACAAGCAGCCAGTGTTTGTGTAATCTGCTCTCTCATGCATCCTTAAGATTAAGTAAGCCTTCCCTCTTCAGTCTGCTCTGAAAATATCATTGAGAGTGATGATTCCATATTTGCGTTTAGTTCAGAGATGAGCGCTCGTAATGCTCACTGATTACAGTGGAAATATTGCCGTTATTTAATGTGACTGTGACATGTAGCAGGAACAAGCTGGAGGAAATAGCAGTTTGAAATTGAGAGCGACTCAGATGTTAAAATGGTGAGATGGAGCGATGTCAACTCTAAACAGCTGCATTGCGTTATAGGTTTTTTCCTGCCAATATTTAGTCCCATGTTATAGTGTCAGAATGTAGTGTTTCCAAACTCATGGAGGTCTTACTGTTGAACTTTCCAGTCAAATTAGTGCTTTTCATTGTAATGTTTTTGAAGCATATTTAGATGCAAAACACTCATGTGAACTACACATTTTATTCAATTCTAGCTCAAATATGACTACAGTGGGCAATACTGTAAACAGTTTTTTGTATTGTAGTGTTATTTTAGTATTACTTATATATATTATTTATTAATATTGATTACTTTTTAGCTTCATATTTTAATTTTTTGTTTGTTTTAGTGATTGTATATGCTTTTCTATTTTTTTTTGTTTCTATAAATATTTATATTGTGATTCATTTTTATTTCAGTTTAAGTTTTAGCAATTTAAGTAACTTTATTTCTAATTATTTCAACTTTAGTTGCAAATATGACAATTTTACTTTACATTTACGATTTTTATCTTTACGTTATTTATATATAATTTATGTTTCATTTAATTTCAGTTTTATTTAAATTACAAAAAACTACTAACTACTTTTAGTTAACAACAAACACTGCTCTCTGGGCAGAAAACTATCTTATTGTGGTAAATCTTTTCCATGTATAATAAAAGTGAATGAGAGTCAGGCTTCAAAATAACAATAAAGCATTTTATATCCCAAGTCCCTGAATCCACATAATAGCTTTATAGCTTTATTTAGGCTGTGGTGATTAACTGATGATGACTCAATTTTCATTTTTAGAGTAAACTGTCTCTTTACAGTGGAGCTATCCATTGGATAAGCATTTCCATCGTCTGGCATTTCCCACTCTGTAATTACTGCATGAACATCACATGTTTCTTTTTACCTCAGTGTTTTTGACCTAATGCCATCAGGGCGACTGAAGTTTCACTTCTTGAAACTTGGTTCATATTTGCCAGATGTTTTTTTGTGAGAAGTGTAAGCAGTGCAGTGTTGAAGTACAGTCCTTATTGGGGTGTGTTTGTATTAGCAAGAAGCCAACAGGCATACAGTTGAGCGTCTGTCGTTTATTGTTAGCACTGAAATATTTATAACCCCCGACTTCCCCCCAAATATCTTGCCATGTCTTGAGTCACTTAACCCCAGACAAATGTACACAATGAAGGATATATTCTTTCTTTCCCTTCCCTCACTTTGTTTTTCTCTCTGCATCTCAGCCTTCTTTCTCTGTCATGCATACGTTCTCCCATGATCTTTGTTGCCTTCTATCTGTGCCCATCCCCCTATTTCCTTTGTGTTCCCTCTCTTGCTCTCTCTCTCTCAGTCTGGTACAGTACTGCTGATTTGAATGAGGTGATTGGTAACAGATGGTGCCGCTTTAAAAGGGCAAGGAATTTTGTGTCCGTAGTAGGTCACTGGGCCACCGTCTCTCTCTCTCTCTGGCTATCGTCCACACACACTGCTGACTTTTATGTACAATGTCCCTAAAAACCTTCAGAAGAGTAATATTTTAACACTAGGATCAAATGTAAGGACCATCACAGGCTAGGTATTAGTTTGCATGTCAGGAATACTTGTACATTTTCAAGGTGGGCAACAATAGTACTTTGTAAGTCAAAGCCAATAGACTAAATGAAAAAAAAGTAAATGGAGTATAAAACACTACATTTGTTTGTTACCTTAAAAAGTTATTTCAGTAACACTTTACAATAAGGTCCTGTTAATTTAGTTAATGCATTAATGAACATTAACTAACACTGAACAGTATTTTTGTTTCAGTATTTATCAGATGTTGATAATGTTAGTTAATAAAATAAATAAAAAATACAACTTTTAGTTCATGTTAGCTCAGGCCCATTAAACAATATTAACACATACAACTTTAGGTCAAACTTTATTTTAAGATCCAATTCTCACCATTAACAAACCATAAACTACAACGTTTGCCTCAGTAAACTACTAATGTGCTGCTTATTAATAGTTAGTGAGGTAGTTGTTAAGTTTAGGTATTGGGTATGAGTAGGGATGTATAATATGGTCATGCAGAATATGTGCTTTATAATTACTAATAAACAGCCAATATGTTAATAGTAGGCATGCTAATAATAAGCAACTAGTTAATAGTGAGAACTGGGCCCTATACTAAAGAGTTACCCAGCCTTTTTTAATGTATTATGCAAATATTGAAATTAAACTATATGTAAACTATAGGCTGGAATACACTACATAACTTTTGCCTAAAAGTACAGGCTTGAAAAGTCAATGCTAGTTGCTGAAAGTCAGAGCAAGTCTGCAGATTGACAGATTTCACAAAATATTGTGTAATAAATGATGGGCACAGACTTTGATATTTTAGCTTCAGACTGTGATTGCATCTAGTTGGAGGATATCAAACATGTATTTTGAGACGATTTTAGAACACACATTGTTATTATTTGACATGTGCCACTGGTTAACCAATGTAGTGAACTAATGTTAACAAATATAACTTTATTGTAAAGTGTTACTGTTATTTCTCATTTTTGAATATTGTACTTCAAATGAAATCCACTAGAATTAAAGTTTAATCTTCATGGACCATTTTAGAGGAGCAAATCACACAAAGCTAAATACATTTTTAAAATATAAAAATGTAAAACTAAAAAATAAAACAAATTAATTCAAGTCAGATGAAGGTAAATGAAATGGCTTAGCAGGCAGCTCTGTTCATTATAATTAGACTGATCTAGTTTTGTTGAGTTGCAACACGCTGCTTACTTCCAGTACAGTCACTGTGCCAGAGGTGCTCTCTGTTGTCATGACACTCAACAAGTCTCTTGTTTTCTGTCTGCAGTATATGTTTATTTTTAATTATACTAATTCAAGAGGAATTATTTGGACCACAGTCTGCTAATTTTTGACCCCTGCTCTAGACTGTTCACTACCTGATTGGCTTTACATTGTTTGTAAAGTCTCATTCCTCTAAGATGAACAACAAAGCCCAAAGCAGTCATCTCCCTTGTGTTGTGACCTCTGCTGTTCTTACTGCCGCCCTTTCAGTTCAGCTTTTTCAAAACTGTAAACACCTTCAGTTTTTCAGACAGGAAGAAAATAAAAGGAGTTGCAGACTGCAGAATACATACAGCTAAAATCCGGTATGTCGCACCATCTTGATCTTGAGTGCAATTATGGCCTGCTTTGATACTCTGCCTCTATCAGATGGTAGTTGTGAATCTCTTTGACAATTTATAGTCTTTTGGATCATAAGAACCAGAAGGAAATGGGATTTTGTGATGCAGCAGGACAGCTGTTATGAGAAATGCTAGTGGTTAATCTTCTGTGCTCAGAATGTATTTTATTTTATTTATGAGCAGCTCTTTGAGTGTTTAAAATATTAAACAGAAGCTTGTCACATGTTTTGTGTCTTAAAATCTTACTGTAAAAAGGTAGTCAGCATATACTTGTTTTGAAAGTAAAATAAGCTCAGTGATAGCTGCTTTGTCAGTCTTTCACAATCTGAGTAACCTTGAAAACGGTAAATCTTACTGAAACTAAACGAGATGTTTTTCTTTTTTATCTGTCACCATTTAATGGTTGCCAGAGTGTTGCTCTGTTGTTCCAATCATGTTCTTTGTATTCGTTAATTTGTGGCTATTAGTGTGTTCTGGGATTTTAGGCGTTGTCAGGTGGTTTATAGGCTGATCTAGTCATATTATATTCTGATTTCTAGATATGACTCAAATCCCACCTTCAGTGTAAATGTATGGCTTTTTTTCTTCCTGTGAAAGATGTCAGTTTGAAAATAACAGTAATAAACACCCCTATTCAACAAAACACAATTTGAGGTATTATTCATGTCTGTAGGACATACTGTGTGTGATGAGTTAACACTTATGATTGGGGAGTTGTTGCATACTAAATACACTACTTTGAAGTGAATAATAATGATGATCCTTGAAAATGTTACACCTTACTGACTATGAGAGTCTCACTTTAAACTGCATAAACCGCTCAGAGTCGGTTACACATCCTGGGTTGTGGTAAATCTTTAGTGGCATATAAGGTTTCATGTTCTGCTGATTTGCAGAACCGAGTAACCGAGTTTCACACCTACTCTCAACAAACATCCTGCACACACCTGTTACTAGCCACCGTAACCCAGTCAAATATAAACAAGGTGCAATTTGAAAAAGCCAAGAAATTAGAAATGTCCTGATCTATCTATCTATCTATCTATCTATCTATCTATCTATCTATCTATCTATCTATCTATCTATCTATCTATCTATCTATCTATCTATCTATCTATCTATCTATCTATCTATCTATCTATCTATCTATCTAGAGTGATCAGGACCTTGACACAAAGCAAAGTTGTACAAAGCTATTTGCCACTTTAGTAAATAATTTGACACAAAATATTGATTTGAGTTGAAATATTTTATTAGCTCTTTAAACACAAAGCTTCTGCAAAGAAAAGCAGTTCCTAACAACCGCATAAATAAACTTGACGACAAAATGTTATTAGAGAAGAAAGCATTTTTAAATCTTACCTGTTAATAACTATTACAGTGTACAAAATATTTTTTTTCTGGCAACAAGACAAACGTTCAAAAATATTACTGCAGGCCTACTGTTAATACTGAAGTCCTCCGTTATCATTTTACAGTAAATAGTCGATAACTGAGGCGCAAGATGCTAGTAGTTGCATTTGAATGAAATGGTTGAGCACAGCAGTGTGATATGTGAGATGTGAAAGAAGCGCCAGCCACAAACACCCAGATGAGCGTATGCTATGTGGTTTTGCGGGGAATAACACACCTTGTACTGTCACAACTGACGTGTCAGAATCAACTTTTCCAAAGAGATGTGTTGTAATTTGTAATAATTGATATAAAATGCGATCTTGTAAACATTAGCTAAACACATTCCTGTTTATTTATGTAGTAAACTGAAATGTGATGCATACGTGTGAACAGATAAAGTAACAAAGGCTGTATTTGTAAATTAAGCAATGTGTTTTGGAAAGATGTGTGGTCATAAGCTGGCTTTTGCTCCTGAGATGGCCTCTCATTTTAATTTTTTCAAGCTTGTTCAAGTAAGCCTTTCAACTAAGGACTATGAGTAATTTCTTTCTACTGCTGATTGCTGAATTGCACCTCAGAGAAAAACACACAGTCATACACACACTGAGACAAGTCCAATTCTTTTTGTTCCTCCAACCCAGCTGTGCATAAAGCAAGCACATTAATCTAAGTCCACTGGACAGTTATCCCAGACTCTGGTGGATGAAAATAGAAGTGTAATGAGACACACACTCACTTATCTCCACCTGTGCTCAGTGCCTCGTCCACCGCAAACCCTCACCGTTGTTTCTTTATAAGCTGGAGGCTACTGTGTGGCTCTTCCCTGTCTGATGTCCAGAAGAAGAATTGGACCAGCACTGCTTCCTTTGAATTTTTTCTATTTAATTTGTCTCCTATTATCTGGGATTGAGCAATCCGCATAAACATTATTATCATTAAAGGCAAGAAAGGGACAACAGAACACTGAAACTCATCATGCTTTGATGTTTGAAGTCTGCGACAAATAAGCCCTAAATTGTATTGAAAATCAACAATGCTCTTTTATATACAGTGGCCTTATATTTACTCTTGACTCAATATTGCCAGTTGCCTTGTCTATTTTCACTCTGCTAATGAAAATTTTCACAGCAGAATCAACCATTCTGCATTCCCATGCGACAAACAGTAGCAGCTATTGTTTCTGAATAATTAAGTGTGTTTGAATGAATCAGTTGGGTAAACGATTCACTCATTTAGGCAGCCACTTTTTTATTCCAGAATGAATCAGTGTTTTGAACAAATCCATTGAGTGATTGCTCACCAAAATTGGACAATAGAAGATTGAAAAACATTGCCTGGTCTGATGAGTCTCGATTTCTGCTGCATTGAATCAAACATTGATTCAATGTTTCATACATTTTGAGGGCTGCAGCCTCCAGAGATTTAATTTGTCTGCTGCATATATCATCAAGCCTTTCTTATTTCAGAAAAGTAACTATTACATTACAAAGAAATAACAGTGCTTACACACAAGGAATAATAGTCAATTTTATAATGGTTCCTTTCTAAAATGTGACAGCCTCAATGGCATATGCAGCTGATAAATGCCACCTCCGGAGGGTGCAGCCTTTGAAATGAGACACGGCCATATAGACCAGGGGTGTTCAATTAAAGTTACAAGGGGTCCAGTCTCTGTGTTTTCAAAAAAATGTATTGAGTAAAAAGGCACATCATTAATTTGTCAGAAACATTTAGTTGAACGGTCTGGGTCAACACTGAGTGGTGTGGACAGCTCTGTTGTTTTGATGCACTGCTAACTTAAACTGTAGAAATGGTAAAATGGTGTAACTGTTATCTTTGTCCATTGTCTGCTAATTGCTGACCCCTGATTTAGACAGTATGTGATTTTTAACAAATCAGTTAAGTGAACGATTCAATGACTCGCACATAAAGACAGGCTAAATTTAGAGCCGCATTATAATTCATATTTTTACCATATCTTTCTATGGCTGAAATAGTAAGAGTAGTACACTCTTAAAAATAAAAGTTATTTATTGGCATCAATGGTTCCACAAAGAACCTTTACCATCCGTGGAACCTTTTCATTCCACAAAAGTTTATTTTCAGTGGAAAAAGGTTATTTAGATTATTAAAATGTTCTTCACACTAAGAAAAAAGGGTTATTTTAAGAACTGTTCACTAAAAGGTTATTTGGGGAGCCAAAACTGGTTCTTTTGTGAAAATGCCCCTTTTGAAACCTTTATTTTTAAGTGTTTGCTAATTAATTCCTGATTGAATCAGTGTTTTAAACTAATTAGATGAGTGATTGATTTAGGGATTCACTCATGCAAACACTCACTTATTTTGTACTGGAATGATTCAGTGTTTTCTGAACACTTCCGCTAAGTGAATGATTCAGCAACTCACTCGTAAAGACAGTCATGCGTTTAGTTCCAGAATAAATCAATGATTTTCAACAAACTGGCTGAGAGAATGATTCAGTGATTAAATCATATGGACAGCCACTTTTTTCATGCTGCTGGACTTTATATTAGGACACCACTCAAATAAAACTATTGGTGAAGCCAGAAGTTGATACAGTGTTTACACTCTTACGGAAGTTACCCGACTTCAAGCTAATGTTGTTGTCTCTGCATGTTAAGCTGGGATAGGAGAAAGTATTTGAACATTTAAAAAAATGACACACTTTATCTTTAAAATGAATTGCATAATCTTAGCGACGCCTGATTCCTAAACAGTCTCACATTTTCTCATGCCAGCTATTCATTCAGTCAGATAACTGTTGGAGGGTGTTACATCAGTGGGAGCAAAAGGATGGATGTGCTACATTAGTTGGAGGAAGCAGATTGATGTGCACTTGCTTACATTTGGCAGCCAACCTTTGCACAATATAATGTAGAAGATGGACTCAGATTGCACGTGCAGCACATCAATATGCAGTGAATTTAACATTTAAGCAATTTTTTTGCACTTTCATTGATTTGGAGGATGTCAGTTATAGCTGATCTGATGTATGCATTGTTTACTGTGAGGAAGGTTAAATCTGGCTCCTTTTTCTGTTTTTAGTGTAAATGTAGAAGTGTAAATGTTATGTTGTTTGATGGCTATGTTCTGCTATGGAGACTCCAGAATATCTGGCCTGTGCACCTCTCATAGCTCATGCCGGGAGGCCGTCTGTCTCAAATCATGCTCCCGTCCTCTCTCCTATTTTTTGCCTACTGGGGCTCCACCTTAGAAATGAATCGCCGTTCAGCTTTCACTTGATTGAACTGCACAGACCACTGTGCTGCTGCCAGAGTTTACCTGCTAATGGGTGATTTAGCTTCCATTCCGAGAAAAAAGTGGTTTTAGTTCAGTGGTTCTATGACCACAGGGACCTTGTGAAATTAATTAAAAGAAAGCTCATAATTTGTATATCAATTTGCTCAATTGTAAAGGTGGCTCTTCAGGATGAATTTATTAAATTTCCTTTTCCCCCTTTTTTAAATATTCTATTCCTTGGTTAAACAAGTAGAATCAATTTGCCACCAAATGTGTTATGCCTATTTGCTGAGGCCATTTCACTGGTTTATAAGTCACCCAAATACTTCCGCTGATGTCTGTATTAATCTGTACAAATCAAACAGCAAAAGAAAGCTGGTCCTTTATTATATTTTTATTTAATATTTAAATAAAGTGGTCACATTGTGAGGAATTAATTTTTACTTTATCTTCCGAGATAAAAGAGCTATTACCATGACATCTACTGTTACTTTAAGAACTCAAACCTTTATTCCCAGCCCACAAAGACTGTTTATTGAAACTAAGCTGCAAAACAATTTTGTTCAGCAACTTGTTTAATTCTAAGGGTCAGAGATAAGGTCATGAAAAACTAAATAACGACTGTTTTTGCTTTCTCATTTTAAGTGGACCTTGGGGGGTGAGGGAAATTAAATGGTCAGAAAATATGACCCTTTAACAATTTCCTCTCACTGTAGGAATAAATTAACTGAATCCCACTGGTTTTGTCCATTTCTCAGCCATTACAAAGATGTTTGCCACAATTTGGCAGTTCCAGTGTCTGCTTGATTTGATTTCGCTCATTTAGGTAGAGTGCACATTTTCGTGAGGTTTCTGAGAGCTGTGGATACATATTTCCCACAGTGCTCCTTGTTAATGACAGGAATGTACAAAACGGAAGTATGTGGATAGGTTATCTGAATTTCTTAAGGAATTAGAGTTACTTTTGGTTCCACAACCATGCAAATTAGATGTGTTTGTGATAGAAGTATGGATTCTAAGTGCAGTACTTCAGCTGCTTCATAGTTATCACAAATAAATACAATGATTATGAATAGCCATGTGTCAGATGACTTAAATACCATCACAATCAGATTAGTCTGGAGTCATTGTACAAGGTGAGGACAGCTTTTTTAGACGGACCAACATCGCTGACATTTAAGCATGTCATGACTGTGTAATCTTGCAAGTATTTTAGCCAGCAAGGTCTCTTGCAACTCAAAGTCAATTCAAAGCAACACAAATTTCATTGTTTATCTCTACCTTTCAAAAAAAAAATTAATAAATAAATAAGGCTGATACATTATTATACACATCAGTCCTCACACTCTGATGGGATCTCTGAGGTGGGATAAACAGAGCTGCTGAAGCTTATTGTCTAATGACACTCCATTGGTTAAACTTTAACCTTATATATAACATGCAAAATAGTAATGCACATTTTTGTATCTACGCTATGCTTGTCTAAAAGCTATTCCTTTGAAAAACTCTTGAAATATTATTTGAGCTATCAAAAACTTTTGCTTGCAATGCTCTTTAGGAAAATGTTGGGTTCAGTGCAAGAAAGCATCTGTGGCTTAATATAAATTATCAAAGAAAAAGCAAAAGTTACAGAATTTCTTAAAAAACACCCTTGGATAAAATCCACGAAACATTATGTTGTTATGAGACAAGTTACAAAAAAAAATTGGCTACTGATTAAAATTTGTATCTAATCTTTTAATTTTATTGTCATATTGACATACTGTGACTAATTGTAAAGCACTGTTTACATATGGCAAACTTCACTGACAGGATTTATGTTAGAAATGCATAAAATAAGTTCATCCTCCTAGAAAAGTATTTCCAGTTCAAGAAATCATGATTTAAAGTTTAAGTTGTTTTAAACCTGGAGCATTCCATTAAAGGGGTCATCGGTGCAACATGCACTTTTACAAGCTGTTTGAACTGAAATGTGTGTTTGGCAGTGTGCGTACACAACCACCCTATAAAGATAAAGATCCAAGCAGTGTTTTTTTTTTAAATCTCATTAAATAATTTCCCCTTTCTCATATCAAGCCATTCTCAGATGCCTGTCTGTGTGATGTCACAGAGACCCAGGCCCCTCCCACAATTGTTTGATTGACAGTAGTGTTTCAGCACAGACTGGATTGGTGTCTTACTTTAGACCCGCCCTGAGTGACCTGTCATTAGTCTGCCATTGTTTCACCGCCGGAGCAGATGTAGACAAGAATGGCTCCTAGGCGATTGAAGTGTTTTGTTGTTGGATGTATGAATGAATATAGCAGTCGTCATTTACTCCCTACATCTGAGCCGCTGAAGACACATTGGATTACTTTTGTTTCTGAAGAGAATGCTCCCCCGATCTACCTAAATGCTTTTATGTTTGCGTGAATCATTCGTGATCCAGCTTCCCCTCAAGAAGAAGTGAGTGTAAGGTTTTTTAATGAATCTTTGCAGCTTACCGCCTCTCATAGAGCGGCTCGGAAGAGAGGGGCGGGGTCAGCAGAGCTCGTCTGCATTTAAAGCGGCATGCAAGAATACAGCTTGCGTTAGACAGAGCTGTTTTTGACAGGGTAAAAACGGTGTTGTTTTACACTACCATTGAGAAATTTTAACCAAACTGTTACAGACTTTTCATTAAGACCCTAAAGAATCATATCAACTTGTGGAAAATGGGCATCCGATGACCCCTTTATAGGGTTAGTTCACCCAAAAAGGAAAAATTATCCTTTTATTTACTCACCCTCAAGCCATCATAGTTGTATATGACTTTCTTCTTTCAGACGAATCCAATCTGAGTTATATAAAAAATTGTCCTAGCATTTCTAAGCTCTATCATTGCACTGGGCGGATGTTTCTGTTGAACAGTCCAAAACACGTCAAATAAAGCACGCGCATCCATAATAAAACATGCCTCACACGGCTCCAGGGCATGAATAACGGCCTCCTATAACGAATCCATACTTTTTTGTAAGAAAAATATCCATATTTCCAACGTAATAAACTTTCTCTCACTGCATCTAACTGTGGTACGCGGAAGCCGTTCTGGCGGATGATGTAGGAATTATTCAGCGTTGTGTGATTAGTGACGAACGCGGAGAGAGAACACAAAAAAATGCCGGTCATGAATTAAAAGTACAAACCGAGGATTTGTAAAGAAAAATGTCAGAGGATTTTGATATAAGCCAAGTGGAGACTGCTTTTACTTTGCTAAAGCAAGGAAACTTTGCTTCCTTTGCCCCTGTAAACAAACTCGCGAGACTAGCATATCTCAGAGGCTCGCGCGCAACGCATTCATCCTACGTCATCCGCCCGGAACGGCTTCCGCATACAACAGAAAAGTGTTTATTACGTTTGAAATATAGATATTTGTCTTTACAAAAACGCATTGATTATACAATTTTTTATATAACTCTGATTGGATTCGTCTGAAAGAAGAAAGTCATATACACCAAGGATGCCTCGAGTAAAACACGGGCTAATTTTCATTTTGGGTGAACTAACGCTTTAACTTATATAAACAAACATTACTGACTCAGGATAAACTGATTACACATCTGTAAAACACCGATATTGGTGCTTATTTCCCATAATGCTCAGAGTAACAAAGCGTACCTGTCTAAGAAGAACTACACAATTTTACTTTGGGGATTGTAAACATCAAAGTAAATCTGTCTGAGAAAGTGATTTGGACACAATTGCTCAAAAAACACTGATGTATTGATGTGTAAGGCCTAAGTGAGCTATAAATGTCACAAGGTTTTAGCCTGCAGGTTCTTTTAGCAGTTAAGATCATTATTTGGCCTTTTAAAATAGGTGCTAGATCAACTCTTACATTGTAGTTCCCAGCATAAACTAAAACAATGACTCATGCCTTGTTGATCACATTAACTTTGTGTGTTATTTTTACCCCCACAACCCACATATGTTTGCCACTGTGTCAGTGCCTCTCAGCGCGGAAGAGGTAATGAGTGTGTAGCTCCGAGTAGTGATTTGTTCGAGTGGTTAGTGTTCATGTGTGGATGTGAGCTTTGCTAATAGGCAGGTTTGTTTTGTTAGTTGATTGTAATACAGAAAGAGAGTGCATTTCTCACTATGCTGTAAAAAGTGTTTACCTTTTAAATGGTGGTAATTCTAAGTACAGGGTGATGGACTAAAGGAGAAGTTCAGTACAGTGAGGGTTTGTGGCATTTATGAAGCACGTTTCAATCCTTGCAGAGTTATTATGGCTGGAGTTTGGGGAATTGGGGTCTCATAAAGTGTGAAAATCATAGAGGTAATTTATGAATGCGCAGATAATTGTGCTCTCTCAGTAATAATACACAAATCAAATTGCCAGCTGTGTTCTCTCATTGAAATGTTATGGACACAAGCGCACACACACACAACAGTCTCCTTCATCTCGCCGGCGGTCTCCACACCAACTTTAGATTGAAAATGTGCCATCATTTCATTCTTGTCGGATGCGAAAGGTCATCACTCTGATTCGCTGCATGTTCCGAGATTTTTTTTCATTTCCTAGACTATTCCTCGCTCCTCAGCTCTTTCCAAAATGGTGGACCTTATGACTCACCTCTTCTGTTTTGCTGATATTGCCATGTTAGAGATTCACCTATTTTAAAAGCACAAAACCCAAAAAGCAAGATCATTCGCAAAGGGATATTGAATTCAGATCTGCTGAAAATAAAAGAATGTCTTTCATACAGATGTTTCTCAAGGTTAGCTTCTATAGGTCATATAAGTGGTCTGAAAATGATCACAACAATAATTCACAAGGGGAAAAGAGGAGGATATTAAACATCATAATTGTTAGTCTGAAGTGAGTTGTGTGTCAGTGTTGAAGTATATTTGTCATTACAGTATTCAGAAACGTTCTCAGTTTATGCAGAGAAAATTTAATGTTAGCTGTTGATGCCATTTAACTCATTAAAGTGTAAATACATTGCACTGGAGCTTTTAATATATTGTTCAGCTTGTGCAGTTTGACTTGTCTGCTTAAGTTTCAGTGACGTAGGTTTGGGACATTATATATATATATACATATATATATATAGACGGTTTCCACAGGCAACATAAAAAAACGTTACTGCGCATGCGCGCGTTTGTGGCCCTAACTTAACTTCCGGTAGACATCCAAATAGAATTAATTACAACAGCTAAGTCCCTCTGGCGTAGATTTTTTTTGATAAGCAAAATATGTTTGCTTCGTAAATCAGACGGACTGAGATGCAGCGATAACTACTTGGACTGACTTATTAAAAATGCAAATTCATTCTCTACCAGCAGGAGACGCTTTAAAGCGGGAGAACTAACGTTAGAGGTTTCCCCGGTAAGGGCTGTTAGGCTGTAAGCTGAGTTTACAAACGCTGCTTTATCAGGCATTACATGCAAGATGAAATGAAAATGTCATCGAACATTTTCTAAAGACAGTGTTCCTTCAGAAATACAGTGATGTAAAAACACTGCGCCTCGTTTTGATTTTTAAATGTGCATTACGTGCTCATGTTTATTCAACAAAGCCTTTTGGAAAATCGGTCAGTTTTGATATCGTGGCGGGTCGACACAAATAAATGTATGTATGTGAAACACATCCCACAGCACAACAACCTGAGCCCAACTTCATTACTCATCACTTTAACTTTAACTGCGTTTGTAGCCGGCGCCACTAACCAGCCTGATATACAAATACAGACCGGAAATAAACTTCGGGCCGGGCGCGTGCGCCCGATGAAACCGTCTATATATACTGTGTGTGTGTATATATATATATATGAAGAACTCAGATGCAAAAGTGCTGTCTGAAATGTTCATCTAAAATGAGCATTTTTATCAGGCTCTTATATTTTTGTTCAGTTTTTTATTACTTTAATTGCATATAAAAGGACCTATATATTGCCATTAGAGTAACATTTCTGAACCTTAACATAGGAGCATGATATAAAATGCTCATTTTAAATGAAAATTTAAGATGGCACTTTGAGGCATCTGAACTCTTCATATAGCCTATATATTCCTTTATCTCTCTCTCTCTCTCTCTCTCTCTCTCTCTCTCTCTCTCTCTCTCTCTCTCTCTCTCTCTCTCTCTCTCTCTCTCTATAACACATTTCCTGAACACATTTGGTCAGACCAACCTGATCTGACTATATATATATACTGTATATAGTCAGATCAGGTTGATCTGACCAAATGTGGTCAGGGAATGTGTTATAGAAAGTGAGCTTTAAAAAGTTATGATTTTTGCAATTCTGTTTCAGTGACTCTAGTGGCTCTGAAATTACACACTTCACCTTTAAGTATCATATCTCATCGCTTGGTTGAGGAAATGCTGAATGTGCTGTGGACTGCAGTCATGCTCTATAATCAGAGAGCCAATGGCACACAAAATGTAACAACTTGACTTTATGGTTATAAATGTTTTAGTGTCCCTCTGCATGTGTGTTTGTGTGAGTGTTGTTATGTGTGCATGCCCTGATGGATAGACTAGATTGCAGAGTAGGTCCTCACATCCTGCACACCCTTCGCTCTAATCATAGCCTCCCTCTCTGACAAGATCACGGCTCTGACCATCAGCCCTTTGCAAAGCCACACAATAACACTCCAGCTAAAGCCTGGCCTCTTATCAGCCTGGTATTTCCCGATAGAGGACAGTGTGATAAAGAGAGATTCACTTCTTGAAGGAACGATGGGATAGAGAAGGATTGATGGCTAGTTGAGATCATATGTTTATATTTTCTCTCATTGAGCCAGTGCTTTGATGCGTGTGAGGCTTTTTATCTGCCGTCTGAATTTGAGCATCATTTTTGAGTGATTCAGGGTGTCTGTAATTAAATCATGTGAACACATATGTAAATGCCATGATTTATACCTATATATTATGTACCTTATTGGTTACTGACTAGAAATGTATTGGTATCAGTCTGTGTATGTATGTTATTTAAATTTGTTGATTTAGTGCTCAACAAAAAATCTTGAGTTGCTTTGTAATTAAATTTCAGTTGTGCCGCTTCATGTTTTTGTTGAAACCATTATTCAGGGTTCTTTGATGAATAGAAAGAACAGCATGATTTTTGTAAAGAGAAACCTTTTGTAATAACATTAATGTACTGTCACTTTTGATTAATTTAAGTAATCCTTACTTGAATAAAATAATTCATTTCTTTCAGAAATATCTTACTGAACTTAAACTTTTGAATGGTAGTGTATCATATATTGAATATGACATTTTCCCTTTTACATTTAGATTACCTTTTTGTTTTTTAAAGCTCACTTACAGTAAACACAATTAATTTGAAACATTGTTAAATATAGTATTTAGCACATTTTCATCATGTGTATTATAATGTTGTAGTCCAACCCCTTAACATGCATATGAACTTATTTTCTCTGTATCTTAATGTGCAAAGCATTGCTTGAAAAGACAAAGTATTTCTGTTGAAATGGCATAAACCTCTGCCAAATGTGCATGTGTGTGTAGTGCTATCACAATGACAGCTTGTTTTTTTTTCATTTTGTCTCTCTTAGGGAGCTCCTGGGTCACGACTTCACTGAAACTCACTATGAAAATGGCCTCCCTGTCACCCAAACCGGCAATCACACTGTAAGCAGTACTGAGGCCTCTGTGTGTGTGTGTGTGTGTGTGTGTGTGTGTGTGTGTGTGTGTGTGTGTGTGTGTGTGTGTGTGTGTGTGTGTGTGTGTGTGTGTGTGTGTGTGTGTGTGTGTGTGTGTGTGTGTGTGTACCCTTGCTCCTCTCTGTCTCTGCTTTTCTCAATTTACGTATTTCTGTATGTGTATGTGTGTGTGTGCGTGTGTGTGCCCTTGCTCCTCTCTGTCTCTGCTTTTCTCAATTCACGTATTTCTGTGTGTGTGTGTGTGTGCGTGTGTGTGTTTGCACGTTGTTGTGGCAAATGAAGACAAGTGCACACACACAGTAGAGAACACACACACAGTGAACACACACGGAGCCATTATTCACTCCCCCCACCGACAATTCAATTGACCTATCAGTAAGCCCCGCCCCCCTTAGTTACTGTTGCTCCCTCGGACAAACAAACAGTTGCTCACTGTCTTTCAATGACAGCTGCAGTGTGAAAACCTTGTCCCACTATGTTTTTTGGACAATTTTGGTCACAGAAGGCCACCAAATGGGAATTAAATATTCCATGGATAGATTTATAAAATATAAAAAAATAAATACGTCTTGTTGCGTCCGGTGTAGACACGGTGTATAAGCCTTCTTTTGTTCCACAGACGTTTTCTTCTTTTGTTTGTTATGCGCCATCTCTATCTTTCTGTCGCTCGGCTCGTCCGTCATATGCACCGAGCGCTCTCTCCCCCTCATCATGAGTAGACACGCCCCTTACTGCTGATTGGCTACAAGTTTGTTTTGGTACTCGGCCCGACTCGGTTTCTAAAAAAAAATTCTTTTTGAAAAAATACATACCCCGCCTTTAAATAAGCAGTAGAAAAATTGCTTCAGGCAAATGTGAATGCAAAATAGATTGCTGTGGACTGTGAACCAGTATTGGGCACAATGATATTAATATAAAAATAACATTATATTGTAATGTCCATTCAATGTTTTCATCTGCTTCAATAATTTACTGTCTTAAAATAATCGCTTTTCTCAAGTATTGGTGTGTGATTATTTGCAATTACTTGGATAATATCATGTAATGAGCCATGTGCCATGTCATGAGCCATGAAAAAAAGATTGATAGCCCTAATTTATAAATAATTTATTATCACAAAACAAATCTCAGTCATACTTTTTACATACTATAAATCAATGATATCATAACAGTTGAACACATTTTGCTCAAAATGTTCATTTGTGTACTGTATTTTACTTTTTGTAATGTAAAAATTAATACTCCTGGTACTCAGATTTTTTATTATTATATATTCTATATATTATTATTATTACATATTCTACTTACTGCAATACAGTTCTTTTTACTGCATAAAAAGAAAAAAAAATAGTCCAGTCAGCTATCAGTGTTGTGTTATCTCTGTCTTTCTCACATGTGAGGACATGAGCAGGTCTATTAACGTACTTGTAAACAGCCTTATACAATGTAGCCAGTAAACAATCTAATGCTGCCAGTAGGGATAATTTTTGTTATGAATAATTCTTTCCTTATTTTCAATTCCTGCAAAACCTTCAGTTAACGGGCAAAGAAGACTCTGGAGGTTCCATTAGGCTATATTTTAGCTGCAGAAGGCAGATTTTATACAGATAATGTATTGCTAACTCTTGCAGAAAGTTGTGAAAACTTGTCACTTATGTGCTTCCGCTGAATGTGGTTGAGGTGTGAAGTGCTGGGTTCAATCAGGGACGAGAGCGACACGATATCAAAAAGTGTGACTCGGAATATAAGACAAAATTGCTCGATTTTTCACGCTGTCTGTTCATTGCAAAACAGTCTTGTTTTGCACGCATCCCCAAAATCCGACTTATTGATCAGCCAGAAAAGGAAACAAAACCACAAGCGAATTTCTTCAGCCGTAAACTGCCTTTCCTTACTGTTATGAAGGATCCCAAATCCACTTGCAGTCCCAGCACAAGCTCTGAGCTTTGTAATTGCGTTTCCATCACTTGACAAGGGTTGATGGGAGTGAAGTCACACCCCTGATTATTTCTGAGCCCTTTTAACAGCTTCCAGCTGCCCTCTTGAGTGAGCAGCACAGGATGGGCGTACAGCTCACCATTGGGCGCTAACACACAAAGAGCTTTTGAAGGGAATGAGCAGTTCGCTTTAGTTACCGCAGAGATCACAGCACCCCTCTCGCTCCCTGTTGTGATAGACGGGTAATTCAATCTAGGGAAAATCGCACAGGATTTCTCCTTCTTTCTATCTTTCTTTCGACTACCAGCATCCAAAAAGGAAAATATGACAGAAGGAACTGATCTGTAAGCCAGCTGGTTAACTGCACATTACAATCAGTTTGGAATTTTTCCCCTTTAGTAACACACACACACACACACACACACACACACACACACACACACACACACACACACACACACACACACACACACACACACACACACACACACACACACACACACACTCACAGAGGTTTAATTAGCGTTGTATTTATAACTTCATAAAAAAAGTCATTAAGCAAATCTTAGTCCTATCAAATCAAAGAAAATCTAATATTCATGAGTCCTACAGCGGGAAGATTAAACTGTCAGTGTGCATGCTTCACATTATAGCAAATCAGTTTTATGTCTTAGTTCCAGTTATTGGAAATGAAAATATTCCCTATGATGGCCTGAAATGATGGAATGGATCTGAGAATAAATGGTGTGCAATTTTGATCTACTGACAACAAGAGGAAGCACTGACAGGAAGAAGAGGAAGTACTGCTGCTGATTTCAATCAACACACACACACACACACACACACACACACACACACACACACACACACACACACACACACACACACACACTTAAATATAATATATATATATATATATATATATATATACATAAAAGACTGCATTGTGGGAAAATAATTGAGAGTCTATGATGACAAAAGTAATTTGAGATAAAAACAAAATTAAATCCAAACCTTAAAGAAAACTAAAATGATGACAAAAAACAACAACAACAGAAATGCTAAATAAATAAGAAATAGTAAAAACTGCAGTTAACTCTTTAGTATAGGACCCAATTCTCACTATTAAATAGTTGATTATTAGCATACCTTTATTAACATATTGGCTGTTTATTAGTAATTATAAAGCACATATTCTGTATGACCATATTCTACATCCCTAATCTTCACAACTATAATTATTAATAAGCTGCAAATTAGGTGTTAGGAGGCAAACATTGTAGTTAATGATTTGTTAATAGTGAGAATTAGACCTTAAAATAAAGTGTGACCAAACTGCATCCTCTTTTCGTGAGGAACAAACTTTGCAACAGTAAAACTGTTCATTCTATATAATGTGTGTAATATAAATGAAAACTGCATGAAACCATTCACAAGTCCTCTCCTGTGGCCTCACTGGACATCAGTTGCACACTTTTATCAGCTGCTGTTTGATGAATTTGCACATACTTCTCATTTCACATACTGTTTTCACCTACTATATAGTAGAGAAGTTGGTGTATTTGGAAGCAGGGATTGTCAAGTGTTGTCTCCAGAGACTGTTGATTTGTGTCTGTCGTGCTTGACCGTCCCTCTTTTGCTTCCTGTCTGTTCAAATAATGAACTCATTTCATGGTCTGACCGTTCATGTAAGCCCTTTTTAATAGCTGAAAGAATATCACTTGTACATAGTTTGGATCTGTTTCAGTAGAGTTAAATGGAGCGATTATTTGCCAAATGTTAGCGGTAAACTCCTGAGGGAAGTTTTTTGGTGCTGCAATCAAAAAGAGGCAGACTAATTAAATCCAATAAACCTGAAAGCCAAAAACGTAACAAATGTAATTGTGATTTACAGATGTAGTCTCTTTACTACTAATTAGATAGATGTTCCATTAACTCGGTTTTGCCCATTTTATGAACAACATTAACTCTGCAGCTTGTCTCTTGAGCAAACTGCTTTCTCTTATCTCGTTTTCTCTGCATTGCCTCCAGCAATCTCTTTCTCTCCTTCCTTTTCCAGGATCATTGCTTCTATCACGGGAGGGTCAGAGGTCATGATGACTCTTGGGTCGCTCTGAGCACATGTTTGGGAATGAGGTATGTCATGTCTTGCATAATTGGATTCTCTTCAGACACAATACGCTCAATTCATTCGGTCACATGTCTTAGGAAGGCTAAAATGTCACATGGTTTAGTGTGATAAGCAAATAAACTGCTTGATTGTACGAACATCCTGTGAGCATTATGACTTTTTGTTTTTTCAGTTAGTTGTGTGAATAAGACTTTGTGAGCAAGTACAAAATGCTCCATAGAGAGAAAGAAAATCTAGTTGATACTCTGCATTTGTGGTTGCAAAATGTCGGCCATCTTTAATTTTGCATATGCAGCACAAGTCTGTGTGCTTAATTTGTGAAGAGCGGAAATGTTTTGGCCAGGTTATTGAATATAAGCACTGATGACTAATACTGTGGCCCTACCAGAATGTTAATAGTTTGTTGTGCGCAGTCCTCATTCAGCACTGAAAGCTTCCTCTCTACATATAAACAATATCCACAAACAGCCCTGAAACTGTCTGTTCCTGCTGAACCTAATGCCTAGAGATACAAACCAAACATCTGTGTCTTTGAAACATACACAAGTGACTGTATTAAACGTTTCATAAACCAAAGGTTTTGTCATGGTAATAAATAAAGGATTGCTTTCATTTTACTACACATTTATTGGACTGGTGGGCAAAGAGAACATGCAGGTCATGGATAATAAGTTTAATTTAATATTCTTTATTGATAAAAAAGTCCTTACTACATTAGTTTAGTTTTTTTAACTTTAATTAATGTACACTTCATATACACCTATCAATGTCTGAGGTCAGTAAGATTTCTTTCCCCAAAGAAATTAATCTTTTTACTTGGCAAGGACACGGTGAAGACATTTATAATGCTGTTTTAAAAAGGGTTGTAAAATGTTCTCAACAATTTCTCTTTCAAATAAGAGTGTTCTTTTGTACTTCATCAGAGAATTATGAAACAAATATGAAGCAGCACATGTGTTTTCAACATTTATAATAATAACAATGTAGAATGAAGACTGGAGGCTGCTGAAAACTGAGTTTTGCCATCACAGGAATACATATAAAACAATGGATAATATTAATGGTTTACTATATTTTTGATGAAATATATGCAGCATAAATGCAGTAAAAAAGACTTCTTTCAAAACATAAAAACATCTTACAGACCCTAAACTAGTGTATATTGATTTTTGATTATACATGAACGATCTGATAATATTTTTGATAAAGAAAGTTATTATGAAGTAGTGTCAGAAAAGTGGCTGCAGTGAGGAAAAACATATTTAAAAACCATTTAAATCATTTGAAATACCAAAGATGTGTAAGCTACATAATTGGTTATATGCGGCTAGATGATAAATTCAACTGCCATTTACTCTTTGTGTGAAATCAGAGAGCAGCACTCGGGATAGCTGTGGGATGCATCAGCATTCCCTAAAGTGTGTTTGCTTTCATTCCTGATCATTCAGTGCATAGACTATGAGAGCAGTTGCTCTTTTGACATCCAGAGTTTGTTGTAATATATATTGAGTTGAGTAGCCAGTAATATGAAAATAACAGAGTTTTTAAGGGCAAGGCCTGGAGAGTCTGTCTCTTGATATTGCCAAAGGTCTTGAATTTCTTATGAAGACCGATCAAGTCGTTGAACAGCTGTTGCAAGATTTTGTAAGAGCAAACGTAATTAGCACTGTATGTTTTCATATGGCTTTTCTCAAGGCGACTGTTGTGTTTCTTTACTCTCAGCTCATTGGAGGTCAAGTGCTGATGTGTGCCATAGTCTGCAGAGGCATCAGTCCATTAACAAAATTTGACAGTAATGTTTTATTTTGATCATTAAATATTTATTTTATTATTTATTATTTCATGAATATTATTACATTTATGCCAAGGCAAATCAAATCACAGCCTAATTTGCCTATGGTTTTAGTGTCAGGAACTATTATAAAGCCATACCCTGAGTCGTTTCTGCTTGCCTGTCAACGGGGAAAATGACAATCCTCATTTTGAAGATAATAGTTGGATGCCCTGGGGCGTAAACAAATGGTTTTGTGGCTAAATAGATTTGGACCAGTTGTGAAAAATTTGAAGACAAAACACATTTCTAATAACCATAAATCTCTTTTGTAAACAAGAATAAAACAAATTAATAATAAAACAAATTCAACTGGAAAACTAGTTTCCAGTAAACTGGAATTACCGTGGAACACTAGATTATTTTATCTTAATTAGCTACTTTTCCTTTGTTATTAGCATACATTAGTACTTCTGCCATCGATGCATTGCTGATAATGAAAGCTCTTGTTCTTAATTGATAAATACACTGCCACTCCATATATATATATGTGTGTGTGTGTGTGTGTGTGTATGTGTGTGTGTGTGTGTGTGTGTGTGTGTGTGTGTGATATATATACCCTTGTGTGTGTGTGTGTGTGTGTGTGTGTGTGTAATATATATATGTGTGTGTGTGGCCATATGTGTCCTGTATGTGTGTGTGTGTGTGTGTGTGTGTGTGTGTGTGTGTGTGTGTGTGTGTGTGTGTTCGTGTCCCTAACCTGAACCCAAACCTTTAACGAAATCAAACTCTAAGGACCTTGTCCCAAATTCAGCCACAAGTCCTTGCCGTAGTGCTGCATGTTGAATAGTGGTCTACATTGCAGACTCGACAAAAATGCATATTGAGGACACATCGTAGGCACAAAGGGGGCAACTCGAGAACAACAATCTGAAATGGCATATAGGTCACCCTGCAGTCTCGTAGACTTTATTTTTAACATATTTTTCAAATGTACTGTTTGAAAACTTTGTACAGAGGTCAAATTTAGAGTGGTTCTGTAGAGGTGCTTTGGGAGACCTCACATCCAGCAGCATTTCAGCGGCCCTTCTGATCTCTCTGATTAGTTTAATGCATAACTACTTAATGCCGTTAACTATACTGAGGCTTAAAGAAGGATCAAGAGGCATTAAAATTCCACTCTGTGTGTCTATATATGTTTGTAAAAGAAAGATCAACTGAAAATGAACTCATAGATATGCACATCTCTTTTACTGGCATTCTTAAATAGCACTAGTAAGGGCAAAACCTTACTAAAACAAATTCTGCCATCATTTACTCACCCTCATGTTTTTCTAAACCCGTATGACTTTCTGGGTTCTTTGTCCATACAATGAAAGGGGTCCAAGGTTATCTGGGGTGCAAAATATGAAAGTGAAAGTGATGTGACATACGGCCAAGTATGGTGACCCATACTCGGAATTCGTGCTCTGCATTTAACCCATCCAAAGTGCACACACACACCTTAAACACAAACCCGGAGCAGTGGGCAGCCATTTATGCTGCGGCACCCGGGGAGCAGTTGGGGGTTCGGTGCCTTGCTCAAGGGTCTCACCTCAGTCGTGGTATTAAAGGTGGAGAGGGCGCTGTACATTCACTGTACCTCACCGACAATCCCTGCCGGCCCGAGACTCGAACTCGCAACCTTTCGATTACGAGTCCGATTCTCTAACCATTAGGCCACGACCCCCCCCAATATAATTATATTTGATATATAAATATAATTATTTGTTAAGAAATAAAGTCAAACAGCTTTGGAACCACATGAAGGTGAGTAAATAATTGACAGTTAAAAGTGTAACAAGAGCATTTAAGCTGACATTACTCCAATTTCCTTCTGCAGGGGTTTGATTGTCTTGAACTCAAATGATACATACTACCTGGAGCCAATCGGAGGCCAGGAGGTTCTCCACCACACCTTCTATCGCACTGAAGACCTGCCGGTCAAAACCGGCACCTGTGGACACAGCCATCAGACTGGACACATCAGCCTGTTCAGTGGTCATCTTAAACCTTTGCATCAAAGGGTTGGTCAGAAATTAAATCAGTTTGATTTATGATGTGTCCCATGTCATCATGACCCTGGACCACAAAACCAGTCATAAGTAGCACGAGTGTATTGTAGCAATGGCTAAAAATACACTGTATTGGTCAAAAAGATCGATTTTTCTTTTATGCCAAAAATCATTAGGATATTAAGTAAAAATCATGTTCCATGAAGATATTTTGTAGATTTCCTATTATTGATAAGTAATATGCATAGCTAAAAATATAATTTGGATGGCTTTAAAGGCAATTTTCTCAGTATTTAGATTTTTTTTGCTGTCTCAAATTCCAGATTTTCAAATAGTTGTATCTCGGCCGAGCTTTATCTTTTAGCTTTCAGATGATGTATGAATGTCAATTTCGAAAAATTGACCCTTATGACTGGTTTTGTGGTCCAGGATTACATTTAATAGTTGATAAAATTTGGTAATAAATACAGAGACTTGGTAATAAATGTTGATGTTTACAATATATTTCACTGAAGTAGATATCATGCAAAAGTGTATGTAATCAGTTCTTTCCACAGGTGACAAAAAGTCTCATTTTGTAAAGCAGCTCTCACTAGATTGTAAGCATAATAGTCATTAGGGAAATAACAGTGAGTCATTACCATCATTATTCAGTGTGTAACGTCTCTATTTCTTATCTCATAAGTGGATTGTCTGTGATGTCAGAGAATATTTCTCTCTTACAATAGCAAAGATGTTCTGTTCCCTCAATTCTATAATAACTAGATAGGTCACTCACGAACAGAACATTGCGGTCTGACGCAAAGCTGTTGTGTTGCATTGTGCGTCAGTCATTTCATTTGTTCCCATAATGTGCTAAAGAAAGAAAAATGTGTTTTGGCTCATTACAGTACAGAAATAAAGCCATCTTAAGCCCAGGTTAAGTATTTAGACTGATGAAGTGCATAATGTGGGCTTATTATAAAACTCTTGAGGATCATTAGCAGGAGTTGGGAGCCCTCCTACTGCTATTGTTCTGCTTGCACTTGCTTTCTCATTAAAGCCAAGCAGTAGAGACTTCTAACTGGCCTGCTGTTTACAAATGAGAATTCGAGAGTCCATAATTAATAAACAGTGTGGACTACTGTGCTCGCTCCTCAGTGATGATGTATTCCTGGTACAATTGGATTACAAAGTTCCTGAATCTTGAAGTTCATATAGTACAGCATGTCCTTGTGTAGCTTTTAGTCTTTAATTACCACAGATCCCATCAAGTCAAGTCACCTTTATTTATATAGCGCTTTTAACAATACAAATTGTAACAAAGCAGCTGCACAATATCAAAATAGCAAAATAGTATCAATAATGTAAAATGACAAGATTAAACACTCAATTTTCAGTTAAGTGTGTGTACAGAATCACATCGACACTACTTTGTCGAATGACGCAACTTGTTTCTCCTTGGCTCTCTGTAGTTGGTGATGTGTCCTCCACAATAAAAACAAGCCCATGGTATCTTGTATATAGAAAAAAAAAATTCAACAGAATGATTCAATTTCCAAAGATTTCCATCCCTATAGCTAATAAGCATAAAAACGAGTTCCTGACGAGACTCATTTTGGAATGCAGAGCTCTGATGTGTATTGCTTATGAACATTTATCAACGTGCACTTTTATCTTCCCCTGCCTGCCAAGGAAGATGACTTAAATGCACATTCTGTTCTTCCACTTATTTTACTGTTTCAATCGCATTTTATTTACTGCTTTGTTACTGTACAGTGCTTGCTGTCACTTTGTGATGACTGAATACTTTTGTGACTACTGTGCCAACGCAGGCTTTCGAGTGAATTAGACCCATCAATTAAAATGCAAATAAATCTCAACATGAAGAACAGCAGTGATGGCAAGCAGTGAAAACTAAACACATTGTCACAATATCGCCGTATACAGTTTTGGAGATTTTGTAGTCAGTTTATAAAACCGTTTTTCTGCTCACAAACAACAATTAGCATTTAAATTAAACTCATTTTATAGTAAATTCAATATGTGTGATTGAATACAATTATCACTTCATTTAGTTGTTAAGGCCTTGTTTAGTTGTTTAGTTGTCTACTCGTTAAGTAGTTGCAGACATTTATTGTACGTATGTAAAAGCAAGCGCCAAGAGACTTGAGAAACAAATCCATAAATCCTGCCCTCCAGCAATTAACGTTTCATTTTGCTTGCCGTTTGTTTGTGTCTGTATTTATCCCCACCCCTAGGTTAGACGAAATGCCTTGGGTACTACAAAGTACATGGAACTGTATATAGTAGCTGACAACACACTGGTAAGCTGATGATGCCTATGTCATGCTCACTTCCACTAATTAGACACTTCCACACAGTAAAATTCACCACAGGAATTAAGGCTTTAAAGCTTCAAATACAGGCCGAGTTATATAAACTGTACTTTAGAACTGGTACTTTAAGCCTAGTGTTACTTTCTCATTCAAATGTGCCCACTGAGCAATTTCTGCTTAAATATAGAGCTTCGGAAGTGGCATTTTGCTCTCTCCCTCTCTTTTCTATCACTCCTATTGACGATATCTTATACATGTATGAGAAGTTATCAGTGAATTTAATAGTTTAATTTTTAGTCCTCGGGTATGAGGGATGCATTTCGTGAGAGGCATGCAGACAATCTTTCAGTGTTACATTCTGTTGAGTTTTCTGATTAGGTTCTTTCATACATTTACATCGAATCTGTATAATATCCACCAAAAGCCAAAAGAGGCAGGAGGTTATGTAAGATTTCATTATGGCTGGATTTAGTTAATCAAATTTCTCTGTAACAGGATTTTTGCAATTTCTGAAGCAGGGTCCATGCATTTGTATGTTCGTCTTGATCAAATTGCCTCTTGGTGTTTCTTCATGTCTCTACAGTACAGAAAGCAAAACAAGGACCTTGACAAAACTAAAATGAGGATAATGGAAATTGCTAATTATGTAGATAAGGTATGTCAAGCCTGGGTGGATTTCTTTGGTTCAAAGGTTTTGTTGACTGTTTAGACTGCATATTTATTCTCTGAAAGCAAAAAATTCCTAGATGTCTGTATTATAATTATATTTAACTAAATAAATCCCTTTACCGTGTTCCTAATTGTTTGTTTTGGTCTGATCAGTTCTACAGAGAATTGAACATCCGCGTACCTCTGATTGGTCTAGAGGTTTGGACTGAACGTGATCAGTGCATCATCAATGAGGAGCCAAATTCTACTCTTTGGTCCTTCCTACAGTGGAGACAGAAACTCAAATCCCGCAAGAAACATGACAATGCACAACTACTCACGTTAGTCACAATACACACCAACTAGATGCACACATACTGTAGAGCTGTCCTGTAATGTATTCATAATGATGTTGGATATGTTTAAAAAATATATATAATTAGTTGCACTTTTTGGGATATTTTTGTACTTTATACATCAATTAAAGGGATATTTGAGCTAAAAACTGAAGTTCTTACACCGTTTACTCGCCTTCTAGTTGTTCCAAAGCTGTATGGAAAAAGAAAACCTACATGATGGTGACTGAATGATGATTAAATGATAGCAGAAATGTCATTTTTAGCTAAACTATCTCTTTAAAGGGATAAAGAATGGCAATACATTTTTATTGATATCATACTGAAAGTATATATTGCTTTCCCTGCAGTGGTGTGATTTTCAAGGGCACCACCATTGGCATGGCTCCGCTGGAGGGCATGTGCAGTCACGAGAACTCGGGCGGCATCAACGTGGTAAGAAAGCATGCAGGGTTGCATCTGGAATAGGCTGTAAACACTGTGTAAACAGGGTGTTTGTGTACAGCTCATGCATATTTTAATAACGTGATCAATAACTCCCACACATCTGATTAGCCTCTTATTGGTTCTATTACTTTTTGTGGTGGGAGAAGATCACTTTGCAGCATACCAATGAACGGTGAAGCATTTCTTCTGGATATTACACATGGATGGGGTCATTCTACATTACATCAATATAGCCGGCTCAGCCCTACTGAGATCAGTGTGGTACATGGAAAACATTTTTTTTTTTTTTATGCATGTCAAAAATGGTTACATTGGTAGAAGTACTACCATATCGTATTATGATCGTGAATTTGTTTAGTATGTGCTGTGTGACTGTGTTGTGTGACTGTAACTGCAGTCGACAGCTTGTTATTTATCAAGATATTGATATATTAATAAGTATTGTTGTTGTTTGTTTGTTATAAATCCTCTAGGCGTTGAAAATAGCGATATTGTGTGCTTGTAAAGTGATTTTGGTGAGAAGGAAAAATATGATTTTTGACACTCTGAGAGGATGAAAATTATATAACATATATATTATTTAAATTATATTTAAATAAAATATAATCGGTGTCACACAGGGACTTCTAGGAATGTAATTTTACTGTTTTCCTTTTGAGTACATGTTAACCAATCACAGTAACCATAAATTGACAATAAAATTACACGTAATGTAATGTTAAAACATTCATATTTTTTATTTTTAAAGTAATTTACAGTTAACCAATTACAGGTTACTGTAGCATTTATGTATTTTTTTTAATTTTTTTTTTTTTTACAGTTGGTGAATATAGACCCACTGTTGGACATGTGTGTGGTCTTCTGCTGGACTTTGGTTTTAGAAAGCATTCCTTATTATAAATAGGCTCCTTCACATTCTTCAAATGCTTTAGAACCTGTATATGACAAGGACAATGTGGTTCCTAGGGAGAAATTTAGGAGATAAAAAATCCATAAAGAGAAATCATTTGTAATACAACTGCATGTCATATTTCAACATTGTTGTTATGGTGGAGATATAATCAGTGCTGTCTGTAAAAGTCAACGCTGCATGCCCTTTGCAGAGATATCCATTTGTGCTCTTTTCTCTGGAAATATGTGTGAGTGTGGGCGCCTTTATGTTTTTGTCATGGTATGAAGATAAAAGAAAGGCCATTCTGTTTGCCCCAGCCAAGGTACTTAAATTACCACCTGCAGGTAAAAAAAAACAACATCCTCTACAAATTTATGGCATCATTGTAACATAACAAAGATGCCTTTGGAGATCAGAGATGTACTCTGGGCTTCTACTGCCATTTACCTACCATAGTGTTGGAAGCGTGGCAATGTGGCATAGCAACGATAGAAGCCTGTGGGCTACAAATAACCTTTATGTCAATTTAAAGCATAAAATGTAAGTAATTTATTGCATGGCAGTGAGAGCGGCAAATATTGTAATCCTGTATATTGAATTCATAATTTTAGACAGACTCTAAAAGCAGTTCTTGAACTTCTGTTTCATTTATTGTGTTGTTTGTTATGGCTGGTAGATTAAATGATCTTCTCTTCCAGGACCATTCTGAATTGCCCATTGGGGCGGCTGCCACCATGGCACATGAGATCGGCCATAACTTTGGCATGAGCCATGACCATGAGGGCTGTTGTGTGGAGGCCACTGCGAAGCAGGGAGGATGTGTCATGGCGGCAGCTACAGGGTAAAGACACCAACATTTGCATTGCATTGATGCCTTTAGCAGAGGCTTCCTTTTAGAAATAACCAACAATGCAGAACATAAATCACGGTAATTACAATTGCATGGTAATTACACAAAGTGTCACTACCACACTAATACATAGACAGGATGCTACTGTACAAGTACATACTTAATTGCTAATGATAAGTCCCTAAGGATGAGTCAAGCATTTTAGTCTCCACCTCAGATTGTGCGCCTACAGACCATTCACTGACCGAATGATGTGCACTACCGGTGAAATATTTGAGATCAGTAAGATTTGTTTATTTTTTTATTGAATAAAACTAGTACTTTTATTCAGCAAGGCACATTATAATTCATCAAATGACATTTCTAATGTTTAAAAATATTTCAGTTTCAATTAAATGCAGTTCTTGTGACCTAAACAAATACTGAAACAAATATATCACAGTTTCCACAAAAATATTAGGCATCACAACTGTTTTCTACATTGATAATATTAAGAAATTTTTCTTGAGAACCAAATCAGCATTGTGACGATTCGGCTGCCTCCCCCTTAGGAGGGGCGCTTGAACAGCCAGGTCTGGCGGCGTGTGATGAGACACACCTGAAGTGAATGGAGCCTCATCACCACGCCGCCAGACCTGGCTGTTTAAGCGCCCCTCCTCTCTCACACACCCACTCCCGTCGGGAGCCTGGTGAAGGGCGGCGATCAAGGGACGGGGTGATGCTGAAAATAAGGGGGAGGTAGCCGACTCATCACAGCATACTAAAATGATTTCTGAAGGATCATGTGATGCTGAAGACTGCAGTAATGGCTGCTGATTTAGCTTTGTAATCACAGTAATGAAATACATTTAAAAAAATATTCTGAAGTTGAAAACTTGTAAAGATATTTATAAATATTTGTATCGTATTTTTATCAAATAATTGCACACTATTGCACCGTATATTACACAGAAAACTGCCTTAAGCTGTCTGAAATCACCAGTTGCAATCTAGCTTCTAGAAAATCTTCTATGAAACAGTTGTTTGTGTGATACCTGAGAAGGTAGCAAGTAAACAAGATACCATAAATATCATGTACATCAATTTTGATATGGCGCCATCTATGATGGCATTGCATGATAGTCTCGTGAGCAAATATCACATGTATATATATATAAACATTATCTAGAAGAGAGATCCATGTCACAGAGACACACTCAGATCCATTCTGAGAAAACTGATTTACGGACAGAAGGGGGAACATGATGTGTCAGGTGTTGTCAGCACACCAGTAGTGCCATGCGGTTTGAGAAATGTTCTAAGAGATCTGGTATAAATGGAGAACAGCAGGGTACCCAGCACTGAGCCCTGTGGAACCCCAGTGTTAAGGGTGCAGCAGTTTTTCAGCTAACTGGGTAAGAACTAAGTAAGACATAAACCAGAAAAAAGCCAGAAATAACTTTTTCTGGACAAAGAATACAGCTGCTAGCATGTAATCAAAAGTGGCTGACATAAGCACATCATTTATGGCAAGGATATTAGTTTTAGTAGAGTGAATTGGTTTGAAGCTTAATTGATATGAAGTGGGTTGAGTGACCCCTTGCTTCTGGTGCAGTAGAGGAAAGGTAAGACATAAGTTAAGAAGATATTTCTTGGCATAAAGAGGAGGAAAGTGTTTTTTTACTTGTGAAAAAACAGTTTGGGAAACTTTACTACTCTTTTAATTTTAAACCAATACATTATTTTCATGATAATTTTATTACTGGGTTCATTATAAACCTGTGTTCAGCTGCATCTGCCTCAGTCTCTATCTGGCTGTAGTTATTTAACAAATTGGAAGTTTTCCATCTTATCTCTACTAGTGCCCCTTTTGTTTTCAATCATTTTGATGCATAAAAATATCCCTTTCTAAAATGGTCTACAGGCACCCCTTTCCAAAAGTTTTCAGCCGCTGTAGCAAAAAAGACTTGGACAACTACTTCCAGAAGGGAGGAGGAATGTGCCTGTTCAACATGCCCAACATGAAGGATCTGGTCGGTGGCAAGAGGTGTGGAAACGGCTTTGTAGAGGAAGGGGAGGAGTGTGACTGTGGAGAACCAGAGGTGATTTGTGCCTAAATTAATTATTGAATGGAATTACTTATTGATTTAGAGAATATTGAACCAGACCAATCATGAATTAGTAATTTTTCCGAGAACAGTAGTGGTTTGAAAGACATGTAGTAAATCAAAATTTGATATTGAATATGGATTGCCATTGATTATGCCTCATTTTTATGCATTTATTATTTATTCATGGAATACTTGATAGATTTATGCAATGTATATTTTTTAAATCATTTTTATTGTGAAGAGATTTTCAACCAGCAAAAAGTTTTGTTTTTATCACATGGAAGGTCCAAACACAAATGTTACAGTAGAACATAAATAGTTGAACTACAGCAGAAAAATGGTGTCGTAACAAAGCATGACTAGATGAAAACGTATACGTTTTTATGTTTGCTTGCATGCTTGTATGTGAGTAGAGAGAGAAAGAGGAGTGTCCCACCTTGCTGCAAAGCCGTGTTTGACAGGCTGTCAGTGCGCATATAATGGCTGGGTGATTTGCCATCTGGTGCAGGTAGACTGAGGTAGCGTCTGTAACTCCTAGTCAATGCATGAACACCTGGACTACTGTTCTGGATTTTCCCTGCTGCCAATACCATATTCAGTGAAACAATACCTCAACTATCACCTGGCAGAAAAGGCTAGGTTGCGGCACTGAACTGAGAGCTGTTATCATACACTTTTTTTCTAACCTTTTAATCCAAACCATCATCTGTCGGCCCTCTCTACTTCCATGAATACACAAAAATAGATTTGACAGTGCAAGCCTGTCATGTACGCATGCCTTTTTTCATTATAGTCACTGAATCACACCATTTATTTATTTCTAGTGCACTAATCATAGCTGTCAGTCACACTTGAAGCTCTGAAACCATATCAAGCAGAATAGAGGTTGCTGTGTGTGTTTATGTGAGACCGAAAGAGATTGTGTGTGTGTGTTGTGGCTGTTTCCTCCTCATTAAACACCCTAAAACACCACACGCACACTTTCTCTGCTTCCCCTATTCATTTTCAGCTGTACGGTATAATTATTGGCCGTCAGACGCCTCCACGCTGTATATATCAGTGTCATACATGTCAAACATTTTTATATGCATCTAACGTCCTGTGATATTTCTCTTCTCGATGTATTATTTTCCGCACTTTAATCGTAGTGTGCAAACAGACACTGTGAGTGTGTGTATATACAGTACATGCATTATGTGTATATATACTGTATTTATTGTGTTTTCACAACTTGCTCTAAGTGGCTGACCATGTAAGTTGAAGGCCATATGTTGATTTGCTTTGGTAGCATTTATCGGAAGTACCTTATGTGTGTGTGTGTGTGTGTGTGTGTGTGTGTGTGTGTGTGTGTGTGTGTGTGTGTGTGTGTGTGTGTGTGTGTGTGTGTGTGTGTGTGTGTGTGTGTGTGTTTTCTGTCTCCTGCAGGAGTGCACCAATGATTGCTGCCACCCAAGCAATTGCACTTTGAAGGTGGATGCACAGTGTGCCCACGGGGTCTGCTGTGAGGACTGCAAGGTGCCTAACTATTTATCTGTCTATTTATCTATTTATTTATTTATTTATTCTCTCCCACTACTTCCCTCTCTCACTCTGTTCTGACTCTCACTTAGTATGTTTCATACAAGTGGTCAAGGCTTAGAGAGTTAGCCTGTCCCTGTTAACCCCTGCTGGTAGAAGTCATAACTACACCACCTGGCTGCAAAAAACATCGTTTCCCATTGAAACCATTGCAAATTAGCTGTGTGTTCTGAAGAAAGTGCATTTTTGTAATCAACATATGTCATTGTATTAGTGTAGATATTTTACTATTTATTCACTAACATAAACAAAGATGAATAAATACTATAATATGTTGTTCATTGTTAATTAGTGTTAGTTAATATATTAACGAATGCTCTATAATATGACCTTGTTGTAAAGTGTATATTTGTTTATTTTATGTGTTGCTCAAAATAGTGAAGGCCTTGTCTGTGTATCTACATTCTAGAGAAGCACCAGGCGTCACAGTTTCATATCCACTTTTTCTCTGTAGCTTGTCCACCACCTGCTCTCTTTTTCTTTCATCAAAGTCCTCCAATCTCCTTACCGTGCCCTCTGCCCACAGCTGAAGCAGGCCGGCACCATGTGCCGTGGAGCAGCCGGTGCCTGTGATCTGCCGGAATACTGCACGGGAGGTGCTCCCTACTGCCCCTCTAACGTTTACCTCCTGGATGGGTCATTGTGTCAGCATGGCCATGCCTACTGCTATAATGGCATGTGTCTGACCCATGAACAGCAGTGCCTGCAGCTGTGGGGTAATGGTAAGATGCGTGCTGTCTGGCTGTGTCTTTAGTTGGAAAATTACCGTTTGTATTATCCACTTTCAGAAGTTATTGTGTTAGTATGTTAAGTTATTTTATTTAGCAAGAATGCATTAAATTGATCAAAAGAGACGGTGAAGAAATGTATAATCTTTCAAAAGGTTTCTACTTCGAATAAATGCTGTTCTTGTAAACAACTTATTTTTAACATTGAATAAGAATTTTTTCTTCATCAACAAATCAGCATATTATAATGATTTCTGGAGGATCATGTGACACTGAAGACTGGAGTAATGGCTGCTGAAAATTCAGCTTAGTTATCACAGGAATAAATTCAATTTTAAAATATACTAAAATAGAAAACATTTATTTTAAATTGTAATAATAGTTTATAATATTATTGTGTTTACTGTAGTTCTGATCAAATCAATTCAGCCTTGTTGAGCATAAAAGACTTCTTTCGATAACATTAGAAAAAATTGCTGACCATAAACTTTTGAACAACAGTACTGTATATATCATTGTGTTTAATCATCAGTTGGCCAGAATGATACTGAATTATTATTTTTATCATAAACCGTCGTGTTTATGTGGTATTCAAAGCTAATTTAAACTATGTTTTTTTATGTATGTATGGTACTACCATGGTACCATGTTCAAAAAAACATGGTGTGACCCTGGACCACGAAACCAGTTATAAGTAGCACAGGTACTGTATATTTGTAGCAATAGCCAACAATACGTTGTATGGGTCAAAAGGATCGGCCAAATATTGTCCTGTGCTAACAAACCATACATCAGTGGAAAGCTTATTTGGCTTTCAGATGATGGATACATTTTGTGGTCCAGGGGCACAAATGTCCCCTTTAATTCCATAAACCAACCTTTCAGAACAAGTTTTTGAATCCTAATTGACTCTTTCAGTGTTTAGTCAGCACTAATGATCAAATACTGCTTGATGTGGATTATGTAGTGAGAGCTCATGCATTTGGCTGTACACCTCCAGTGTGTTCTGGGCTCATGTCCAGTCAGGCTCTTTGGCTGTCAAACAGACACCGATCACAGCAGATACTTGTCATTTGTGGGGTGAGGGGGTGTTAACATGTTTGATGTTCGCTGTGTGTAAGGGTTATTATCATATTCACTAATTTTAATTGAGCAGTTCATGTTTTACTGGACTGGATTTTTTTTTAATCTATGGTGTATTTCTAACATGGCATGGTCGAATAAAATAAAATTGTGGTATTATGTAATATAAACACATTTCAAAAACTTTTAGTCACTTAAAACCAAACACTTCAGCTTCAATTTAATAAAATTATCTCTAACCAAATATTAGCTGGTGGCATGAAGCCAGCAGATCCATGTTCACACTATGATTCTGTTTGAGTTCCGAACTGTAATTGGCATTTCTCGGAGGTAATGTAGGTTTAACTGAATAACTCAATTTGTCCAGGTGCGCAGCCGGCACATGACGTCTGTTTTCAGGATGTGAACGCAGCGGGGAATGCCTTTGGAAACTGTGGCAAGGACAGTCATGGCAACTACTTAAAGTGTGAGAAAAGGTGAGGTGGTATTTCATTATTTCAACCAGCCATATAAGCAATTCTATGTGTTTCTGTCAAAGAACTTGCTGACCTGAGGTGAAATCTGCAATCTCTGCAAATAGCAATTTGGTCTTGGACTTCCTTAAAACTGTTACAGCACAATTAATTATCTTGTGACTGCACCTATATATTAAAAATAACAAACTAATACATTATAAAAAACAAGCCTATATATATATAAAATGAACAAACTAGTTCAAATAAGTTACTGCAGTACATTTTCAAACTTTTCCAAAGTCAGACTATTTTGTCCTGCTTACTCATCATTTTCCAAACAAATGTTATTTTTAGATTACATATTTAGTCATATTATTATTATTTAATTTGCTTTCCTCATAGATGTATTTATGCTGAATGGCTGTGAGCAAATATGACTAGTGATCCCTCATGACTTTCCATCTCTCATATCAAATATCCCAACAGTGATGCCAAATGTGGTAAGATACAGTGCCACAGTGCTGCCAAGAAACCAAAGGGCACCAATGCTGTGTCCATAGACACCACTATCCGCACAGACGGCATTGAGGTGAAGTGCCGGGGCACATATGTTTACAGCACCCAAGATGGGCAGGGCGATCTTCCAGACCCTGGACTGGTCATGACGGGCACCAAGTGTGGAGAGGGGAAGGCAAGATATATATATATATATATATATATATATACATACATTTTTTTGACAGTATTTTCAAGATATTTATTAAACAGCGTCTGTACTAATTAAGTGGAGATATGTCTCAAAAATAAGTATCTCAATAAAAGCATGCATTTTATGTTTTGCATTGAAGAGTTGATTTATTATGTTGTTACTTGCCTTCAGGTGTGCAAAGATCGACGATGTAAAGATGCCTCTTTTACTGAGTTACACACCTGCATCGCTCGTTGCCATGGGCATGGGGTAAGTGGTCACAAAAAAAAAACTGATAAACGTTAACTATATATTGAGATATTGTACTGGGGAAAATGCTGATTAAGAAAATTATTATTTACTTAAAATGTGGTGCTGGCAATATTTGTTATTTAACATTGTCATTTTGTCATTTGTTATTTAACAATGCTGCAGCTACTGGAAGACACTATTGATGCAAAAAAAAAAATGTTTCTTTATGAATCATGCTAGTGCTTCTCGTAAATTATGGTTAAATAAAGGATATGTCTTAATATTCCTTCTCCCTTTGAGTTCCTCTTTAACCCAGACTGACTCATTGTGGATTTCACACCTCTAAATCCTTTAAAACCACCCTCTGGGTCGCTCATTCCCGACACATACTGCCAAACGCTTTTTTTATATTAGCAAAGCTATAGCATTTGATTTGTGTATTTTCTGGTCAAATAGTCGTAAACAGCCTCCAATCCATACAAACTCATATTCTGTCTTTCTTAATCCCTCTGCCCTCCCTCTGTCTCTCTCTTTTGTCAGCTTTTCTTTTATTTCTTGCTTATTTACCCAGTCGCTTTTCAAAAGGGCAGCCAAATACGACAGGTCTTTGAGGGGAGATTAGAGATTCAGAAACTGCCTTTTTATTGTTCATTTGCATTATCATTTGATTCATATTGATTGTATGGTTTAGGCAAGTGTGGATGAGAATAAAGTGAGTGATCGTGCTATTTGCACACAGCACATTTTCTCTCCTTTCCTCTGTTCCTGTCTTGCCTCTGGGGTAGATTGAAGTGTGTAAAATATTCTGTGTTAAAAGAAATTCCATTAAGATGAAAGGCGGTATATTCTGTATTTGCTCTATACTCTAAAAGACGTGACGGAAAACGTTCTCTGCAATGGCGGCAATGAACGTGAGAATGGCTGCATGTGATTAAAAAAACTAAAACCGACTCAAACAAATGTATATTGAAGCCAAACAATTGTGAGCAGTTGTTTGTGGTGTACTTCAACCGAAAAGTCTTGAGGAAAAGTGAATGCTGACGTGATTTCCGTTCGTGTTGGATGAACTATCATTTTAAGGTCAAACACTTGCAGTGCAAAAGGCGTGTGGAAGTTACACCCCAATGTCCCAGATGGAAATTCTCATCCGCACTAATTCCTATTTGTGGGGTGTTGTTTTGCATGCAGGTGTGTAACAGTAATGGGAACTGCCACTGTAACCGTGGGTGGGCTCCCCCCTTCTGTGAGAAACCAGGACTCGGGGGAAGTTTGGACAGTGGACCTGTGCAGTATGACAGTGAGTTCACCTTCAGCTTTCAGTGCACATGTGCCTCTGCTCGCACTTATTTCTCTCCTATTCTTTAATCCATCTTATAGAAAGATTTATTTGAGATTTTATAACTCTCTCTCCTCTCTCTCCCTCTTTCCCTTTCTTCCTCACACCTCTTATCAGATGTCACCTTGACCATTAATCTCTACCGTCCAGCTTTTCTTTCCAGGACTCAGGCCAATGATATCTTTGCTTGTTGAAACATTTCAAGAGCAAATCTAAGAATTTATGAATTTAGGTAACACTTTAGATAAGGGAACACTCTCCCATATTAACTAGTTGCTTATTTTTGTGTGTATTACTAACATATGGACCACAAAACCCATCATAAGGGTTAATTTTGTGAAATTGAAAGCCGAATAAATAAGCTTTCCATTGATCTATGGTTTGTTCAGATAGGACAGTATTTGGCCGAGATACAACTATTTGAATATCTGGAATCTGAGGGTGCAAAAAAAAAATGTTTATTGAGAAAATCGCCTTTAAAGTTGTCCAAATAAAGTTCTTAGCAATATTACTAATAAAACATTAAGTTTTGATATATTTATATTATAAAATTTACTAAATATCTTCATGGAACATGATCTTTACTTAATATCCTAATGATTTTTGGGCATAAAAGAAAAATGTAGAACTTTGACCCATACAATGTATTTTTGGCTATTGCTACAAATATACCCGTGCTACTTATGACTGATTTTGTGCTCCAGGGTCACATATTAGCTGTTTATTTACTTATAAAAAACGCAGTAACATGTAATTGTTAACAGCAAATTAGGAGTTTATTGAGGGGAAACTCGTGGTTAATAATGAATGAGTTCCCTCATCTCAAGTGTAACATTAATTTATTATTCACTCATTTCATTTATGTATGTATTTATGTATCTCTACAAAACCTTTTGTTCTGAATGGAATACTAGAATATTCTTAATGCATACTCCGTATACTGCCTAGTATTTTTTTTTAAATAGGATGTGTAATATGCTAAATATTTCAATAAATAATATAGTCACATGACACATACACTACCATTCAAAAAGGTTCAATAAGAACTTTTTAAAGAAATTAATACTTTTATACGGAAAGTGCCTATTCAAAAGTGACTGGAATTAAAATATTTAAAAATATATATTTTAAACAGATGCTGTTCTTTCTATTTAATTTTCTTTCTATTCAAATAATTCCACAAAAATAAAGAGCACAACCATTTCCAATACTGATAATAATAAGAAATGTTTCATGAGCACCAAATCAGCACTTTAGAATGATTTATAAAGTATGTGATACAACAATAATGACAGCTGAAAATCATCACAGCAATAACTTTTTTTTTCAATTGAAAACAGTTATTTTAAATGTTAATGATATTTCACAAAATAACAGTTTTTACTGTATTTTTCTTAAATAAATGTAGCCTTGGTGAGCATAAAATACCTCATAATACCAAATGTTTACATGAGAGTGAGACAATTTTGTGTAAAATGGCTTAACTTAAAATAAAAAGACTGTTAATATTCCATCCCATTCATGAGTCACACTGGAAATAGAAGGTTAAGTTGCCTTGCATTGCAGGAGAGAGTGTCCACTGGTTTTGTGTTGCGTTTTAGAAATGTAGTAGGTCATTCGGGCCTTCTATTCATTTGCTAGATGCTGCTTTAAAGTGGTATGCTAGAGAAAAAAGTATGGTAGTTTGCTATTCTGAACATAGCCATAGACATTATTATAGTACAGAGTGAATGCAGTGCACACAATATCTATTATTCAGAGTGGCAGATATTTGGCAAGCACTTCTCTTTGTGTTTGCTGTTGACCCTTGTCTAACCGTCGCTGTACGTTCTATATCTGTCCTCAGGTCAGTTGGGATTGGTTGTTGGGCTGCTCTTTGCTTTTCTAGTGCTTCTCCCTGCTGTACTTATTGCCTTCTACTGCATCAAGATAAAAAGCTCCTACTACAACAAGTGGAGAATACAGAGAGAGAAGAGCAAAGCCAGCAGGTATTACTGTAGCAACACACATACACTTACGCAGTGCCTTTACAAAGTGTTCAGACCCTTTCACTGTTTTGGTAAAGTTTTTATGTATATCCATTTACACACAAACCACCACAGTTGCAATGTGAAAAAGGGTTCATGGAAGTTTGATTGGATTAATAGCAGAAAGCTAAAATCTCAGACTGTGTATTGAGCTCAGATGTGTCCTGTTTCTTTTGATCATCTCTAGAATTTATTTTTAGTCCCATTATGCAAGTTAATTTGATTGGACGTGATTTTAGAAAGGTACACCTGTATGTATTTGTACACGCTCAACAGCAGAGCAAAAATCTATAAAAGGTCTTTGAAGTTATGAAAGAACTTTATTAGTTGTTTGAGATTGTATTCAATAAAAAAAACATGTCTGGCCAGTCAAGGCTGCTAAAGGTGCAGTAGCCTTCGGTGTTGTCAGATGGAAGACATTTTGAGCCATTCATCTTAAAACTGGCTGTTAAGGTAAATTGGGTATTTGGTTCCAGGAGGGACCCACTGAATTCATGCCGTGAGTGAGAGAATAACTGAACTGAAGTGAGCAATTTCGACCGCATTGAGTAGTACCACCTGTGGCATGCTGAGTGATTCAGCACAATATTATCTTCTTCATGCAAATTTGTGGTGTGACTGATTCCTAGAGTTTTTATTTCTTAGATTTCCAGAAATAAAAGTGACAATGGCATATTCTTTGTTTCCTCAAGCCCATCCTTCTTACACAAGCATATTTCTCAAGCATGACAAACTGTCTCTGTTGCTGGAGCCCGTGGTTTTATAGCTAATATCAACATTTTTGATGGCTTTTAACTCAATTTAGGTGATGAAGCACACACCTTGGACACTTTTAAATCCTGTTTGGCTTTGTTTGAAGCAGGACTTGAATTGCTTTCTTTAGAATGACTATTTATGTTATTCCAATAACTTATAAGTGAAAAAAAAACATATGATACTCTACATTGATAAAAGGACCTAAAAGGACATACATTTGTTTTGTTGACAGAAATAGACTGTTGATAGAATATTTATGTAATAAACAAAAAAAATAAGATAGGAGAAAATACTACAAAATGGACTTATCCTTGCTATTGACTTTGGGGTCAGTATAAATGGGCTCTTTCAAGCCAAGGTTGATGAGAAATGGGTTCCGTCCTATCTCAACTGGCTGATAGAAGTCATACTTTTGGAAATTTTCTTTTTAAGCAATATAGATGTCATGGCTTTTGGAGTACTTTTATGAAACTGCAGTACACAATTCAGTTGGAAAACCATCCATTCCCGAGGCTTTGCCTCGTTTCAGCTGATTAATGCCATTATAATAGAGGCCATATTTCTTCAGCAGATATTGGTTTCTCAGATAATGTCTTCATCGTTCCTGTATCCAATATCTGAATTCCTCTTCTCAAGGAGCTGCTCATACCAATGACTTCCTAGATTATACATTTTCAAAAAAGTCAATTGGTCAATCTTTCTTTGATCCATAATGCTTTTCTACTTGATTTGAAACCATATCTACTTTAAAGAGACTTCCTTTCCTTATGTGTTTCGCCATATCACATATTCTTATCTCCTTAAAGACCAAAACCCCTTCTCTGTATTTACACAATTATGGATATTATCTGGTCCCTTAGATAATAATAACTCCGTGATCCCCTGCCCTTATCTATAGCTGAGTTGTTTTAAATTTTCTTTTGTATTATTTCAAACACTATCAGTCTGTTTCAAACTTAATCAAGGTATTTCAGAGATACAGTTTGCATTGTCAAATACTTTTAAACAATTGTTTTGTGACCTGCTTTATAAAAGACTTTTATAAGAAATAATAGTTGCTGTTCTACAGAGTGTCTTTCATCTGAGGCCCTCTAAAAATATGCGATTAGTTCAGCTGTCAGTATCCTTTGAAATCGAATTATGTGATCTCTCTTCACATTTGCTGAAAACAGCAGCTGCAGTGAGATAACAGAGGTTACTTCCCTTTGAATCCTCCCCAGTCAGTAAAAACATTAAAAGTTATTCAGATTAGGTAAAGTATTATCCTTTCTTCTAGTCAGTGGCAGACCAGGTCACATTTGGCACAGAGCGATTCCCGGCACGTACGGTCTCACATCTGAACTCGCTCAGTTCCAGTAAAATTACAAAATTAAATGCAACCTAATGCACCACAATTACTGATATACACTCACCGGCCACTTTATTAGGTACACCTGTTCAATTGCTTGGTAACACAAATTTCTAATCAGCCAATCACATGGCAGCAACTCAATGCAGTTAGGCATCTAGATGTGGTGAAGACGACTTGGCCAAATACCTGAGACGAATTACAGAGGATGGATATGATAAAAGACATAGAAAAAATAGGACTAAATAGTAGAGTAAAGAATATAATGGACTGCAGTAGGAGTGAACAAGGAATTAAATATTTGATTTGCTTTCTGACTAAAAGAAGACTAATGACAAGAATATGATGACTAAAGTATATTGGAAATAACTAGATCTAGAAGATGGCAGTAATGCAATGTCAAGGGTGCAAGCTGCCGTTAAAACCCAAAGAAGAAGAAGAAGACGACGACTTGCTGAAGTTCAAACCGAGCATCAGAATGGGGAAGAAATGGGAATGGTTGTTGGTGCCAGACGGACTGGTCTGAGTATTTCAAACTGCTTGATCTACTGGGATTTTCATGCACAACCATCTCTAGGGTTTACAGAGAATGGTCCGAAAAAGAGAAAATATACAGTGAGTGGCAGTTGTGTGGACGAAAATGCCTTGTTGATGTCAGAGGTCAGAGGAGAATGGGCAGACTGGTTAAAGATGATAGAAAGGCAACAGTAACTCAAATAACCACTCGTTACAACCAAGGTATGCAGAATACCATCTCTGAACACACAACACATCGAACCCTGAAGCAGATGGGCTACAGCAGCAGAAGACCACACCGGGTGCCGCTCCTGTCAGCTAAGAACAGGAAATGGAGATAACAATTTGCACAGGCTCACCAAAATTCGACAATAGAAGATTCGAAAAACGTTGCCTGGTCTGATGAGTCTCAATTTCTGCTGTGACGTTCAGATGGTAGGGTCAGAATGGCGTAAAGAACATGAAAGCATGGATCCATACTGCCTTGTCTCAACGGTTCAGGCTGCTGGTGGTGGTGTAATGTGTGGGGTATATTTTCTTGGCACACTTTGGGCCCCTTAGTACCAATTGAGCATCGTTTAAACGCCACAGCCTACCTGAGTATTGTTGCTGACCATGTCCATCCCTTTATGACTACAGTGTTCCCATCTTCTGATGGCTACTTCCAGCAGGATAATGCACCATGTCACAAAGCTCAAATCATGTCAGACTGGTTTCTTGAACATGACAATGAGTTCACTTTACTCAAATGGCCTCCACAGTCACCAGATCTCAATCAAATAGAGCACCTTTGGGATGTGGTGGAACGGGAGATTCACATCATGGATGTGCAGCCGACAAATCTGCAGCAACTGCGTGAAGCTATCATGTCAATATGGACCAAAATCTCTGAGGAATGTTTCCAACACCTTGTTGAATCTATGCCACGAAGAATTAAGGCAGTTCTGAAGTCAAAAGGGGGTCCAACCCGGTACTAGCAAGGTGTACCTAATAAAGTGGCCAGTGAGTGTACATCTGCTAACAGCAATGTTTCGACTTAACAACTCTCGCACTTGATTTACCCAAAAATTAAGATTCGGTAATCATGCATGACTTTCATTATTTCTTCTGTGTAACATAAAAGAAGATCTTTTAAGAAGTGGCTTTTTTATATACAATAGAAGTCAATAGTCACCAAAACTATTTCATTTTCAACATTCTATCAAATATTGTATTTCATGTTCCACAGAAGAGATAAAAAAGTCATACCAGTTTGGAAAGGTGAGGGTGAATAAATTATGTAAAAATTTTCATTTTTTGGGAGAAAAACCCCTTTAAGGCAATTCATGTAAGACTTTAAATCCCAGAATATCTCCTGCAGCTTCAAATGGACATGCTTAAATCTGTTTTGCATCAGTGTCAGTTAGGACAAATCTCTGCAGAATAAAAAGCCAAAAAAGTTGAGGTCTACCACTTCTAAAACGAGTAGCGATTATGGCATATGACATGGATGCATGGTTGCAAGTCAGAGTAATTACCATGTATTTTGGGAAACTCATATTGGATAACAACTAAATTAAATGTAGAAAATAATCTTTGTGCATACTCAATGTTCAAAAAATAATAATAATTATATATATTTTTTTTATTTTATTATTATTTTTTTTATTAAAATACCTGCACCTGATTAAGATATGCTTGTAATAATTTGATTTGACTACTAAGCGCAGCTGCAGTGAAGCCTTATTCTCAGCAACAAGCTTTAAGATTGGCATGCAACATAACAGAGGTTGAATAAAGCCAAATATAGAATGATCCTTGCAGAAAACCTGCACACAACCTCTGTCAAGAGAAAAGATTCTTCATTCAGTGTCAGAATGACCTGGAGCACAAGCTGATCCTGGATTGGCCTTGGGACAAATAATGCCCTTGAGTGTTCCAGCTAAAATGACTCCATAGAAATACTGTCGACAAACTATTCACAACCAAGCTGACAAACTTTGAAGGGATCTGCAAGGACGAAGGGGGACAAAATCCAGGTGTGCAAATCACACCCAAGAAGACCTCCTGCTGTCATCACTGCCAGACAGCATGCATAGCTACACAGGGTCTGAATACTAATGCAAATAATAGATTTCAGATTTTTTCATACATGCATATATAATACATCACGTTCACTTTGTCCTTTTGGTATATTGTGTCAAATACAATAAATAACTCAGTCTGTTCGGAACTATGGAATACTCTCCAAGCGGTCTGAATGTTTTCTTGTCACTGTATGAATATACACACATGCTCTTAAAATGTTCATTATTCCGTCTACTTTTGAATAGCATGCTTAGTAAATTATGGTATTATTATGGTACATACTGAAAGTCTGAAGTCAATCTTGTGCTTTAACAAACTGACAAAAACACCATGTTTGTCTATTTCCCAAAAGTCTATTCATTTTCATAAACCATTTCTATGTGTTTTCATATGTTTTCAGAAATGAGGGCTCCGATGAAAAGGGGAAGAATGGCCACCTAAACCATGCTTTCCATCTGAAGGTGGTTGGACCCTCCAACAGAAGTGGTAATCTCAAGGTATGCTTTAGTCATATCAAAGTACAGAGAGAACACTTTCAAATGTAATCTTTAAGGATAATATTTAAGGATATTTTTTAATGTTTTTAAGTCTCTTTTGCTCACCAAGGCTGCATTTAATCGATCCAAAATACAATAAAAATAGTAACTGTTTTTATATTTTAATATCTATATTAATATCTGAAATGTAATTTATTGGCAAAGCTGTATTTTCAGAAGGCATATTTGCAGTTTCAGTGTCACATGATCCTTCAGAAATCATTCTAATAGGCTGAATTGGTGCTCAGAAAAACATTTCTTACTATTATCAATGTTAATTCCTTAATGAACAGAAACGGCAGCATTTGTTTGAAGTAGAAATTATTTGTACATGTCTTTACTTTGACTTTTGATCAATATAATGCATCCTTGCTCAATAAAAGTATTAATTTCTATATGCATTTACATTTTTATCTAGCATTCATCAGTTGTATGACCCCCATCACCTCTTTCATGACATTAGTCCTTTGAAGTGCATTTATTTTCAGTTAGATATCTATAATGGTGTTTGTTTAGTATGACTTAATATGTGTACTTAAATTTTCAAATCATGTAGCATCACCAATATCCCATCCCTTTCCTTTTTTCCCTCTCAAGCTACCTCACACCAGCAAAGAGGTGCTTCCTCTGAGGCCAAACCCAGCTTCCAACGGTCCTCAGCCAGTCAATATCGTCCGTCCCCTCCGACCGGCTCCATCGCCATCCCTGAGCAACATCAAAGGACCCCGACCTCCTCCGCCTGTCTGCAAGCCGCCCAACTCACCCAGCACACCCAAATCTGTAACATCACCTCAGAAACTCAGTCCTCCCAAGAAGCCTCTCCCCCTCAACCCATCACGCTCACCACTGGTGAGAATTCAGTGTAATCATATTCTTTTGGTTTAATCAAAATCACTGTGGGAGCCAAAGTAGGTCACAATCTCATCAAATGAAATGCTGCTTGAAACACCTGTTTTAATCTGTATTGAAACAATCTGTGAACATGCTGCAAGAACTCCTGAACAAAGCGCACCTCAAACTCTTATTCGCTTCTTTATCCTGTCCTCATACAGAGGGTATCAGAACCACAGCCTAGACCCCCGTCCACACCCCCCAAGAGGCCTCTTCCTCTCAGCCCTGCTCGTGGAGCACATCCCAAACCCTCTAGTGGGGGGCTGATGGTGATGATGCCCCATTCAGTCGGCCCCAAGCCTGTGGGAAAAGTGACCGCTGTTCCCCCTTTAAAGGCATTCCGGTGAGTAAACATATGAGTTCCACAGATGAGATGATATCCGCATCCATGTAATGAGCCCCCATAACCAAACATACAACACTAATTTGATCTAAAACAGATAATACACTTAGGCCCTGTTTACACCTGGTATGAAGATGCGTTTTGGTCGATCGGATCAGAAATAGACAAGGGAGACACAATGATATACCTGCTGTTTAAAACTCTTTTAGTCCTCTTTAAACCAATTCTGTCGTGATTTTAAGGGGAGGGTCTTTGGGTGAGTGCATGTTTGGGCTTTTTCTGATTTTTCATTATAATATTGCAAAATAAGCTTGTGCAATGTACAGTGCATGCATAAATATTATGCAAGTTTATATTCTGATAAAAAAAAATTCCAACCACATTTGACCAATTCCAAACCACATCAATTTTAATAGCTACTATTCATTTTGTATTTAATAATTTAGAAGTGATTTATAATTGTCCATTAAGGCTGGAAGTAAAAAACTTCTTATATTCAAGTGTGCATAATTATAAAGCAGATTTTCTTTTACAAATAAAATGGGCCAAAAAAGAGATTTAGCTCACTGAAAAATCTAAAATTATTAATAGGACTGAGCGAAATGCTCAAAAAACAGGCAGAGAAGAAAAGACACATGGTGACCATTTTCCAAAACTGCAACCTTACCTGGGGTCTCCAGAAGTAAAAGGTGTCAGATTCTCAAGGACTTTGACAGACTTTTCAGAATAGGAGATGGACTAAAAATGAACTCCCAAAACTTCCTGCCAGATTCTGGAAGAACAATAGTTGAAAGAGTGGTACAGGAGGATGTGAAGCTGGTCACTCTCAAGAGTCACTCTCAACTATCTGTCTATAAAGCTTCTAAAGAAATCCATCTTCATGTATTTTACGACACTTCAGCATGTTACTCTTATTTAGTGGGGGTCATTTTTTACCCAAGCAAAGTCTCTGAGAACCTGACACTTCTCTAGGTAGGTTGCAGATTTGGAAAATGGTGAAACTAGAGACTAAATGGTTCCTGATGGTTTCACACCTAATTCTTCTCTTTAATTCCTAACTGTTAATTATTTTGGAGTTACTATGTGTCTTTTTTTCTCCTACCTGTTTTTCTGACCTGATGAGTATTTTGCAATCGTGCCTTAACTTTGATATCTGTATTGCATTAGTTTTGAATATTTCTCATGGGCATTTAATATTTTTTCAGTTCAATCTAATTTGTTTGGCAAATTTTATCTATAAAAGAAAACCTGTCTAATAATTCTGCACACCTGAATACAATAAGTCTTTCACTTCCAGCCTTCATGGCCAATTATATATCACTTATAAATGATTAAATACAAAATTAATAGTAGTTATTAAGATTGATTTGGTTTGGAATTGGTCAACTGTGCTTGGAAAAAAAAATATGGTCATAATATCAACTTGAAATAACACACTGTACATTACAACGTGAAATGAAGACAACGGAAAATGACACAGAGGGCTGCAACGTTCATTTCTGCTATGATAGCCACAAAACATGTTGAACGTTGTAGGTTTGTTTTAGAATTAGGACTGGTAAGACACCATTTACATTTTTTCACCTTTATATTAAACTTACGATTTTAGACTGTTTAAATCCTGTCTGGCTAACACACTTCAACAGCACATCCTGTAATGTTTTAAACACACGTCACACCTTTATCAATTTGCACTGGTTACCAATAGCTGCTCGCATTAAATTCAAGGCATTGATGTTTGCCTATAAAACCACCACTGGCTCTGCAGCCCTTTACCTAAATTCATTACGTCATACTTATGTGCCCTCTAGAAGCTTGCGTTCTGCAAGTGAAAGTCACTTTATTATACCATCCCAAAGAGGCACAAAATCACTTTCACAGACTTTTAAATTAAATGTTCCCTCCTGGTGGAATGACCTGCCTAACTCAATCCGAGCAGCTGAATCCTTACCCATCTTCAAGAAACGGCTAAAAACACATCTCTTCCATCTTTATTTGGCCCTCTAACTCTAGCACTCTCTATTATAATTCTAACTGAGACTTATTATAGCACTTGCATATCAGATCCCTACCTTAGAAGATACCTGTATCGGCCTCTTCCTGTGTCCCTGTTTTGACATTTATTTAATCACTCAATATGGCAAGAACGTTTGATATATCCAAAATCTTTTCACAATTTAGCATCCTCAATAGCTATATTTACATGCACCCAAATAATCTGTTATTGAGTGATGACTCAATAGGATTGAAAAAGCCTTCAAGGAAACACACGCTTCAAGGATTCAATCCGGTTGAGCTCAATTCGTATGAATTTGAGTGGAGTAGATCTGGCATCTTCTAATGAATAGGAAAAACTAAGCATGTAAACACATGAATACGATTATCTTCTTGATCGATTCAAAAATACTTTGGGCACATGCAGAGTACCGTAGTGCTGCTCTGTATATTTACCGGACCGTTTTTATAATTTTTTATTTTTACATACATGCATATGTTTATTTAAATCTTACAAACTGGTCAGTGGAAGAGTGAATATGGAAATTAATATTAACTTTCTTATGTATTTGCCTATTTGCTTATCCGCTGTTGTTGTACATGCATATTAACAGAAACATGTGAACAACAATGTTAATCGAATTGCAAAGTTCGTGTAAACAGAATTTCTGAATCTAAAATCAAATTGGATTAATTTGAATTAACAAAATGAATGCATGTAAACATACATATTGTCTTGGCATCATGTTGACAGAGTTTAATGACAATCACACAAATCCCCAAGGAGGAGTATGTAGAAGTTCACTGCATGCCCTTTTCACAAAATCAAAAATGGCTGACTTCCTGTTGGGTGGAGCTAATGAATGTTAGGGTAAAAGTTGTCCAGGTTGGTGACAACAGTATACAGTATGAACTGAATTTCCTAAGAATTGTCTGAATTGTATTTTTCACTCAGCATTTGGGGCTTATTCTTACACCAAAATATGTAAATTGTGAAATCATAAGCTGATTAGCATACTAACTGTAGCAGTTGACTGAACTGTTACTCTCCAATAAGAAAGACAGTCCTAATGAATGAGAGTCTGTCTGCTCTAGTTATTTGATGCTTTGTTTTTCTTTGCCAGACCAAACGGATCAGAGGTAATGTTAGATACAAATAAGCGTGCCGAACAGTGGGTGGTGAAGCGTGCAGTTTGGATATTTTATGGGACTCTTTTCACCTCTCTACCTCTTCTTGAATGCAGTAAATATAGGACTGAATTTTTACAACACATCAAACATTTGGACTGGGTTTTTCTCATTTATATACAGTATTAGGTTTAGTGGGGAACTACACATGCCTCAATGGAATCTTGTAAGAAGTGATTTTTCAAGTTTAAATCTGCTTTTCTTTCCTCGAGTCTTCACATCAATGCTAGTCTGCTATCTGTTCTCAAACATAGCCGTCTAGCACTTATTTTCAGAAATAACTGCGCCTACATACATCCAGGCCTCATTTCTGCTTGTATCCAGCACTATATGCTCCTCCAATCTAAGAACAACCGAATCTCACCGAGTTTCAGCTTGTGAAGATAAATCCGTTCGTAGCTTCCCAGTGGCGGCAGCAGCTTAGTATTATGTTGTGATAAAAAGACACATTCATTTTCAACACATAACAGCGAGACTCTGAGGAATCGACTGTATATGCTGAAAACTGCAATTCATTTTGACAGGCTCAGCAAGATAGTATGTTTATATCGTGGTTTTTCACACAAAAAGAAAGGTATAAGCGGCTCATTTGAAGTGACGGTCAACCTTGGAAAAAACATACTTTTAACAGTGTTAAGTCTTTAAATTGAAGGATCTTGTGAGATCTTTCTGCTTTTACAACAGTTTTAACCCTGTAAAGCCTGATGTATAAAATAATAGTAAGAAATCTTTTTTTTTTCATTAAACCTTTAGACAAAATCTTATATAATATGAATATAGGGAGAAAATGGATCTCACACACTTAACTCAAGGTTGTTGTTTTATATTACCAGAAAGTAAGATATATTTCTGTAAATCAGTGAGATTGTTATAACAGTACAGCAGACGACTTACATAAAAGTTCTAGTGTATATCTAACCAATATTTTTTTTTCTTTCAGACCTGTTTCAGGACCCAAACCACTCGTAGTTCCACCCGCTTTCAGAAAATGACGCTTGCGCGGGATTCATTTTTAAAGACAGCAGCCAGCCTATTTGCACTAAATAAGGACCCTTGGCGACTGGTACTATAGTGAACTGTCTCACAAGGGGTGGAAGAACATGGTGCTAGGGCCCTGGATGGAAACCAGGAATTCAAATACAGCCAGGCACAGCAGAGATGACGCGGTTTTGCATGAAACATGCAGACTGAGAACGTTTTAGATAGACCATCACATTGCCAAAACCTTGACTTTTTATCACCTTGCAATTTTTCTGTACTTAATTGTTGTTGCGTTTTAATGTTATGCCTCTGTCTTGTTTACATTTTTTGTTTGACTATCATCTATTTGTCAAGTGCCAAAGATGTTGTTTTGTTTAATGCCTCAATTGTTTAATTTGTTGTACTGTGCTGTATGTGATTTTGTGTTTGGTACATAAAATATGTTATACCTTTTTAGTAAAGACACCATGTTGTTGTGGTCGTCCTTACTTTATGGCAGACTTTACATCAGGTCTAATTCTTTACATTCAGGTTAAAATCAACAGAGATTTGCATTGAAAAGTGAGCTCTACATGAGAATAATGGTTGTAATTAAAAACAACATCTAAAGTTTAAGTATGTAATTTCTGTGCAAATCTGATGCAAAAACAATGACAAGTTATCTAAACTTATCTAAACAAATATTAGTGGTATTTTTGTTTGTCGATGATGCCAAAGTGAAGAATTACCCCTAAAGAAGAATTTCCTGAACAAAGACTAAGTTTAGGTTTACATTAGACTAATATGAAAACCTGTCACTAAAGACTAATTAAATCTTTAGAATTAGTCCATAAACGTGTCTTTTTGTTCAAAGTTTTAAACAGGTTTATAAAAAAAATAAATCATGTGCTTTTCCTGTGAAAAGTCCAACCCAATCTCACGGCAATTTGTTCATATTTTACCGAGGTGGCTAATTCAGACGACCTCACTTTTACTTTTTTGTACAATTTTTGTGAGGGGTAGGTTTAGGGGTGGTCATTCGTACAAACTCCTATGAATTTCGCGGCTTCGTACGAATTCGTATGATTTTTGAAAAATCTGACATATTTTACGAGGTGGTGAATTCGTTGGTGCCATCTCATTAAAATACGTTCAAAATGGTCATGAGATAGCATTGTAAAAGTGAAACTCGTCTCTGACAAAAGAACCACTTGCGTATCTTACCAATCAATGCATTCTCAAACTCAGCATAACTTGTACAGAATCATTATCATTGTACATTTAGTAATTTTGTAAATCATGAAGTCCTAGTCAACCTTTATTGCTGAAGTACAGCAAGTCTGTTTTGTAATCATCCCAATTTGATGATTTGGAATGCATATTTCCCTATATTTATAGCAGAAATGGATGTAGAATGTATGATTTTAATGACAGAAGAAATCATTTCTGATGTTCCACTACTGGCTGAGACATAATTTCCAGCCCTACAGCAGAGAGTTTGGCCTTGAAAAGCATATTTAAAATGTATTTCTAAACCAGATTATATCTGCATGTGATTTCAAATAGCTGGGTTTCAGCACACTAACCTGTGCGGTTTTGAGCTCTTTATTAAGATGTTCAAGTGAAGCGCTGCTGGATTGTAGTACCACATGACCCCACCTGCATGAAACGGTGGCCCTCTGCAACTGAATCTCAAACCCTAGAAAGGTTTCTGTTTGATTTGCAGCTTATTACACACAGTCAGACCTGCCTCACCCCCTCATATGGACCGATAAAGCTCCACTGACAGCTGCGGCTGGTACATTTTAGGGCAGGGAGGAACTGAAACTCTGCTGTCAGCAGAAACACTCATCGCTCTAAATTGACGAGCAGCCTTTCCGCTTCAATTTTTGTTTTTACTTGAAATGAATCTTGCACATTGCTGAGCAGGCACTTCTCACGCTCACATTGCATTGTATTGGTTTTAATTAAATTTAGTTTCTCACTTTCCTACATGCCCTGAGTCCATCCCTCGCATGTCTATGGGAGATGGTGTGTGATTAATTATGTAGGAAAAGGTAAAGGAGCTGTTAAGTCAGGAGAGGAAATCAAGCAGTGTAGTAGAAAATAGGACTAAATCACCCACGCTCAAAATCAGCACCTATTCCATCTTTAATAAAACAGGACACTAAAAATGCTTCTGCAGTTGGTGTGATTTAATGTTATGTTATGAATATAAAAATACATACACATTTACATTCTATGACACTTTCAATGAATAGGGTTCACAATACAAGGGTTAAAACCTAATTAATGTTCATTTATTTTATAGCTAAAAATCAAATAAATATTAAAATACAATATTTCTAACAGAACTTAAATTTAAACTAGTTTAAATTACTAAAATAATAATAGTAATATATACATGTATATTGTGAAAAAGAATATACATACATATATATATTCTTTTTCACAACATGATTCAATTACTTAACATTAGTTAATGCATTCGCAATATGTTGAGCAATATATTTGCAACAGTATTTTTATGTATTCACAGTATATATTTGTATTCATTGTTTATATTATATTTACTATTTATTTATTCTGGGTTATTCTTTAGTATTTAGTACATTATTAGTAAATAAAAATAAAACTACTCATTGTTAGTTCACATTATTTAAGGTCCATTAAATAATAGTAACAGATACAACTTTTGATAATGTATCAAATGCATTAGTATATTGAAATCAACATAATCTATGATTAATAAATGCTTTAGTGGTATTTCTCATAGTTATGTTCACTAAAGTAGTGCCACCTATAATTACCTGATTTTAGTCACTAGATGCAGTCAAGAAGGTCAAGTTTTTAGATGTAGTCTAGAAGGTCAAGACCTCTAATGTGGAACAGGCCAATATTACCCTTCTTATGGGGGAGAGACAATGTCTGTCTCTTGATGAACTAACTACATTTAATTTCATTTCATTTAACTTGGTTTAGTAAATCGAACCCATCGAATAGCCTAGTTCTTGCCAGAACACAGAAAGTGGACGGTTTTTGCTGTCTATTATTCTCAGGATCTTCAAAACTTTGATGACCGAACAGATGCAGCAGTCCAGCACAGATAAGCACCTGCCAAAAGAAATTAAACAGCATTAAACTTGATTCTGCTCCACTTTATAGCATATCCCACAAAGCCACACGCACCAACGGATGAACAAGAAACGAAAGGCTCTGTTTAAAAGCTACTTGGAGAGGTTACAGCCTCTTACATAGAGCCATATGCTCTGAAACATGGCCATGATAATGTGACTAGATCATTGGTGAGTCAATAGCACTGGAGGCCACGGTCTGTTCTTTAACGTCATAAAACAAGGGCAGAATAAAACAGAACTGAGTAAGAGGTAATTCAATAGAGCGCAATCCAATTGAGCCGAGCACAGAACAATGGGACAAAACGTAATTGAAACGCAATGTTAGGCAGTAGCAATCATTTCAACAGAACAGAACATGATACAAGAATGTAGAACAAATTATAACCTAGAAATGTCACTGCATATTGGGTCGAGCTGCTTATAAATTGAAACAGCAGTAGCTCCTCAGCGGCCAGCAAACAGGGCACTTAACTCTAATTTTAATTCCATTTGTTGGAGGGAAACCATCACAAGTATTGAGGCATCAAAGCACAATTTATGTTTAACTATTGATCCCGTGTGACTGCTGTTCAATTTTGCCGATTGCGTGCAAAAACTAAACCTCCCATTACAACAACATCAAGGTCACGTCTGGCAACACGCCTGTGAAAGTGAGCCGATCTTGGTCTGGTCTGAGCTGATGCTGGTCAGGTGAGTCCAGGAGTTACATGCTCGACATTAAAGATGCACTTTGAAGAAAGTGCTTACATTAATAATTGATGCAAGCCGCCTGAAATCAATGTGGTATGTCTATCACAGTACAGCTCAGCTTTTGGACTCGGCAGAGCTCCATTTGAGGCTGAATGTAAAATAGCATGTTACGATTGTAGAGCCTGTCAGCCTTTCACTCACGGCTGCATTATAATGGCGTAGATTGTGGAATTTCCAACAGTTTTCCATTGTGGTTACTGCTATTGCTTTGGTGCCAAATGTGAATTCATGCGCTTTTGAAAGCCGAAGCGGAACGTAAGTGACAGTTTGCCGTTTTAGAAATGTAAAAATCTCTCGCTCAAAAGCTGAAGAGTGGCAGAACTGAATTGATCTCAATAGCTGCCGTTTTCTCACCCAACCTCTGAATCAGACCTTTAATCCTTTGGATAGCAACTCAGATACTTCACTTCTCAGATTCATATTCCCCCGAGTGTCACAAAAAAAGGTACTTACTAAGATTCCTCTTCCAGTCTGCCGGGGAACTCTTTCTTCTTCAGCTGTTTCCATGACAGAGGTAAGAAGTATGTTATCAACTTCTATGGCTTATACTGGTAGGCTGAAAGTTCAAATACGGTACAATGGGGCTAAAAACCATTCTTAAAAGTTGGAACTTATTTCTCTTTTTGTAAATGCATACTGAAAAATAATGCAGCTAATTTGTGTAAAAAATTCTTGAATCGATTTTGCTTGACAATCCTCATAAGGCTGCGGTTCTCTCGGTTGGTTGTGCATCTTTTTCTTCCACACTTTTTCCTTCCACTCAACTTTCTGTTAACATGCTTGGATACAGCACTCTGTGAACAGCCAGCTTCTTTGGCAATGAATGTTTGTGGCTTACCCTCCTTGTGAAGGGTGTCAATGATTGTCTTCTGGACAACTGTCAGATCAGCAGTCTTCCCCATGATTGTGTAGCCTAGTGAACCAAACTGAGAGACCATTTTGAAGGCTCAGGAAACCTTTGCAGGTGTTTTGAGTTGATTAGCTGATTGGCATGTCACCATATTCTAATTTGTTGAGATAGTGAATTGGTGGGTTTTTGTTAAATGTGAGCCAAAATCATCACAATTAAAATAACCAAAGACTTAAACTTACTTCAGTCTGTGTGCATTGAATTTATTTAATACACGAGTTTCACAATTTGAGTTGAATTACTGAAATAAATGAACTTTTCCACGACATTCTAATTTATTGAGATGCACCTGTATATCAAGAGTCTTTAACCTCATACTTCAGACACTACAGTGGTACAGTGCAGATCTAGTTTGCTACATTTTCATATGCACTTTTCACACTATTATAACACTTTTTATTCTGCTTTCAGAAAATGGACACCTGGAAGCTGTAATGTTAAAATAGGCATATGTCAATCACATTCAACAAATCTGACAAACAATCAAGTATTTTCTCAGCATATCTATTTGTTAATGATTAATGTTTATAACCTCTGATAATAAAGCTAGCTTTTAGTCCCATTGCACCTTATATTTATTAAGATGTTTCCTTTCAAGAAACCAAGTTCTTGTGTTTCACTTTCACGAAAAACCACTATTCAGCACCCCTTTTTGAATTAGGAAATATGTAATATTTGGTGAAAACGAATGATCATTAAAGCTAAACAAGTGGAATACCACTCACAAGTGAAACGTAAATGTTAATAGATTTGCTATTGTCTCCAGATATATCCATGGAGAGCGAGGAGAAAACACCTGTATGATACTGCAGAAGGAAAAAGTTTGTTTTATGCTATTTCAATTTTGTCGAAAGCTATTGAAAAGCATAGTTTTTACAATACTACATAGTAAAAAAAATCTGTCTTCTCTATGCAGTCAATAAGAATATCAATAAACAGCAGGTTTGTGTTTTCATTGAACCACATTTTTTCCTGAGCAACAGCGGTAGAAATGTTCAATAGCTTTTTTCTAGACGTTAGGTATATGTCTATATAGAGGATGGCCTTCTAAAACTCTAACCTGAGGAAAACTCACCTAAGAAAAAAAAAATTGTGACAACTAGTCTTTCGCATAGTGCAGAAAAAACCTCCTACAGAGTAAATTAGCTGCTTTCCACAGTTTGATTACCACTATAAAAATAGCACAGTAAATCAAGGAACTGAAGGTTGGTATTCATGCTCTTACTCATAGTCTCTTGAAGATAGTTAATAGGCATAATGTTCATTTAGATCAGTGCATCTCTCAGCTAGTGGGCTGCGGGTCTGACAAGGTTGAGGATAGCAGGGAAAAAAGGCTTTATGCAAATAATATGCAACTAATCATATACAGTAATTGTGAAGAGTTGGGATAACTAAAGCATCTTTAAAAAGGGATGAAAATTCTAGCGTCTAAATGGCATCTAAATAACGTATACGTGGTCACTTGTCCGAAACAGGAAAATTAGTCAGATGCTAGCCTTTTTGCTGGATGTAAACAGTATCTTCCTGGAAAAATAGCACTCTGTGCACTAAAAGCTAAACCTCATCCCAGAGGTGATGTAATACTAATGGAGAAGTATGATGCAGTGGGTTGTTTTACTGTTTCAGGGCCTGAATGGTGTGCAGAAACTGAGAGACCAATCAATTACAAACTATACCAAGACATTCAACATCAGAACATCTGACTGTGATCCGGCAACATAAGAGAGACTCAATGAGTCATGAAAACATGGTAGTTACACAAAACATAATTCAGTGTTTTACAGTCCCGTCAGAATCCAGACCGCTTCCCACTGAAGTCCTGTGGATTGAGCTTCTGAATCACGCTATTTAAGCAATTTCGGTTTTTAGGCTTTGTTTAATATAATAAGCTAGATAATCAACTCACTTTATTCCCAACAGTGTAAGGTGGATTCATTTTCTCACATTTTTATTCCAGTCACTGGTTTAAAATAAAACAAGAGGTTAGAAGGTTGTTTCAGCTTTTTAGCTAAACTCCTAATAAACTACTTTTTAATTCACAACCAATTAAATATATCATTTGACATACAGGTATTGCTAAATAAGGGTGCCGTGGCAGAGCTATAGGGAGCCACATTGTTTGTCCGACACTCCAAATCTGCACAAAATGTCACAATCAGAGCCCAAGAGCTGTTGTTAGTTTATCACGGGATTACTGCCACCTTTGCCGCAACGCAAGAGTAATTACCTGCGAAAAACCAATTCAATTTGCATTGTAATAAAGCTGAGATTACAAACGTAATTAATTTTCAATTATGAGGAAGCACCAACAAAATGATTACACAGGAACGGCCAACTACCTCAGTAACGAGGCTCATTTAGGTAACGTCTTGCATCATGTATCATATATTCTGCATAAATATGAAACAGACAAGCAGTTTTAAGTTAAATTTGCTTTATTGTCCTTCATTTCATCTGTTTCAATAGTCACCAGAATTTGTGCTTGCAATTTACATAAAATAATCTGTACATGCATCATAACAGGCAACATTGCAACAAGCTGGTATTATTTCAGGATGGCTCCTGATCAAAATGTATAACATAAAAAAAACTACATCGTGCAACTGAAATGTGCTGGAAATAATCACTTGATCACTAGGAGGCGGCATCTTGATTTTGAGTCGTGGATTGAAGAGGAAGCCCTGAGGGGTCCTGACGGGATGAGCGACGGGCACCTGATGTGGGCAACTCCAAAAGCGTCTGAACGGTCTGAGCGATGCGAGTGAGCCCCTCTTCCTCTATAATCAGCTGCGACGGACACAGTGTGTCCTGGTGGGATTTGATGATAAAAAAAGAATACCAATATAAGTTTGTTTACACAAAAAGATCATAAAATAAGCAATAAAACATCTTGGCATAATCAGACGGCTCTAGGAACACTGCTTCTTTTATTGAAGGCCCTGACATCTGCAAATACATGCTTCCAAGAGGAGATTAAGTGCACTCTGGTTAGACAAGCAATATCCTAGACCTCAATATGAAAAGCTTTCATGCACCTAAGGATGGTTGAGACATGCAAGTCCCATCTGCCATCTCAAGGACCCACACTATGGAAGACAGCCTACTCTTCAGATGCAGACATGATCACATAAAGTGGCAACAAGAGGCAGTCTGGAACACGTGACAAAGGAATGGCAGGCAATGCATGCAGCCCAGAACATGATCGCACAATCATTTCTTTGAATTGCCGACGTTATCGCACAGCAGCGGCTTTTAAGACACCGTCTCTCAGAGACGCAGCCATGCAGTTATAGCACTTCACAGAGAGGATGCTATTTCATCCCAGGGTGAAGTACAGCGAGTGGAGCATAACAAGCCAGCACTTCACCATCTTGAAAAGCCATCAAGCGTTCCAATTATTAAGTTCAGTCAACCTAAACCGTATACATTAAGTATAGATTATGTATGAGTTGCATTTGATAAAAGGCTCTTATTGACATCTTCAAGCTGTATATCACATGCAGTATATACCAGATTTTGCAGTAAGCTCATTGCTTTAACACAATAAAAGTGCAGCAGTATTACGGTGTAAACATTATGTTTTTAACCCTCTTTTGTGACGTGTGGCCATATGGAAACAATTCACTGTCTTGTTTTTCAGAAAAAAAAACAATGACGTGTGGCATTGTTGAATTAAAATCAGTGTTTAAAGAAGCCAATAATGTTGTTTTTAAGACACGTATTTTGTTTTTCCCGGGGGTCAACACATGCTCAAGAGCTCCTCTTATTGCCCTATTAAAAACATTTCTTTAACATCTGGGTTATTGCTGCTTTTCTGTTTAAATAGGCGTTTATGCTCATATATTCTCAAGTTTACTAATACAGCTTTACAGTAAACTAAGAAAATATGAATGCAGCCATATGGCAACTGGCAGTGATGAATTTCTTTATTGTTAGGAGCATCAATTATTACTGGAATTATTTATTTGGAAGCATTTATTGTAATTATAATTATGTAGAACTCAATTATGATTTATGTTTCATGTGCTTAAAAGTTATATACTACTGAAATGCCGTTAAGAAGAGTACATGACTGATTCTACTTCAGAAGAGTATTATGAACAAAGTACACAAATTCATTAATAAACGCATACTTAAAGGAGAAAATTAGGAGAATTCTGAAATTAAAATTGATTTTCTTTAATGGTAGAATTTTTTTTTTAAACGTTCCATAATTAGAAGAAAAAGCCACACTATGGAGGGTTAACTAGCAACTGTTCTCCCCTGAACACAAAGCACTTTATAATGTCAAAGTGAAAAATGAGCTGGCCAGTTAATTAATAATTACAAATAATAAACAGAAAACAAATGAGCACATAAGTATTCACTCGCCTGCTTTGACACACTTTAACGAGTTCAGAAGTAACCAAAGTAATTAGTTGATGAAAGTACACCTGCATGCAGTTCTAACACTTCCTGCTGAGTCAATGTCTACAGACAACCTGAACTGTTGCATTTAAATAATAAACAGTGTTTGAAAAGAAGAATGAGCCAAAGCTCCATTGTCATATGACCAGTAATAGCTGGTAAAGTGGCATTTACTTAGTGGGTGAAGACTTAAAGCTCAGTTCTGTTCTGTTACTTTGATTTGTTCTAGGGTTTGTAAAGTTGTTTGTGCTGATGGGTGGCAGTATATTTTCAACTCAGTTCTATCATGCCGTTATATATCAAAAACTCTTACAGTACATTGCATTTTATATGAGCATGTACATGCATGCACTACCATTCTTAAAGAAATGAATAATTCTATTTAGCAGACGCATTCAATTGATCAAAAGTGACAGTAACAACACCAATAATGATACATTAAAGATGGCTATCAAATAAATTTGTCCTTTGGAACTTTCCATTCATGAAAAAATCCTGAAGAAAATGTATCACCGTTTCTACAAAAATATGTAACATGACTGTTTTCAACACTGATAATAACGTGTTTTTGAACAGCAAATCAGCATATTCGAATAATTTCTGAAGGACCATGTGACACTGAAGACTGGAATAATACAGACTGCTGAAAATTGTTCTAATAAGATTTCAAAATGTAAATTTCTACTGTATTTTTGATCAAATAAATGCAGCCTTTGTGAGCACAAGAGACTTCTTTCAACTCCAAACTTTTTAAGGGTAGTGTATAAACAAGCACACACTAGGGTCCACAAGTCTCAAAAAGCAAGTAAAGCAAGTAACAGTAAAAATATTTTTTTTACTTTTACATTCTTTGGCTTTAACGGCAGCAGCACTGAAAAAGGATTTTAAATGTGGTCTTTCCACACTGAGACTTTGGACCCCACTGTGTAGCACAGTGTATGCTTTTCTTTTTCTTTCTTTTCTACTACTCACACAATGGATCAACACTTACCTTTTGGTAAAGGGCACAGAATATCTGGACTCGTTAGCGACAGAGAAGAGCTGACGGGAGGATTTCATCCTCAGCAGAGAGACAAAGAACTAAAGCAGAATTAATCATGAGCGAGAGCAACAGTCAGTCATGAACATTTGACAAAAGCACACGTAAAGCAGCACACAAAACATAAAAACCAGTGTTTCAGTTTTTTAATCATTTCTTTACAGACAAAACAAATCTTTATATCAATATAAACGTATCAACTTCTTAAATAAACAGTATTTTATAAATATTACAAAATACATTTCATGTGTTGCAACAGTTTCCACTAGCTAACATTTGGACGGAAACATTCGTGTAGATCAAATGTCTTCTAAACTGAGTCTAGCGTATGTATGTCGTCCTCTGTAAAATCCTTCAACATATAACATCACAATCCCTATTTCATATAGCTGAAGCCTCTCGAGCAACTGTGAGGAGGTCTATCTATGCTAAATGTGAAGTTTGAGTTCATTATCAGAGGACGTTTAAAATGAAAATGTCTATTATGATTAGCTTTAGCATTGACAACAATGTACAATATTAAAAACCTCATCAACTTACTTACTCCTGAACAACCCCCTCTTAAAATATGTTTAAGACATCGTAGTGTGCGGGATGGTGCGTTAGTAACTAGTTGTAGCATATCCCTTCACCTAGCCTTATTTCCCAGTCTCTCGCTCTCCTCTTATCGTTCTCTCCAGATGAGAAGCTGCTCGTTAGTAAACAGTCAGCAAAGCTCCTAAATCACATTAAGTAGGCACGGAATACAAAAGCAACATCAGCATACAGCACCGGGGAAGATGGGTGCTCATTGCACATTACAGGACTACAAAATAACTACGGCCACATTTAGAATCAGGAAACGGCAGATGAAGACGGCTGTGGAGAAGCACGACTCGCAACCATTTCATCTTTAATTTAGAAAAAATTGTGTAAATTGTAATTTGGCCGGCGATGTCTGCTTAGACGTATAGTGCATGTCCATGAAAAGTAACACACATGTAAATAAAAAAACTAGATGTCCGCAATTTCTTTCCAGCCTAATCAGAATGGTATTACCCATTTACTCGGTTCATTTTAATTAGTCAAATTTCCGTTATGTGCTCAGTGAGACCAAAAGCAGCTTCAGCAGAACATAAATAAACTGAAACAATAACTTAATCTTCAACTGCTTGCATAAGAATTATATTAAAGATTCTCTCATGAAAACCAAAACGAACATTCAAAAACAAAAGTAACAAGTTAACACAGCTTTTAATCATATTAGTACCGTAAAAAAAGTGTTTAAGGGACAGTTTAGTAACAGCACTGCCCTCTGATGGTCACAGTCAACAAAACAAGACAGGAAAGTGAAATAGTCCACTCAGCCGTGACCCTAACAGATTTCCACAACGTGTGAATTAAACCAAATTCAGCTGAGAAGTACCATCACCACACTGTTAGCCACTGTTGAACAGACGGTTTACTAGATGCTACAAACTCAATTTGCACTGCTGTGTGAACAGAAGGAACCTACAAGCTTCTGAGGCACTTCGACGAGGACCAAATACAAGCCGTTTTAAAGCCCTTCAAGAGATAGAAATAAAAGGGATGGGGAATTTGTGCTAGTGCTTTAAAGCTCTTAGTATAACAAGATCCCTCGCAAAGACCACTAGAAGGTGTATAAACTATCCTGGGATCAACAGCGATGCTAAGGCAATCAGGTGGAAAAGCCCTTCATTAGTGAAAACCATGTCTATGTACAGATACATTCCACATCCTCTATAGAAAAAGCATTATGTGGCCATTAATGAGCTGTTTATGAGCATTTTGGTGTGGAAAAATGTGGATATTTGATCAAGACGTCTGATAATTTGCAATATATTTCACTAGTTCTGAAGTCCTACAACTAACCTTTTAAGATATCTGTAGGGAGCTTTTAATGTGTAAACTGAAAGGCATTATGGGTAAGGAATTTGCTCTGATATATATATATGTCAGACGGCATCAACGGTGTGTGTGACAGTGTACACAGTACAGAGATGATGGACTTTAAAATCCATTACATTTGCACATTGATACTCGCTCACTCTATGCTATTAGGTGGCAGTAGAACAGATAGAGCAAAGCCATGAGGAGAGAGTAGAAGAGCAGGAAGCCGGTGGAAAAGGGGGAGGAAGGAGAGACCGAGGGAGAGGTGCCGCTGTTGTCCTCGTTCACCTCCTCCTCTCCTCCTGCTTTTGCCAGGAGCGCCGTCATACAGCGGTGCACTGCAGATAGCTTACTGCACAGGATATCAGACGCTAAACACAACTCCATCTGAGAAAGAGAGAGACAGACAAAAGGACAGGAAGAACAATGCAGAGGAGACAAACAAAGATGTTTGGACACGCTGTTGAACAAAGACAAAATTAAAGCCGGATCCTTTAAAGGGATAGTTCACCCAAAATATGAACATTCTGTTATCATTTACTAAACTCTTTTCGGAACCTGTATAGCTTACTTTCTTTTTTTTCTGCAATATACATTTTAATACAAAAAAAGAAAGAAAATTATCACTAGATTACTTAAATAGCAATATTTGGAAACTTTGGAACAGATTAAGTCCTTATATAAGCATAACCTTCACAGAAACCAACCTAAACCTCATTTTAGTAACAAAAAAGCTAACAAATATATTTACACATTATATATATATATATATATATATATATTACTTAGCTTTTAATACCACATTCCCACTGTTTTCGCCCATTTATATATGAAAATAAATTAATACGAATATTTTACTGTGTTTATTATTATTATTGTTTAAAAATACATATTAAACAAAATAAATAAATAATTTAAAAGCTTTAAATAATTTAAAGAACAACTATAGTATAAAATTACTATACTAATATTTACGTCTTAATTTATTCATCTTCAAGCATCAAACCTTAATTTCTTTTCCTGTTTAACGGCAGAAAACACTGAACTTTGGGTTTCAGACCAAAGATGATACAGTATGATGCATGATACAGTATTTCAACGTCTTAAAGTGGCTTGATTCATTCACTTTGAAATCCGCAGTACATCTGTTTATTTGATTAAATCGCAGACATTTTACAATATCGATTTCATTTTGATATAAATATCATGCACCCCTAACAATGTCCAAGCTGCGCTTTTCCATACAAAGATGAAAGGTGATTACAGCTGTCAAAATCACCAAGGCAAGACTTTCATTGAAAAACTAACATATGCTATAATGAATCTATTCCAGATGACTTGGAATAAAGTGCAGGAGTCATATGGACTACTCATATGATGTCCTTTTTGTAGTGTGATAGGTCCAGTCACCATCTACTTTCATTATATGGAAGAGAGCAGCTCAGACATTCTGATAAACATCTCTTTTGGGGTTCCACGGAAGAAAGTCAAATTATTATGGAACAACATTAACTACTTGAGATGACTATCCCTTTAAGGTAAATAAATAAGATAAACATAAAACAACAGAGCGCACAAAAAGGAGCAAATCGAGCTTGAAGCAATTGAAAGACAACATATAAGAGCTTTAACATTGTTGCAGTCACATGTCAGTGGGCGAAGTAGGTTTTTCTCATTTACAAACAGCTCAGACAACACATCTCAGGAAGAACCAAAATATGGAGTATAATAAAAGAAGCAAACAATAAAAGATGAAATTTATGTTTACCTCAGGGACTCCCAGTCTACGACATGCAGCAATGAAGTTTTCGACATTGAGGCGGCACTTGGCAGCACTCAGCTTTGGCTGAACAGATAGAAATATTGCACATATATTCATTAGAAAGCAATTCAAGAACAGCCTGCTAGTAATCCAGCTGATCCAGGATCAGCCGCCTTCAAATATGGATAAATAAGGATTACACATAAAGATCCAGGCATAGTGCTTGTTTTATGAGATACTAGTTTATGTTTTGGCCATAATGAAAATAAGATCTAAGTATTAGCTCACCACTGCCGGTGAGGGGATGTGGATGACTGACACAGAACGAGGTCGCACGTGATTGGCCAACTGGCAGAGAACTGTGCCATTGGACAACGCCTCTCCCAGATCCTCCGGCAGAGAGATCTTCAGACGGGCCTCCAGAGTCTAGCAGAGAGACATGGAAATAGTGAGACGATTAGGAAGAAATACAGGAAAAAACTAACCAATCAGATCTCTGGAGGGAATTTTATTGGAAGATATTCCACCAGAGATATATATATAGAACAGCTGAATGTTGTTGGAAAAAATCATGCAAATCATGCATATTAAACTCCTATCAACCCTTAAACAATACTGGACTACAGTAAAACTCACAGGGACCTAAAAATGTAGCGATTAATAAAATGTATTTGTTTAGGTACTTTATTTATGTATTACTTCTTACAAATGTACTCTTCAAAAGACTGGGATTTGTGAAAAAGTCTCTTTGCTCATCAAGGCTGCATTTATTTGATCAAAAACAGTAAAATTGTGAAATATACTCTAATATTCTGATTTGTGCTCAAGAAACATTTCTTCTTATTATCCATGTTGAAAACAGTCGCGCTGTTTAATATTAGAGACCGCGATACTATTTTTTCAGGACTATTTAATGAACAGAAATAAAAAACAGCCTTCACTTGAAATAATAAATACTTTCACATCATTATAAAAGCTTTTGGTCACTTTTTTATATATTCTATGCCCCTTGCTAAATACAAGTATTAATTTCTCTAAAAAAGGCAAACTTTTGAACAGTAGTGTACATTTTAGTTATAAAATATATTTTTGAAAAAAAATCTAGAAATAAAATAGACAAAAAATGACAAAATAAGATCTCTGTAACAAAAATGAGTGAGGTGTGTCAGAAAAGCTAGAGATGGTGAGAGGGATAATACGGGATGCCTCTTTACTTTGCGCAGTTGCAGGACGTCTGTTCTCTCCTCTCGTGGGGATCTGAGTGTGGAGCGGGATTCACTGCGGCCAGACTCCGCCAAACTGTTTCCTGATCCTGAGAGAAAGAGACAACATATATTATCGACCTAATCAAGAAAACAGGTCCTAGATTTACTTCTCTATGTGTGCGTCTGTGTGTGTGTGCGTGTCTATGTGAGCATCTATGTGTGTGTGTGTGTGCGCGTGTGTGTGTGTGTGTGTGTGTGTGTGTGTGTACCCGTCTTGACGTTGCAGCGTGAGGATGTGCGGAATAAGAAGCTGTTGGGTTTGGGAGCAGAATCTGTAGGAGAACAGGGCTTCACATAGGACGCATCTAAAACATGACAAACATAATTCATTAAAAAATGAAGTTACATTACCAATACAACTTCAACAAAACAAAGAAAAACATATGCTAAAAAAACTAAAATGTAACCAATATATATGTATATTTTATTTTATTTTTGGCCAGAGAAGAATTGGTTCCCCAACTGAGCTTGGTTTCTCAAAAAGGATGTTTTCTCCATTTCTGTTGCCTGATGGAGTTTGGGTTCCTACCCACGTGCTTTGTTGAGGATTAAAAAGATCCTTAAAATTCAGTAATATTATCATTGTCTTAAGCAGAGATGCTTTTAACTGAATTTAACATAATTGATCAAGTTTACACAGTCACTGAACTGACTTAGCAGAATAATTACTCTATTGTCTTGTTCGATTTGCTTTAAGCAGAATTTGGATTTGTCTCATATTTGATGAAGTTTGCATCACTGTTTCTGTTATTTTCCTGTTTATTACTGTGCAGCTGCTCTGAAACAATCTGTTCTGTATAAAGATACTGTATATAAATAAAGGTAAAAAAGACAACTTGACATATACAAACTATAATAAATTACTCTAACAACAACAACAACAACAAATAAACACCCAAACAACAATAATAAAAACAAATGTCAAAGCACTTTTGAATCAGCACTGCCCTCTGGTGGTCACAGTGCTTTCAGAAGATTCATTTCTAAAAAAAAAAAAAATTCAACTTAAGGGACTGTTCGGGATGGTCTTTCACAGACCAGTGTTTCTCAAACAGGGGACCAGGCCCCACTAGGGTGCCTAAGCAAACTTCCAAGGGGCCCCTCTTACATTTTTTAAACAAGACAAAACGCTTTAAAATAAGCTAAATGAATGACTGAAAAGTGTCATGTAAATGACTTTCCTTTTAAATTTTGAATAGGTTAAAAAGTGGGATCCCTAAAGAACATTCAGCTTATAAAACTTAAATACAATTATTTACAATTTTGAATATAATTATTTTAGTTAAGAACAAGAAGCCCATAAATTGAACTACATTTTCGCATGAATGAAAAATATTTCCCAAAGCAGATTCCACAACAAGTTCAAGTTGGTCATTTTGTGTGAGATGCTCACACAGAAGAAAAAGAAAAAAGATAGCTCTTAAATTCTATTTTTCATTTGTACTGTCTATTAATAACACAATGTAATCTTAAAGCATCTTGGTATGGAGGGTACCTGTGCGACTGATGGAGCGTTGTAAAGACCCCGATTGAGAGGATGGAGAAACCTGATCTACACTCTGACAGGAAGAGAGAAATAAGTTAAAGGAAGAAGTATTAAACTCTCATGTACAATTAAATACTCCAGTATAACATTATGCATTGATAACAGAATGAGTAAATGTGAAGCACTCACTGCACATCTCTGCTTCAGGCCATTGGGTGGAGAGCTGCTCTCAGAATCACCACTAGAGGGACACAGAGAGCAACAATAAACTGATCACACAACTACAAACACACGTTCACTGCTAACGAGACAGCTACAAAGCGACATTGTAATACTACAACCACATCATGCCTGTTTTACGAAGGTAAGTTCATTTTAAATGAGGTAAACTTTAAATCTGTTTGATTTCAGATTTTTGTCTTTTCTTTGTTAAAGAGACTCAGATTGCCACAATAAAGTGTTAACAAGCACGCATGCAAACACAGAACACATAAGCGCATATGCACTAGGCCATTCTCTCCACTCTTACCCCGAAACACTTCCTGTTCCTCCGTGCTTTGTCGTCGTCGCCAAGTTACTTCCTGTTTTTACAGTTATCTTCTGCAAACTGTAAGACATCAAACGCATATTAGTCAATAGCCTCGTAATACAGAAGAAAAGCACAAAATACAGGCATTCTGGGAGAGCCCCTCTGATGTTCTCCTTCTGGCTATGCTTTCATTGATTCAAGACTCTAAATGTGCTTTAAGACAATAATGAAGTAAAGGCACGCGGCAGCAGGTAATAGTGGTTTCCTTTACAACCACAATGCCTTTGATGACAAAACATCAGAAAGAAAACGAAAGAGGCCATTTAATGCACTTTATAGCCATCATGTGCTTTTGAAGATTCTTTATTGTTAGCTATGCATTAGCAAACAGGCTTGTTAGATTTATCACTTTTATGACGCCGTATCACCCACTGTCTCATATTTCACTTTGAGATTCATTCACTCCCATCAGCCACTCACGTGCAAGCTCGGTTTCTCTGCTGTTGGGCTTTCTCTCTCTCCTGCCAGATGATCAGGTTTCCAGGTTTCCTTTTCTCCTCTAAAGTGGGACTGGATGGTGAGCCGGAGTCTGAACCTTCTCCAATCACAAATATCCTGAAAGAAAGTGAGAGAGATTTACATGTTTATGTACTTAGGTCTTGAATCCTTTCCTCAAGAATGTTCACCAAAAGGTAACTTAAAATAACTTTTTTTGAAGAAACTGTGGCACTTTATTTAGTCACCACCACTATGCAAAGGTGTTGTGGGGGTTGCTGAGGTGTTTTGTGTGGTTTTTAGTCATTGCTATACAGTTTCTAGGTTGTTCTGGGTGATTACTTATTAACTCAAGTCAAAAGTGTCTCTATCATTTTCTGGTCCCTAAATATAGCTTATGCACATTTAAGTCTAAGGGATTTTTTGTCCATTTTAAATCGCCCACCTTATGTCTGATTGCGTATAACCTTAATAACACACCTCTCCACAACAAGCCACATGATTTGAGGTATCACACAACATTTTCTAGAATCAGCTAAAAATATCAAACGTTTGATTTTTGTCCAACTGGATAGAATCATAAACTGAAGCTAAACAAAATTAAAAGTCAGATTTTTTGCCTTCGTGGCAAACTTTCAGCAACTATAATCAACTCCTCCAGATGGAAAATCAAGGGAAAAAATATGGGGGAAAAGTGTAGTAGTAGTATATTCCAGCCTTCACCAAACAGCACTAAGAACGCATGGCTGCAGAAAATTTCAGTTGGAAAAAGGTGGCTTGCCCACTTCAGGTTGGTGGAGAGTTCCTGCCGCAAGTGGAGGAGTTTTAAGTATCTTGGGGTCTTGTTCACGAGTGAGGGAAGGATGGAACGGGAGATTGACAGACGGAGCGGTGCAGCTTCTGCAGTAATGCGGTCGATGTACCGGTCTGTCGTGGTGAAGAAGGAGCTGAGCTGCAAGGCGAAGCACTCGATTTACCGGTCAATCTACGTTCCTACTCTCATTTATGGTCATGAGCTGTGGGTCATGACCGAAAGGACAAGATCCCGGATACAGGTGGCCAAAATGAGCTTTCTCCGCAGGGTGGCTGGGCGCTCCCTTAGAGATAGGGTGAGGAGCTCGGTCACTCGGGAGGAGCTCAGAATAGAGCCGCTGGTCCTCGACATCGAGAGGAGCCAGCTGAGGTGGCACGGGCATCTGTTCCGGATGCCTCCTGGACGCCCTCCTGGGGAGGTGTTCCGGGCACGTCCCACCGGAAGGAGACCCCGGGGAAGACCCAGGACACGCTGGAGGGATTATGTCTCCCAACTGGCCTGGGAATGCCTCGTATCCCCCGGAGGAGCAGGAGGAAGTGTCTAGGGAGAGGGAAGTCTGGGCATCTCTGCTTAGACTGCTGCCCCTGTGACCCGGCCCCGGATAAGTGGATGGATGGATGGATGGATGGATGGATATTGCGATATTTTTGCTTTTCTGCAAGACTTGTGATTTTTTTTTTCAATAGAATACTTGAATAGCTTTGTTTAGAAAGAATTACACATTCTAGAATAACTGGGATGATGTTTTAGGGGAGTGCATTTGCATTGAAAATATTTATTTATTTATTTTTTAAATCTGAAATTACTTTTGTACTCTGAATATTATATATAAAATAAAGTTTTCTTTTAGAGTTGAATGATTTGGCAGACATTTTTGACCCATTCAGTATGGCTTTAAAATAATACAATATATTTGTTGTTGTTGCTAATTAATTTCTAATAAAAGCATTAAATAAAACAAGTAATATATTTAAAGGGTGGTGCTGCTGCCTCATATAATGTTCCCATCATTCATTCATTCAAGACACTGAAAACACCGAATCATGAGCTGCTTGCATGAACATGCTTCATTGTTTAAAAATTTGCTGAAAATCATGATTTTGATTTAATTGTATATATTGTGCAGGCCTAGAAGGATGGAAGAAAGCAACTATTATTTGTATTAATATTTAGTTCTATTTCTGACAGTAAAAACATCTTTCCTTTAACTGCTGTTATAACAGAATAAAGCAGATGAGTTTACTGAGTAACTGACAGTAAGATACTCCGTTACACTGAAACTGTGGGAGGAAACTGGCTGTTGACTTTTCCCAGCACTGCCTCACAGATTGACCTTGTGCAATCAAAGTGGGGGAGCGATCCGGTACACTAATTACGAGACTCTGTTTTTCACAGCAACTGTTTGAGCATGTATTATAATCAACTGAAGGACGTCACCGTGGCCTTCAAATCACACAGGAACAGGAGAAACAGGTCATTGTAATTCTGACCGTCTTCTGCTTTTTCTACCTCTATTTATCTCTATAAATGAACAACTCTGCACATCTTCTCCATCTTGGAGCACCTTTGGTTCGTTGACTTATTCCACACTCCAAGAAGAGCAACTGGAAATGTTCCGGCCTGCTGCCATGAGACAGTACAATGTCTTCCTCTCCTCCATTCATCATGCCCATCCGCATATGACGTACTGTAGCACGAGAACTGGTCCTTACCAGCTGTATTCAAATGCATTCAAATTCGGACGCTCTTTGTTATGTCCTCGTACTCTCAGTTCATCCTGCATTGTCTAATTTGAATACAGTATGACTACATGACTGATATTTCTTCATGGCCAAAACTGAGTGTGGATCTACGATGAAAAATATTTGGGCCAAATTTCACTCTGTGCCTTAGAATAGAAATATGCCATCTGTCTGACAGACTGTTGAAATATCTAATCCAGATCAAGCCGAAACTATTTGCAATGTCTGTAAAAATAAACCTGTCAAAAATATCTGATTCAGATCAAGCCGAAACTATTTGCAATGTTTGTTAAACAAACATGTCTAACACAAGGTGCGGTGTAAGTGAACCCGATACCACACACAAGCACAGATCAGTTTGAGTATCTAGTGTCTGTACTGTAGGTCCTAATAGGCTGGTTAGATAAGCTAGTATATACTGCTGAATTGGCATTTTATGTGGCTCAAATGCATATCATTTTCTATATCTGAGAGTTCTGGGGGGCTCTTTCATATGTGAGGACCTTTCAGAGACATTCTCCATTTTAATAATAATAGCAGGTTTTGTGAGCAATGTGTGTATTTGCAAACAAATCTGAACATGTGCATAAGCACTCACCTGCTGCCTGTAGATTCAGGGCTCTGGGAGGCTGTGCTGCTGGTACTTTCACTCTTTTCCTGTCATGGAGAGAGGGGATAGTATTTTTCATTTGACATTACATCAACATCATTTTCACCTTATTACTTCTACACTAACAATCAAAAGTCTGAGGTAAGATTGTTATTTTTAGTAATGATGAATGCTGTTTCTATTTACTTTCTATTCATCAAATAATCCTAATATATGGCTTCCACAAAAAAATACTAAGAAGCACAATTGTTTTCAACATTTATAACAATATAATTTTTTCTTGAGCTTGAGCATATTAAAAGGATGTCTGATGGTTCATGTGAAACTGAAGACTGCTGAAAATTCAGCTTTACCATCACAGGAATCGTTTTAAAATACATCCAAATAGAAAACAGAGAAAATAAAAAAAGTTATTTGACTTAGTAATAATATTTCACAATATTGCTGTTCTACTGTATTTTTGATCAAATAAATGCAGCCTTGCTGAGCAAAAGAGACTTAAAAAATTCTACAAATATTATACAACTTTTGAATGTTAGTGTGTGTGCCTGAAAATGTAGAAGTGGAGGGTTAGTTAACTTAAAGGTGCACATTATCCCCCCTCCCCCAAGCTTTAACCCTAAAGAAATGAAAAGTGCTAAAGTGCTATTGAGAGCATAGCGGCTGACATCTACAGATCACATGACCAGCTGAATATTTCTCACTTCATCAGCGTTAACCCCCTAATATCACACACTTGCAGTTGTGTAAAGAATCACAGATGACAAGCATGCCACAAAAAATGTGGTATTTATACAAAAGCTACACATTTTCATCAATTTAAATATAACCTGCCTGCAGTTGGTACCCTAATATACTCAATATGTACCCTAAACTAAAATGTAAAAATATATACATATATATATATATATATATATATATCTTTAGCTCTGTGTATGTAAATGGATACCTTTAGTATCAACATTACTGCAGCAGCAGGAACCTGCCTGAAAGACTTTCATTTCCTCAAAAACTGATTTGAATAAGTTATTGCTTCTTACTTTTCATCCTCTCAACAATCACTTTATCCATTAAAAAGTCAAGTAGTCTTATCTACTAGCCAGTTCTACACACTGCTAGAATTTTCATTCTTGAGGAGGTCTATGTTCTGATTGCATGTAAACATGGCTAATGACATTGGTAACCATACTTTTTTTGTTGCCAATAGCTGTCAGTATAGATCAGGGATCCTCAAATCTGGACCATTCCTGCAGAGTTGAGCTCTAACCCTAATCAAACACACCTGAGCATGCTTATCAGAGTCTTCAAGATCATTAGAAAAATCACAGATAGGTGAGTTTGATCAGGGTTGGAGCTAAACTCTGCAGCAGATTGGACCTCCAGGGAACGATTTGAGGAACCCTGGTATAGATCTTCAACTTTCAAGACCACTGGAGCATCAGCCAGCACAATACAGGGTACCATTTGGAAAAGTGCCAAAAACAAAAGCCCGAGTACACCTTTAAATGGTTAGTTCACCCAAAAATAATTAGCCTGTGTTTTACTCGCCCTCAAGGCATCTTAGGTGTATATGACTTTCTTCTTTCAGACGAATCCATTCAGAGTTATATAAAAAATTGTCCTGGCTATTCCAAGTGTTATCATTGCAGTGGGCAATGAAACACCCACCTACTGCAATGATAACACTTGGAAAGCCAGGACAATTTTTAATATAACTCTGATTGAATTCGTCTGAAAGAAGACGCCAGATACACCTAGGATGCCTCGAGGGTGAGTAAAACACAGGCTAATTTTCATTTTTGAGTGAACTAACCCTTTAATGTTCAGTGTACTGCGTTTGTCACTGCAGTAAATCTTCCTCACCTGTGGGGGCTCTGTAAGTGGAGGGTGACATCTCTCCTCTTCTTCCTCCGTTACACTGTTGTCTATAAAATCCACTTGCTTCAAGTCTCCATTCACTACAGAAAGGACCAGAAGTTTTAGAAGTGTTTTATCACAGACAACCAAGAGTAGTAGGGGTGCTCCGACTGATTGGCTACCGATCACTATCGGCCGATAAGCTCTTGGGGATGTTTGATCGGCAGTCTCTAAAAAAGCCGATCTCAAGCTGATGACGTGCCTGCCGTGAGAGGTTTGGCATGACATGCAGCAGCACCGTCTCAGTCTCTGTCATGGTTGAAATAATTATAATGCTGAAGGTGAGATACAATTCATATTTCTTCATTAAATAACCTATAAAGTCATTTGAAAACTTTCTGCGAGACATAATTTCACAAACAGCACGAGTGAATCACCACGCGCTCTCTCTCTTTCTCTCTCAAAATGCGCAAACGGCTTTAAAACACATCGCGGCTGCGCTATAAGCGAACTGCACTTGACACAGGAGTTGTCACTTGCACAATCGAGGCAGTGTCGGATCGCCACTAAAAATTATGAATTGTATTTCTTTTTAATTCTTACCAGTGTTTAAACCATTCAGCGCTCGCACGCTAAAATCTTGATTGGATCATCACTGTAAATAATTCTACATGATAAAAAGAATGGTTTAAAAAGATTGGTATCGGTGATCGTATCGGCAGATACTGCTTTCTGTGATCAGTCTCAAAAATCCTGATCGGAGCACCCCTAAAGAGTAGCCATCTATATCTATAGAGCAGCTATTTAGGCCCTTGTTGTCCACAACAATATTTTAATATTTATAAGACTTAATAAAGATTTTAAAATATATATTTTTAATCACAATTTCTACCCAATAAAATCATTTATAGCTTGACATTACTACATGTGTAAAAACACAAAAAATTCCAAAATTAAGCATTTATTATTATTATTATTTTTATGGAATATTTTATTAAATTAAATGACTTCTAATAACAGGAATATAATTCACACAATCAGGCTTCTTCATATATCAAGGTTTCCCAAGAAATAAGAAACATTTTTAGTTGTTTTAGCCGAGTCATCCTGAGCTTAGGCCCCCAGTGGGCCCCGGCCCCTAGTTGAGAACCACTGATCTAGAGCAGGGGTGTCAAACTCAGTTCCTGGAGGGCCGCAGCCCTGCAGAGTTTTGTTCCAACCCTGCTCCAACTCACATACCATGTAGTTTTCAAATAAGCCTTAATGGCTTGATTAGCTGGATCAGTTGTGTTTAATTAGGGTTGCATCTAAACTGCGCAGGGCTGTGGCCCTCCAGGAACTGAGTTTGACACCCCTGATCTAGAGTTCATTAACATTACCTTTGGGTGTATCTAGCAATATATTTCTCTCCTCTTCTTCCTGAAAATTTGCGCGTTCGCGGGAAATGTCCGTCAATCGTAGCGACCGTTCCGAGAAATCATCAGCAGACTAAAATAAAACAACACAGACACACAGCTGTTTACATCATCCAATAAAATGACACGCAATAAGCCTTTAGAAACCAGTGAATTAATGCTTAAAATAACAGCTCTTTATACCTCATTTCCTGACCATCTTTTGCTACCGCTGTCCACACTGTTAAAGCCGGAATCCAGGCCACCATACTGACCGGGGAACAGGTCCTGATCCAGACTGCAGAGACCACACACATAAAGAGAAGCATGAGTAGAGTTTTCACTGATAGAGGCAATTCAAACTTTTCAACACCCTAAGACCTCTCGTCCTTGACGATCCCTCACCAGCTGTTGAAGGCGGTGGGCCGCAGAGCTTTCTCAAACTGGTCCTGAGTCCTTTTGCAGGCCTCCATGTTGAGATATTTAAAGATGTGGAACTTTCCTTTGGAGCAGATCTGGGCGGGGGGCATTTGGAGGGGGTTGTTGTCAAGAATGATGCTTTGGAGGTGTCGGAGATGACGGTAGCACACAGGCACCTGTGATATGCGGTTGCACGACACATCCAGACGGACAAGCGGCAACTCTGACAGCTCTGAGATGAGAGAAGAGTCAATCTACAATATAGACTGGTCCTATAACTACTCGTTAATGCTTGTGAAATCAAGTGACAACTGTGGAAAAAAATGTGTCACAACTCAAAACATTACTCTTTGGAGTCATATTTGAAATTAATTTTAACCAGTAAAGTGTTTCAAATTCATAAATGTGTGCTATCTGAGTAACCACGAGTGTAGTTCATCACATTAACCATTATCATGGCAGGAAGTGTCCAAATACAGTAAAGTAAATCAGTTCTTTTATCATTTAAAATGAAAAATTCTTTAATAAATATATTTTGCTTGAAATAGTGATCTTCAAAGACCTTCACACACTTTTTAAGAGTGATTTAAGTGTCCAAATATGTTATAAAAGCCTCTGACAACCACAAAACACATTGGCTTTTGGGATGTTTGTTCATTTAGAGAGGTCACCACTTTTTTGTGATATTTCAAACCATTCAAACATCTCTATCTCCGCAATACTGCAAGATAACACACTATTCCTTTATGTGATAAGGCCTAGAAAATATGATTGATACTGACCTTCTGGTAAAGTTGTAAGCTGATTTCTTCTCAGATTTAAATCCCTTAAACATTCTAACTGGCCGAGCTCAACAGGAAGTGACTGCAGCTCATTACAGCTTGCATCCTGAAGGAGAAACAGACAGTGAGAGGAAGGTGCAGTGAGAAAGATGAAGGTATGGAAGAAATTATAAAACAGGGACTGAATATTGTGCATACACTGCTGTTCAAAAATTAATACTTTATTGAGCAAGGGTGCATTAAATTGATCAAAAGTAAGAGTAAAGAAAGACATTTATTTCTATTTCAAATAAATGCTTTTCTTTTGAACTTTGTATTTAGTAAAGGATCATGAAAAAATATGCATCATGGTTTCCACAAAAATATGGATATGATTCTAAAGACTGGATTAAAGGTTGAAAATTCAGTTTTGCCATCACATGAATAAGTTACATTTTAAAATATATTAAAATAAGAAAAAGTTATTTTAAAAATGTAAAAAATAATTTACAACATTACTGTTTTCATGGTATTTTTAATCAATTAAATGCAGCCTTGGTGAGCATAAGAGATTTCACACCACAGACAGCTGTCAGAAATGTACAGTTCATAAATAACTGTGACCATGTGACTGTTTTTGTCATGGTTTAAATATGCTAACTAAGCTACACATTTTGAAAAAAATCCTCAAAAATATTGTGAAAATGTTGAAAACACACTTGTGAGAACATTTGACATGTTCCTACTTCCTACAGTGTGCTACCGTTGTGACGCCAAAACCTGGAATAGTAATTCACTGTGGGTTCCCGAAAAACGTTCCTGTGGGTTTTTATACTCTTTATTAAAAAAAATTCAATTTATGAGTATAACAAGGACTATGCTAAATATAAACTGAAGATACTTGGATGTTTTGTTCTTCAACATAAATTAGTCACTCATACTGAATTTTGATGAAGTCATGAATTGGAAAAACCCCTTAAAAAAACCCATAGGAAAATCTCAAGGGAATCCATGGCAAATTAATCTTCCGTCTTTTGACATCACAACTGCAGCCTTTCTATTTGAAAGGCTCATAAATATTTTTTGGATGATTTTTTTTAAATCAACAATTTTGTGTGAGAGGGGGAGGGTTAGGATTTAGCAGATTGTGTGATATCATCATCACCTCTGTATAAAAAACTTTGTGTCTGTTAGATGCCTTTAAAATGAAGATGTGGTTATATCTGTCAGTTCTACGTACCAGTTGTCGCAGGTGTATGAGTGTGTGTACGGAGGACGGTATGACTGATAACTTGTTGTTGCTGACGATGAGCACCCGCAGGAGAGGGAGCTGACATACTGACGGCGGTAGACTGGACAGCTGGTTACGACTACACCACACAAACAGAAAGAGAAAGAATTCAATGAATGCAATCTAACTAACACCAGTACAAAATACTGAATGACAGATTTACTGTATATACAATCCTTCAAACATATTTAACAACAAACATGCTGGAATTTCACTCAAGGTGACCTGATTAGTTTGTGTATATTACAATCCAAAAGTTCAGGGTCAGTGTTTTTGTTATTTTTGAAAGAAGTCTTACACTGACTACCAAGGTCAAAATACAGTAAAAACAGTAATATACTGTGAAATATTACTACAATTTAAAATACCTGTTCTCTATTTGAATATTGTTTAAAATATTATTAAATCCTGTGATGGTAAAGCTACATTTTCAAACAATTTTGTGGAAACGGTGCTATTTGTTTTTCAGTATATGTTGATAAATAGAAACTTGAAAAGAACAATTTATCTGAGATGATTTATTATGTTATTAATGTAAATTTAATGCATCTTTGCTGAATGAAATATTAATTCCTGTTATTAAACACTTACTGACCCCTAAACGTTTTAGCGGTATTAAGATGAGTGCCTGAAGTTCAGGTAAACTGCACACTGCAGATGATGTGAATGTGTGTGTGGGACAGGAGCCTGTATCTGGAGATGGGGGTGTGTTTTACCTGAGGTTGAGGTAGGTGAGGGCTTGCAGCTGGCACAGGCTGGGTGTGAGGGATCGCACACAGTTGTGGTACAGGCTCAGCGTCTCCACAGAGACAAACTGACACACCTCCTCTGGCACCTCACAGAGCCGGTTCTTTGACAGGTCTGAAAGAGAGAACCACCAATCACAGTTAAAACACAAGACATGATGACCAATCACAGATGCACACACACACACAAGCTTTATGTAATGTATCATTATTATATATCATTAAGATAATTCAGCACATTTTCCTGCTTAAATTCTTCATTTACCAAAATGTGTGTGGAATTCTCACTGAGTTATTAATCATTCTTAATATTTTGTTAATAATTAAAAGCATTCTCAAAATATAATCCTATTTGATATTACAGTGATACTATGACTTCATGTAAGTGTAAATATAAATTAAAATCAGCAAAAATACATGAATATATACTTTTAACAATTTAAATAAGATATCAATTTTTGATTGATTTGATTGTCAATGTTGTATGAGTATTGCATTATGGTAATGAAAACGGTCATGAAATTAATACAAACAATGTTCCTAAAAATACAGCAAATAAATACATTTTGTTAAAATGTATTTAAAGCCTTTATGTATAATGCAATATATTGGGGTCTGAAAACATAATGCATTATAATTATTAATAATGTGCATTGTAATGCATTATATCTTGTTGTAAATAATTATAACTTAAATTAAAATGCACAGTGTAACAATGAATTTATAAAATATTAACTGTGGCTACAATTATTCATGAGATTGTACAATGCATTATAAGGTGTATCATGCATTGGAACTACATTTATAAGCCATTATACATAAAAGACTTTTGGTAAAGTGTTACCTAAATTTGTGAAATATAACCCAGGCATGTACTTAACAGGTTTCGTGAGACCAAAATTAAAACGGACAAACTTGATTGGAGATGATGTTGCCGATTACGACACTTCCTTTGTGTTTACGTTCTGTTAGAGTCACACAATCAATGGCAACACTCAGACTATAGATGCAACAGACACGCATCTATTGTCCAGCTAGCATATGCATTCAAACACATTGTTTATGCCGTCCATGGTTTTTGTGAACCAGGGACAGGAAACATGTAAACAGTCATGATGTTTCCCAAAGTGAACAAAGACTTTTTTATAGGAATTCAGATTTCGTCCAAGTCCATTTTTGACAGCAATTGAAGATTTGAGATTTTTGTCTGAATATAGCTCAAACTTTTCCAATTCCCTTCCATATTTTCATTCCAGACAGAAGTTGCTCTCTCCAGATAATCGTGAAACACACACTCCCTCTGTGGCGCTGGTCGTAGGGTCAGGATGTATTTCTGGAGAGGGCAGGATTTTAATAACAGGGCCGAGGAAGCTTCGAACAGGGTGTGTGAATGTGAGCGTATGTGACTAGAGAGACAAACCAGACCAAAACACAGAGAATAGGGCTAAATGAAGGTCAGCGTGTAATGTTTTCAAAGTGCAATAGTGTCATATGCACAAGTACAGTGTAACTTCAGGCCTTTCAGATCCAATTCTCCACACTTAGTTTTGACAAATAACCCTCTCGATGATTTTAAATCCACTTTTACTTTCACACTGAGAGAACAATAGCTTGTGGAAGTGTGTGTGTGTGTATTTTTTCTCTTCTTCCCTGCACTGTCCAATTGTCCAATATGCTCCAATATGATCTTTTGTTCAGTTTTATTTGGCAAGGAAGCATTTTCCGCTTCTCTGTTCCCAGTTGGAACTAAAGATTCCAGGGGCAGCCCACATTTCCCACAATCCCCTGCATGCTTTGCACTCGCACCAGCCAACATGGTAGAAAATGAGAGAAATGCCAATGTGCCCACATCATGGAGAAATATGATATGTATGAGTCAATGCGGAGACATTATGCAACTTTTATCAATAACTCTTTGATAAATTACTCTATGTACTAACAGCTCTCATTAATATTAATAATAATAATAAAGCATTTAACAAAATATTTAAACAACACAATGTAACAAAAATTTGTTTTACTTAAATTTTGTATGGTTCTTTTGTAATTTTGAGGGGCTAATTATTATTATTCGATTTAATTTCACGTAACATCAATACTTAGGTCAGATACATTTTAGAACTTCTATCATTAATTATGAAACACTGGTTTAGTACAGATACTTTTTGTAGTAATTGTGAATATATTTTTTAAGATATTTTGCTTTAGCAAGGATGGGAACATTCTAAAAGTTTCTTTATTCTAGTGCTTTCTCTAGACGAAACCTTACAAAACATTGTTGTGGGAGTTAGTATATAAACAACAATCAATTCAATCACAAGCCTTACAAGACAACTCAGACAACTGTTCACTTAAATGATGTTTATCATAATTTTATGCATTAAGTGTAGATGTATAATTATTAGCTGTAGTTCAGCTAGAGCATAGTATAATCTACACAAGCACAATTATAGTAGTTTTGTGGTTTTTCATAATTCATCAATAATCATAAAATATCTACAAATTATATATATATATATATTGTATGTATTATTATATATATATTAAATTTAATATGTTGTATTATATTATTATATTTAATGTGCATACACACAAATATATGCAAGCCATTCAGAAGCTGATTCCTCAAAGTGCAAATGTCATTTTGTTTGTGTCCTGACAACTTCAGGCTCAACCAATGGCATCAGTTTAAGACGGCACTACCTGCTTAGCTGTACAACAGAATCAAGCTCTTTTCTTTTTAGTTCTAGTATTTGCAATTAAATTATCTTTAAAATAATCTCTTACGTCATTTATGTTTGAGTGGCACTGCTTAATGCTTTCATTTCAGTTCTAGGCATGTTTACTTTGTGTTCCTGGAAATAGTCGCCTAGGCGTATCACATTCTCCTGAGGGGCTCACAAACACCTCCTGCGTGAGGTCTCCAGCGGTGCCCGGGCTCAACAATGACACATATGAATTATTATTATGGCATGATAAAAGTCACCAGCAGCCATAGCTAATAAGCAGGACTGTATTTCAATTATGTCCTGAAGGTCTCACTCGAAATATCCTCCGTGTGAGTCAGTGTGTGTGATGAGAAAACTTCTTAAGTGTGGCAGTTGGTCTACTGATCCCCTCCCCTCTCTCTGAGGAATCTGAGCGTTCTTCTGCCTGCTAGCATCTCTTTAGTGTAACTGAAGCTGGTTTTGCATCTGCTGTGTGTGAGAGAGTGTTAATCAACACACACACACACACGCACACGTGCACACACGCACACATGCGCACACACACACACGCACGCGTACACGCACGCACACACACTCACTCACCCTGCACTCCTTCTTAAGCCCTAAAAGGAGATTACACAGATTAGCCTGCTGGATAACAACAGACTTCCTTACAATTAATTTCAGACAAACATTTACACAAAAACAACACAAACAATCCCTAATTATAATGTAAGCTCCACACCAGCTTTACGTAACAATATTATAACCGCATGACTACTTCTACAACAGGTGTTGAGGTGTGTTACTTGAAGGGCTCTGACCCAAGCAAAGATTTGTCTCTCGTCTCGTACCTGCTGCATGGCCAGGAGCTCTAGTCATCCCTGAGATTGCCTGAAACATGACGCTGTGCTTGAGTCAACACAACACACTGACTAGACCTGATGTGTCAGGCACTGACTCATTTTCATCTGAACAAAACATTTTTTTATGATGCATTTGTATTTTATCATCAATGTCTGTCCTATCTTAAAGGGGAAACACATTATTTCTGTAGCACTTTCCACATAGGTCTCCACTCCACCTATTCATTCATTGGTTGGACAAACAAGTGGACCCATCCCAAACTCACATCAATATAAATAGTATCATATGCTACTAGTATACTTATATTCTAAAACAATGTTTATACACAGTGGAAGTTCTACCTCCTCTTAAAGGGATAGTTCGCCCAAAAAAATAAAAGCATGTCATCATTTACTCACCCTCAAGTAGTTCCAAACCTGTATGAACGTCTTTGTTCTGCTGAAAACAAAGGAAGATATTCTGAAGAATGTGGGAAACAGTTCCTCATTTCTTTTCTACCATGGAAGTCAATGGTGCCCAAGAATAGCCTGGTTACACACTTTCTTCAAAATATCAAAGAACAACATATTCATACAGGTTTTGAACTACTTGAGGGTGAGTAAATGATGACATAATTTTCATTTTTGGGTGAACTATCCCTTTAAGTGGCAATTACATCCACCACTTTCAGTCATTTAATTAGGAATCTTTGTGATTGGGAATTTCGAGTGAGGGCGAAAGCTTTCCCTGTGTACATTTTGCAACAAGTTTAAGTTGGTCATGTGGATTTGCCATATTGAGCAACAAAAACCTGATTGGTTTGAAAGTGACTTTGTGACTATGTGAGCTGTGCTTCGTTCATTGCTACACTACTGATAATAACCACCAATGGATCGATGTTGCAGACATTTCACTAATGTGACCACACCTTTACAGTTATATCTGTACAGTAAAGCAACAGCAATTAGGGATGGGCTTTTTTGTCAATTTCTCATTTCGATCATCAATAGGTTTAAAAAAACGAGTACTTGAGTACTCGGGGGCGGGGCATGACCGTAATTGGGATAATAAAAATATCTGAAGACTGTTATGAAAATGAAAATAAAAATATGAAATTGAAATCCTGTCTATGAAAACATAAATACATGATTAGAACACGGTTAGATTATGATTATGATGCAGCAATTGTATTACAAAATGAAGTATTTATAAAAGGAATAGGCTAGCTGCCTGAGGTGAAGCTGAAGAGTTACTTTTTTTTTCATTTAATGCCAGGGCTTCTTCAAAGTCCGGACTGGATTCGGACCGGAGGAATTCAATCCGGACAGTCCTCCACTTGATATTTCAAGCGCCCATCGGATCACTAGACCTCAGTGCGGTGTGGCGTTGGCGTGCAAACAACACACACACACACACACACACACACACACACACACACACAACACACACAACACACAACACACACACACACACACACACATGTTGCTTTTTTATGGTTAACGGGGACTTTCCATAGTGTAATGGTTTTTATACTGTACAAACCGTATGTGCTATGCCCTAACAACCTACCCTACAACCTAAACATTAGCCCCACAGGAGACGGTGCATTTCTAGTTTCCCCCTTCAAAAAAACTCACTCTGAATATTAATAAGCGTTTTAAATTATGGGACACTGAAAATGTCCTCATAAATCACCTTCTACTTGTAACAACATACTGAAAATAAATGTATAACCTGAATGTACTGTAAGTCGCTTTGATAAAAGCGTCTGCTAAATGCTAAATGTAAATGTAATACCACTTCATACCAATGTCATTATACAATTGTGTCCGCATAAACCACATAAAACATGCCCACACACACACACAACAACACACACACACACAACACACACACACACACACACATTCACACACACCACACACACACCACACACACACACTCACACACACACCACTACACACACACACACACACACACACACACACACACACACACACACACACACACACACACACACACACACACACACACACACGGGCGCATGAACCAGTGTTGCAGTGTTTAAGACTCTTTTGTAAGACAAAGCACATAGTAACTAGCAACATTTTGGATAAACTTAGCTTTCATTCAGTAGAATAAGGTCACCGGTTTCGCCCCGCGAGCGAGGTTTCGCTCCCCCTGACGCAGTCTTTCTCCAACGGCAGAGTTAGCAGCGTATTCAAAGAACCGAACCGAACCGAACCGCAGCAGACTTCTGAATGAACGAGTACAAAACAGCGTTTCCTAAAACCTATCACTGTTGACTGTCTGGCATATTAACATGAATGTAGTTCTACTGTAAAGGGTTGAAATATGTATAGTTTGGACGTTTGTGCTCCATGAAATATATATATAAAAAAAATCATAATGAAAGATTTTGGCAATTCAGTTGAAGCGACTTCAGGTTACATTGAAGTACTATTTCAGAAACATAAAATATGTAGGCCTAAATGAGAACTGCTTTATTGGGCATTTAGCTGTATAAAAATGCAGTACTGTTGAGTAACTCTTATGAAAAATATTTTTTTTTGTTTACAATTTATATAATTGGTTTCACTACAAATACCATGTTTAAACTATGGTTAGTGTAGCAAGGCCATGGTTAATTTGTGGTTATCATGGTTTAAGCATAGTAACCAAGTTTTTTTGTTTTATTTGTATAAAACTATGGTTAATTTAAAAAAACGCAAGTACGACTTGATGACGTCATAAATATGATAATTAAGCATAGATCAAGTTGAATTGTTATATAAAGTTATAAGCATGTTTATAAAAACAAGTTTTGTAATAACAATTATTTCGGACCTTTTGACGTTAATGATAATTCCGATTCGGACCTTTGAATGTAAACTTTGAGAACCCCTGCTTTATGCCAATAAACTAAAGCCCCATTCTATGACACATCCTATGATATTAATCAGATAACTTAGATACATAACATAGATGTAACATTAAAACGTGTTGCCTATCTGCACAAAAGAATGCAAATGCCAGTGAAGTTACGTGAGAGCTTCCGCCGTGATGCGCTTTCATGACAGCGTGCTGAAACACAGGCAAGGAAAGCAGACAGAATTTACTATAGATTTCACATTCTATAAAGTTCTAATTGAATGCGGTTTATGGCCGATTTGTGCTATATTTTCACCTACATTATCAAGTTATTACAGAAAACGCCTGAGCATTTACGCAGCCATATGAAGTACAAAAACAATATATGCCTACTGTTGAACAAATATGACGAAAGAAGCACCGCTGCATTATTATAACATGAGTTTAAAAAAACAAAAAACATCTAAAAACAATAAGACCATCTCAAATAACTCATTATCGGGCATTGCATTGGAGTATGAACACTGGTAATATGCAGTAATAAAATGTCAATATCCCAATTAATATGCCAATTCATAATAGATTAGATCACATTAGATATTAGATTAATCAGATATGTATGTACAGTAGCTAACCCAGACATCACTACGTGACTTAGAAGCCATGTTTCTCTTGCTTCTCACTTACTTGCATACTTTTACTTACTCGTACACTTTGGGCCGTGTTTTGTGGCCAGCTAAACAATCAGAGCTCAGCTCAGGGTGCCGCCTATAAGTGCTGCTATAACCAATCTGAAATTTGTATTTTTTTCATGATCACACGTTCATGATCGATCGTCGCTGTCACGGCCGACTCGAGTACTCAATCATTCGATCACTGTTGCACATCAATAAAAGCAATAGCTTTTATCATAACTTGATTATGACTTTCTTCAATTAAACAAAAACTGAGATGCAAAATATTCAGACTTACAAAGATGTGGTATATTTGTAAAAAACTTCGACTAGTCTCCAATTACTAATCAGAAGGCTTCAGTAGGCTTGGAAGGGTGTGCCAAAGAGGAATTAATTAATTTTTGAAGATTATAATGTTTTTTATTATTTTTTTGCCTTTATCTATAGGACAGCACAGACAGCAGATAAACAGAGAAAGGGACAGGACCCTCTGATGAGCTACTTTTGATTTATTTGTCTTTTGTTGCATTGATTTCCTTTGTATGGATTTGTATAAGTTTGAAACAACATGAGAGTGAATAAATAAATCCCAATGTTAATTTTTGAATGAATCATGGAGGAAAACAAGCTGGAAAAATTACACAGTTCACCTTAAAAAACTTCCCCTAGAGCGACTAGAAGAAAGCCAACACCTTATTCCTTCTCTTCCTCTGAAGGAGGAACAACAATAACCCTAGCCATGACTTGACTTGAGATGGGGGCAGAGAAAAAAAGAGAGAAAGAAAGGGAGTAGGGGAGCCTGAGAGGGGAGAGGAGGGCAAATCTTGAAAGGGCCGAGTGAATGAGTAACAGCAGCATGACAATAGCTGTGAAAGCCTGAGCCGAGGGGGTGACGGAACAAAAACACACGGGCCAGAATGACTCAACACATTCAACAGAGCACTACTTGAGGCAAAACGTTAAATTGTTGTGTGTGTGTTTTCGGCCTGGCACACGAGTGCTATTCAAGTATATCAGTAAATTTACCGTCAGGAAAAAAAAGCTGATTGTTTGACCTCACTAGCACTTTAGAGAGCACTTTGCGCACTGACCGAATCGATCAAACACAAGTGTGCCACATCCTTTTCATTATTCCTTGCTGCACTATAAAACAGAGGTTTATTTTCAGAGATTCAGACCTCAGTCTCCAAACAGGCTCTAACATTTCAGTAATGCAATCATATACAGTTCAAACAACATAATCCAACAGGACAGGCCTGATTTAAACAAGCTTTTAGCAAATGTCAAGGTCCATCAGGCTTAATTTCATAACAACGACATAAAGGCCAGTCCGAGTTACTTCAGAAAGCCTATCTGAGCATTAGCAAGTGTCTGTTGTTTTCCTCTGAGAGAATCCTTTTCAAACTGGATTTCAGTTCTGAGGAGAATGCGAGTGGTAACAAAGCAAATCTGGTTTCATTCCACTAGAATTGTTTCTAATTAACAATTTTTTAACACTTTTGAGGAAGCACCAAATAATGAATGCTAACTATTCATCATAACCTACAACGTACTGTTTGTAACACATAATAAAGCAATGGTTTCCTAGTTTATTTTGAGATTTAGTTCTTTTTTTTGCCCGTTTTGTGGCAATCAGCCTGCCTCTCTCATCCCATTCAATTCAGTTCAATTAAAATATTTGATTATGTTTACCGTTTTGTTTTGTTTGTTTGTTTTTATTTGTGTGTGAGAGAGTATTTTGTTTGTTTTTGTTGCACTTATTTGTTTTGTTGTGTTTTGTTTTAAACCAGTTCTAAATCCAGTCCCAACCCTAGCTTTAAAGGGATAATACATTGTCTTTTTCACTCTCAAGTAGTTACAAATCTGTATGACCTACATGAAACAAAAAAAAAAAAAAGATTTGGAAAAGTATCTTAGAGTCTATATAGAAAAAAATAATAATTACACAGGTTTGGAACAACATGTGGATGAGTAAATGATGACATAACTTTCATATGATTTTTAGTCTTTATAACATTCCGGTCACTAGATATGGTAATGCAAATCTATAGGATTTCTTTCACCCATGTAGTTGTCTCCCAGGCAATAAAGGAAATCAGTTAGAAAAGTAAAAGCACATTTATGTTCAACAAGCCACTGGATTTAAATTGAATTGTCATAAAATATCACAAAACATGCAAACATGTTTTCTGTCAGGACCGCTATCGTCAAAGATGATTGTAAATTAGCATATAGTTTGGATTGGCGGTATGGTTCTGTTCTGGGCAAGAACTCCCTGCGCATCCATGCGATGCAGCCTAGCATGGATGAGAGCAGGGAGAGCAGCGATAACCCCCCTCAGGGTAAACAGAACAGAACCAACAAAAGTATTGCAGATTTGTTCAAGTTCAGTAATTTTATGTACACATTTTAGAATTTGTCTGAATCAAAAGAGAATCACAAAGCTGGATCCTGACTGACAGAGGAGGAGTTGGGGATGGAGGAGGGTAATTATTAGCTATAGAGCAATGTGAAAACTGCTGATAATACTGACGACCTTATATATGGATGCTTAGATAGGTGTCGTCTTCCTATAGGTAGATGGAGATCAGCTGATGCGAGCTTGACTAACTTGACCTGCCAGAACTAAAGCTACGCTTGATATTAGTCAAAGTTTAATACTCGTAGATTTATTAAAATTTGCACTATAAGCAACAGTATTGTGATGGTTTTGCAGACGCATGATTAGGGAGTGTCCAATGAATCTCATCTGTGTGAAGCTTTGCCAAGGACAACAGTAAAACCCCCTCTGACGTTAATGGGTCTATGGGACAGTACAGTCAACAACGCTGTCTTCAAACGCTCTGAATGAACAGAGGGGTCTGTGTGCATCCTGTTTAATCCACGGTCAACGGCCCAGCATTTAGACTACACTGTTATCTTTATCTTTAAACATCTATGAAGGCCACAAAAGGTCAAGCTGATGGATTTAACCAACCAAACATTTAGGGCCCCTGAGTTATACCACACAACTCCACCAGTGGAGTAAGAGCCTTTTGTGTTCAAATACAAACACATCGAAATTACCTACAAACCTACTGATTTATCTCAGCTCTCTCTAAACAGTGTTATTAAAATCCTAATTAAACACCAATATGTTTACTGCTGTTTAACAGACACCTTCTAAACTGAAAAGCAATCAAACAACCACAAAGACAGTTCATTAAAGCCAAACAGGGTTAAGTTCCCTATCAATACTCCACTCGTACTGCGTCTTATTAAGACGCATATGGAAAATGTCAATTTTCTCCTAAACCTGAAGACTTATTTAATCACGCAGTGAAACTGCACGACTATTGGTTCGTGCAGTGGTAGAAAAACGAACCAATGAGTCGGCAGCGGAGCTGCACGAACCTATTGGCGACGATCACCTCCAGTTCCCGCCGAAATGGGTGGGGTATCTGGCTATATAAGCGGTCGTTTCGCCATAGGATCCTCAGATTTTTTCTCCTTCAGCGACGACGACTTCGTCTACACTGACCCGGAAGACTACTCGCCGTTGACACGCCTCGCAGTAGGACCCAGCGACCTCGATCTGCTCGGCTGATCCGCCTTCTTCGCGCCCCAGCATCGCAGCAGTTCCGGTCCCGTTCGCTGCCGCTATCCGGCGATTATCACGTAAGTTTCTAAAAGAGCAAATCGGCGTTCTAATGCCGCGCCGTTACTGCGGCTCGTGCAGGTCTCCCCTGCACGCCGATGACGGTCACAGCGAGTGTGTTTTCTGCTTGGGGAAATCCCATGCAGTTGCCGCGCTCGCTGGCTCTGATTGTTCTCTTGCGAGAGCATCAGTCTCGCCTCTCTGCGCACGCGCATCACTTTCTTTCAGAGAGTGATCCCGCCCCTCCGCCCTCCTCCCGTTTTCTTCCTCACAGGGATCTGTGAGGAAAAAACAGCGGGGCAGAGGTTCTCAGCGCCCGGTTGAGAGCGAGCTCACGCTGGCTCAGATCCCGCGTGCCTCGCTTTTGCCACACAGAGAGATGTTTCCCGTCCTTTTTCCCAGCCTGACCAGCGTCCCTCTGCAAACGTGAGCGATCTGGTCTCGTTCGGGGAAGTGACGATGAGCTAGCCAATGACAGCATGTCACTGGTAGCCTAAGATGCTGAGGAGCTGTTGGGCTCAGTGACTGTGACCCCGCCCCCCTCATGTTTGCCCGCGCCCAGCGCCGCCAAAGCCGGATGGATGCCGAACTTTTCCGTGTCCTCTCAAAAGCGGTTGATGAGCTGGGTTTGGAGTGGTCTCCACCAGAGGAGCCCTCTCGCAGCCGTCTGGATGAATGGTTTCTGCTGGGTGCCGTCAGGCCCCTCAACAACGACCATCGCCGTTCTTCCCTGAAGTTCACGACGAGCTCACGAGATCTTGGCGCTCCCCTTACACTGCCCGCCTCCGTACTTCCGCTTCATCCGCCCTCACTACAATTGACGGCGCTGAAGAAAAGGGATATGAGAGGATGCCTCCACTAGATGAGTCAGTGGCTGCACATCTCTGCCCACCCACTGCCATCGGCTGGAAGGCGAAAGCCAGTCACCCATCCAAGCCATGCAGGACCACTTCAGCGCTCGCTGACGCTCCTACGCTTCAGCTGGACAGGCGGCTTCGGCGCTCCACTCCATGGCGGTTCTCCAGGTCTATCAGGCCAAGCTCCTCTCTGCCGTAGACGAGTCTGAGCCTGATCCTGCGACTCTCAGGGAGCTGAGAAGCGCAACGGACCTAGCTTTGCGAGCCACCAAGACTACCGCCCAAGCCATAGGAAGGTCTATGGCCAGCCTGGTAGTGCTTGAGCGCCACCTGTGGCTCACGCTGACGGAGATCAAGGACACGGACAGGGTCTCCTTCCTTGATGCTCCAATTTCCCCCAGCGGCCTCTTTGGACCTGCGGTGAAAGGATTCGCTGAGCGCTTCACAGAAGCACAGAAGGCGTCACAGGCTATGCGACACTTCCTGCCCAAGCGCTCCAGCCCAGCAGCTGCTCAGAGTCGCCCCAGGACTGTGCCGACTCAGCAGCCTGCGAAACCTGCACCTGCCGTTTACGCCCCTCAGCCTGCTAGAACTCAGCAGCCGCGAGGGCGTTCACGCTCAGCCAGACGCCACCCCCCTCCGAAGCGCCAGGGCCCCGACTCAAGATAGCGTTGGACCCTGCGCCCCCGGCGTCCTCCTGACCTGCAGGACAGGAAGAGGAGAGGGTCGAGTCCCGCCACGGCCGGACCGCCCACCAAAAGGCCTCTCATGAAAACCTCTTGGCACCCCGTTCTTTTCCGGGTGCAGAGGGAATTGTGTCTGTTGCTACAGGTCCGTGCAAGCGACCATGCAACTGTCTGCTGTGAAAGCGGAAAAAATAAAACACAAACATTCTCAAAAGAGAGCAATTTTCCCTCTTCCGTCCCTCACGAGTGCCCTGCCTCCGTGCAGCCGGCCACTCGAGTTTATCCAACCCCTTGCCACGCGGGCCGAGGCCTGGCAGGCCATCCCCGGAGTGTCAGAGTGGGTGATGGGGATAATAAAACGAGGTTATTCACTCCAATTCGCTCGAAGACCCCCGCGCTTCAGCGGCGTGGTCTCCACCTCGGTGCAGGGCGAGAACGCTCGCGTTCTGCGCTCGGAGGTGATGACGTTGCTGGAAAAAGGAGCCATAGAAATGGTTCCTCCAGCTTTGAGCGAGTCAGGCTTTTACAGCCGTTACTTCCTCGTCCCCAAAAAGGATGGCGGCCTCCGGCCCATCCTCGATCTCAGATGCCTGAATCACGCCCTCATGAGACGGCCGTTCAGGATGATCACGCTGAAGCAGATCCTCTCGCAGATTCGCACAGGGGACTGGTTCTGTTCTCTGGACCTGAAAGACGCATACTTTCACATCCAGATAGCCCCCCGTCACAGACGATTCTTGAGATTCGCCTTCGAGGGAGTGGCTTACCAGTACACGGTCCTTCCCTTTGGGCTGTCTCTGGCCCCCCGTACTTTTACGAAGTGCATGGACGCGGCTCTTTCCCCTCTGAGACAGATGGGAATCCGCATTCTCAACTACCTCGACGATTGGCTCATTCTGGCCCAGTCAGAGGTGGAACTACTTTCACACAGAACCCTCATCCTCAGCCACTTAGAGTGCCTGGGGCTCAGGGTCAATTTCGCCAAGAGCGCACTGTCCCCCAGCCAACGAGTATCGTTCCTGGGTACAGTCCTGGACTCGGCTCACATGAGAGCAGTGATAGCGCCAGAACGCGCTCTGGCCATTCAGAAACTCGCGGCCACCTTCAAGAGTGACACCGCTCGCCCACTCAAAGTGTTTCAGAGAATGCTGGGCCTTATGGCCGCAGCTTCGTCAGTGTTACAGCTGGGCCTGCTCCGCATGCGCCCTCTTCAACGCTGGTTGAAACCACGGGTTCCACACAACGCATGGCGTCACGGACGCTTGCATATCAGGGTGAATCAGGCCTGTGTAACAGCCCTGACCCCCTGGAAGAACCCACAGTGGATGAGGAAGGGCGTGGCCATGGGGTTGGTCCACACCAGGAAAGTTGTCACGACAGACGCCTCCAACACAGGTTGGGGGGCGCTGTGCGAAGGCAAACCGACCTTCGGCCATTGGTCGGAGGCGGAGAGCGGCTTGCACATCAACTGCTTGGAAATGCTAGCAGTTTGTCGAGCCTGCCAGTTTTTCCTGCCGGACCTAATAGGACGCCATGTGCTGATTCGCTCAGACAGCATGTCCGTGGTGTCCTATATAAATCACCAGGGAGGTGTCTCCTCGAAGCGCCTCTTTATTCTGGCAGAGCGCCTTCTGGAATGGGCTCAGCTCAACCTGCGCTCGCTGAGGGCAGCACACCTGCCGGGCAGACTGAACCAGGGAGCGGATATGTTATCCCGGAGCAATGTCCCCTCAGAGGAGTGGATGCTCCATCCGCAGGTGGTTCAGAAGATCTGGAAGACCTTTGGCAAGGCAGAAGTAGACCTTTTCGCCTCCAAGGACAACTCTCACTGCCCAATTTATTATTCGAAGGACAGGGACGCGTTGGCCCACGACTGGCCCAACCTCCTCCTTTATGCATTCCCCCCGATCGCCCTGCTTCCACAGGTCGTCAGGCGTATCAGGGAACAGGGTCACAAGGTGCTATTGGTGGCCCCCTTGTGGAGGAACCAACCTTGGTTGTCAGAGCTGACTCAGCTACTGACAGCAGCCCCCTGGCCCGTGCCCCTGAGACGGGATCTCCTCTCTCAGGCGAACGGAACGATATGGCACCCTCGACCCGAGCTGTGGCTCTGCATTTGGCCGCTCAACGGGAGCCAACTGACCTCCCAGAGCGAGTATTAAACACCATTTCTGAGGCTAGAGCCCCGTCTACGAGACGCCTCTACGCCCTTAAGTGGTCTGTTTTCTCCACTTGGTGCTTCAACCGTGGTGAAAACCCCTCTACCTCTGAGTTAGCAGTGGTTCTGTCCTTTCTGCAGGAACTGCTAGATAAAGGACGTTCTCACTCTACACTCAAGGTATTTGTAGCAGCTATAGCGGCTTTTCATGCCCCTATAGCGGGCCAGTCGGTAGGCAGGGACAACTTAGTTGTCCGTTTTTTGAAGGGAGCCAGAGATTGAATCCACCTCGGCCCCTTACTGTCCCTACATGGGATCTGCCCACTGTACTGAGGGCCTTGAAGGGCCCTCCCTTTGAGCCGCTACAGTCTACTACGAACCTCCGGTCACTTTCGCTGAAAACTGCTCTGCTACTAGCACTAGCGTCGGTTAAGCGAGTTGGAGACCTGCAGGCGCTTTCGATTAGCCCTGCCTGCCTGGAATTCGGGCCTAACGACTCCAAGGTCGTCCTGAAACCAAGGCATGGTTACGTACCTAAGGTACTTTCAACCCCGTTCAGAGCTCAGGTCATCACGCTCTCCGCGCTTCCTCCGTCTGAGGAGGACCGGGAGTTATCCTTATTATGCCCTGTCAGAGCTCTGAGAATCTACTTTGAGCGTTCCGCCCCTTTTAGGCATACGGAACAGCTCTTTGTTAGCTTCGGTAACCGCGCCAAAGGGCATCCGGTCACGAAGCAGAGGCTCTCTAAGTGGATAGTGGATGCTGTCATGCTGGCATACTCTCTGGCCTTGCCTTTGGCCTGCAATGCCCTCATTGGAGCGAGCCCTTCGACTAGAGGCATTGCCTCGTCATGGGCGTGGTCTAGCGGTGTACCCATTACAGAGATTTGTGCGGCGGCTGGCTGGGCCACTCCGTCCACATTTGCTAGGTTTTATAACCTGGACATACCGGCCTTACAGGCCAGAGTCCTCTCTGCTTAGATGAGTTTGTACACATACGCTGTGGGAACAGTCCTGTCAGAGATTCTTGACCGCAATGCGCTCAGGCCCTCTGATTGGCACCCTGCATACTCCGGTTAACTGAGTATACAGGAGTCATATGGAACGATTATCCAGGCCGAGCATGACCTCTATGAGTTTAGCTCGCTTTAGCCTGAAGTATACTACTTACTTCCCTATGGGCATTTATGTTTATGGAGGTATATACAGTCGTTCATCTACCCTAGCACGGCGTGATTAAATTCAGTTCCCATATGCGTCTTAATAAGACGCAGTACGAGTGGAGTATCGATAGGGAACGTACTCGGTTACTATCGTAACCTCGGTTCCCTGAGATACGGAACGAGTACTGCGTACTTTGCCGTGCCAGGTAGCTGCACAACTCAGTCGTCGCTTCAGTCGAAGTAAACCTGAGGATCCTATGGCGAAACGACCGCTTATATAGCCAGATACCCCACCCATTTCGGCGGGAACTGGAGGTGATCGTCGCCAATAGGTTCGTGCAGCTCCGCTGCCGACTCATTGGTTCGTTTTTCTACCACTGCACGAACCAATAGTCGTGCAGTTTCACTGCGTGATTAAATAAGTCTTCAGTTTAGGAGAAAATGGACATTTTCCCATATGCGTCTTAATAAGACGCAGTACTCGTTCCGTATCTCAGGGAACCGAGGTTACGATAGTAACCGAGTACGTTTCTTACTTTGAGCTCAATGAGTAAATCGATGGTTATCAGGTTCTCTGCAAAAGAAACCACTAACGCTTGAGTTACCAGCCTAGTTTGTATTCAGACGATTTGTCATGTCTAGTGACGTATGTATGTACTTCACACAACAACACAGAGGACATGCAGGGAACATCAACACGGATCATCCTTCTGAATTATTATTTTTAATGCAAACTAATTAATTCAGAACAAACAATTACGGTATGTATTGTGTGAAAACAATTTGTTTAAACTATGGCTGTTGTTGCGGCAGCTTCTACCATGCAGAGCAATTTTTTGCCCATAATAAAGTCTTTGTAATCTAAAATGAATGTTGGTTAGTGTTTTTATTGCTAACTAAAACAATTAAAAATAATTTACATTATTTGAAGTAAAGCTGAAACAAAATAAAATATACATAAAACTTGAAATGTATGAATACTTAACACATAAATACTTAGAAATGTGGTGAGTTTAAAGCTAAAACTGAAAAAAGTTACAAATATTATTTAAACTAACACTGATAAAAGCACATTACAAAATTACTAAAACTTAAACTGAAACCTGAACATATAAACACAAATTGAAAATATGAATAAACAATATAAGAGTAAATAAATAGGCCTAGTACTAAAACAACACTGCTAATGCTTGAGATGAAATATGAGACATGATGACGTGTGAAGATGAAACCACGGTAAATATCACTTATGACTATTTTTCTAATGCATAATTTCCAGGTGTTTTAATTTTGTAAAATTATGCAAAAAGTGTGAAAATAATGTGCAATTAAATGTTGTATGATGTATAAAATGCTAATTCTGAAATAAGTCGTAGCAAGTCAAAGGAGTCAGCCATTTTAATACAAAACAATTCAATGGAATTGAAGGAAGTGAATCTGTGGTCAGAACTGCCATTACTTTATGAATAAAATAATCAAAACTACTTTTGTTGTATAGTCCTTATTTATTACTTTTGGAAATGTAAAGAGAGAGGAAATAAATGTGTATTTTGTCCACTATTTATTTAGTTTTCTTTACTTATTGCCTGAAGCCATTTCACTCATCCGTGATATTTAATAACAATAACAATATAGAGACAACCAGTATGTAACACTCTTGCTCATTCATCAGGATTGTAAAATTTGAATTTACATAAGCAACACTTAATGAAGTAAACTCACATGGAGTATTTACTCATAGCGCACATGCCAGCCTGACACTATACAGGCTGCTGTGTGTGTGTGTGTGTGTGTGTGTGTGTGTGTGTGTGTGTGCCAGCATCTATGCAAACTTTCCAAGCAGGCAGGCAAAGTTGTGGTGGAAAAAATCTTTGTATCAACAGCAAACTCAAGGATCTGTTGCTATACCCCATAAAAACATCTAACTTATAACACAGCGCTGTAATGGGCAGGTTTGTGAAGGTGGAAGCATGTCTCATGGTGTAATCACATTATGTTGTGTTGTTCTGAGCCCTTGATCTCATTGCTGTGGAGGTGGTTCAGCGGTGACTCAAGACGCTTGAAGTCTCAGCTCTGTATAGCAGGAGCTCGTATCTGTATCAGAAACTAGACAGTGTGGTGAAATCCACCTCACACAACCAACACGAGGTTAGCGGATGTGTTCAGTTACCATAACAACCAAATCATCATGTGTCAAAACAAACACAATGCAGTCAATCAGAGATCAAACCAGGCATTTGTTTATTGAACACTCAGAAAGGTACAAACGCTGTCACTGGGGCAGTAGTATATCAGTATTTTAAAGTGTACATATTAGTACCTAAAAGGTATAAAAGTGTAAATTGTTTCCTTTTTTCTGACTGTGAATAAATTACTCAATTTAACAGATGTTTAGACTTTCGCAATTTGTATTTGAAATACATGTTTGAGCTCGATTTTTAAACAAATAGATTTTCTGCCGTGAAGAATAAAGATGGTGTGTTTCACAACTGTCTGAATAAATTGATATTTTTAGCAGTGTTTACTAAGGCAAGTCACATTAGTGAAATTTCAGCTACATTTTATCACACAAAAAAGATTCTTTGTCAGTTTTTTCAGCAGTGTAGCGAAGCATGAAGCACAGCTCAAGCAAAAGTCACGTTCAAACCGAGCAGCTTTCTGTAGATCTACACTCAAATCTGGACTTAAATGTATTACAAAATCTGCATGGGAAAATTTTTCACCCTCACATCAATTTAATATTGAAATGACTGGATTGCACCAGCATAAATTCACCAAATGACGGTAAATGTGTCCGCACTTTAAAAGTTAACCTGATACCTCAGATCATGAGCCATCATGGTAGACCATAAAATAGGTTAAAAGAAATTCTGTATACATTAAAAGTGAGACCCATTCTAGAGCCCAGAGAATCTACTACATCCAAATTTTGGGGGTTTTTATGAATAATTTTTTTCAAAATAATAACTAATTTATCAATTAATCTAGTTTTAATATCACAACATGCATGTGATGGACTCAAAAACTACAGTATGTATATGCTATTTTATTAAAGTACAAGTACATTTTCAGTTGACTGTATTTCAAGAGACATAGGCCATGTTTACTATTCATTTTAGCATTCATTTGTAAAGTGTTACTATTATTAATGTGTTTTTATGCTGAAATGGATTAGATTGATAGATCATGAACATCCGTCCTAGCAACCACATAACAGCACAAATTTCACTCAGAACACCTTAGCAACCACACGGCAACTGCCTGGCAAACAAACGCCCTCACACTGTGGAGTTTTGCACAGGCATGCACAGCTTTGTCCAAACTCACTAAAAACAATCATCTAGCACTAACTGTCAGTGTGATAATCCTCAATGTTCTCTTTCTAAAATCATACCAGAGGTCTGATATGGTCTAGCTCGCTCGCTCTCAACCAAACATTCACCAAGCTCTCTCACACACACACACACACACACACACACACACACACACACACACACACACACACACACACACACACACACACTCACACACACACACACACACCACACACACACACACACACCACACACACACACACACACACACCACACACACACACACACACACACACACTCACACACACACACACACACACAACACACACACACACACAACACACACACACACACACACACACACACACGCACAGTAATCACCCCCGGAGCCTTCTAAAGCCTTAGGGAGATGGTGATTCTGCCATCTGGACACGCTTTTCACGTTACATAACTTATCAGGAGCTGGTGTTCATCAAACAGTTGAATCTCAATCAGATTTGAACTTCATCCTATCGAGTATGCTTATGTGGAAATTAGAGAAGCGGAAATATTGAGACACATTATGAACTGTCTGTTCATTAAACACAGTCATGTGTGCATGGAGGTGATGTTAGCTCAGAATGTGTACGAGTGAATGAAGCATAACATGGTATAGAGAACATTCAGCAAACATTTACACCTACACGTTTTCTTCTTTTTCCCAACAGTTGTATTATCAGCAATAGACAAAAGCACAAAGTACCATCAACTCAATTCAATTTTTTAGAATATAAAATATACAAATTTGTTCCTTTTTAGATAAACCGAAGCATATTTTTGTGAAGTTCGAGTAAATACTGTGTAAAATAGGTAAGGCAAATAAGTATACATATATTTAAAACATATGCCTATATTTTGGTAAAACTACTATATGCTGTAATAGAGGTCGACCGATCAAATCGGCCGATTTCTGGCTTTTTTTTTTATTAATCGGCATCGGCCGATTGTGCTGCAAATTAAGCCGATTAATATACAGGTGCGTCTGCAAGCAACACGTGACACTGCCTCGTGCGGCAAGCAGATTGCCATTCCACCGGCACAACGGATAACCCTGTGATGTCCCCCTCTGCCTGATAACTTTTTGAACAGAGAACTCCCTCAGCCATCATTACTGCGCCGCATGGCGCTTCGTTCAATAGGTTGTTTGCACATGACGTCATTGCTGTGGGACTCCGGCTGCTGTCGACCGCAGGCGCAGGTTTACAAGCCACTTTTTCCTGCATTTTTCAGTCAATTTCTTGACTTTTCCCCTTATGAACAACACATTTTCGTACACGATGAAAGCTCCTTGTGTTTACTCGGTTTGGTCGATTTGAGCATTCATAAACGGCGCAAAACACAGGCATCTTGAGTTTCTGCTACCGATTCCTATGGAGAAAAAATGACTTCCTGCCCTCCAGCTGCAATTCACGCATCATCAGAATCACGTGTTTGCAAACAACCTATACTCCGCTCTATCATTCTGCTCAGTTCCCGCTCATGCTCACCGGAAAAGCTAATTACGCTCAAATAACGCGCCAACAAGAAATGTAACGTATACTCTATGTAACGTTAATATACTTGTTCCTGTTTGCAGTAGCGTCACTGTGCTGTGGTACAGCTGTACTTGGGAACGCTGGTCAAATCTCCTTCAGTGGTCTGCTCCCTGCTATTCTCTGCTCACATTCGCTGATAATACAGCTTTGCCAGAGTTTTTTATATTTCATACATGCTCACTTAATGTTTCCTTACACCGAATCATTATTTATATTAATTTCCCACTGATTTACGCGATCTGATGACCATTAACTCAGTGCGCGATCATATTTATGTATGAATAGATGACAGAGACGCGCGTTTTCCTTTAGCACACACACACTGAAGCGCACGTGACGTCTCAATGAGGACATAAACACACAAACAACATCTCCAGAACTGCTCTGAGAGTCACTTCATGAGCGTTTCACCGTTTCATTTGAGTAAAACTATCCTCATATCATACACACAGAAATGTAAAGGTATTCACGGCAACCCGTCAAAATAAAAGTCCAGGTTTTTTGAAGACAGTGCAGCAGAAATATTTGTTCAGCAGAATGTACATAACACTACTAAAATTATGAAAACTTTATTTTTTAAGGAATGATCACACAACATTTCTAACATGTTTTAAAATTAATAGTAGATTCCCTTTTATGTATCACTTTATTTCTTATTACTTGACTTAGATGTTATGAGAAAAATTAAAAATAAACAAAGAAAATCGGCCAAACATATCAGCCCAAAAAAATCGGCATTATATATCGGCCGCCCTGATTTCTAAATATCGGCATCGGCCAGAGAAAAACCCATATCGGTCGACCTCTATACTGTAATAATATGGAGCCCTGCACATGACATGCAGGTAAAAAAAAAAGTCCTGCGTCATTGTATAATTTAACAAATTAAATTAAATTACATTTTTGTTTACAATCCTTGAAAACCGTGACAAAGTTACAGGATAAAGCAGAAATATAAAATACTTCAATACTGTGAATGCACTCATTTTTCATTACACTCCATAAACAAAGCATACTTGTGCATGCAAGTGCCAGCCATCGCAACACAAATAATCCAGAAAAATTTGAAAAAGTTATATAAGTGTCTGCAAAAATAGTTCTACAAATCTTAGAGGAATATATCTAAGAAGACTTCCTGGGAGTCTGCAATGGTCTCTGCTGCAGAAAGATTGATAATAATACAACATCTGTGTGATTTCACTATAATGGATATCCGTTGTAAAAAAAAAAAGAAGCAATATAGCAATTATAAGTCGAGGGCTTCTAGCTGTGCTCCTCTCTTGAGATATGAGACCTTCTGACCATCTGTTGTGCTTTAAAAACGTGAGTGAAAGGACAGGAAGAGGAAGAGAGAAAAAAGGGAGGGAGTAAAGCCGAGAGTTTGTCGCTGAGGAGAAGCAGAAGTTGAAGTCAAGGAGCCCACATCCGGTGGCTGTGTAGTGGAAATGCAACTGCAAGGGGAAACAGAACAACACTGTGCAACAGGGTGCGTGTTGACTATCACACAGCTGGCGGAGCAGTCATACTCCAGTTCTCACTCATGGACAATTATGTGCATTTTTCACATATATATATATATGCACTACAGACCTGAACATGACCACTTACATACACACTCACACAGAAAGAGTCTCCAACAGCTGGCACTTCAAGGAAGCACACACACTTATACAAAACACAGCTGGCAAACACTCAAAACTTAATGACACAAAACAGACAACCAACACACACAAACCTGAACTTTTGCCTAGCAGAGCTGAATTCATAATAAGTCCTCTCTATCTCTGAATCTGAGAGGCTCATTTGCATAGGAAAAGTGACCTTGTGTTTAATATTCATTAGTAATGCGCAGGGTTGACCACATCCTAACACAACAGGAAATACATTTATGAAAAAGGGCTACTCAAATGACCCATAAAGCAAGGGATTATCTCAAAACAGAGTGAGCTACCTATCTAGACAGCATTGTTTTTAAACATTATACAACTAAAAAGATGTGAAAGACAAATGTGAGAAGATTTTGTTGAACGGATGTGCTGATTTTGTTGCATAACCCACATGAATAAGTCACATGCATCAACTCTGCCATGAAATGGTCATTGTGTCACTGTGTATGTATACGGGATCTGGTGTTTGCCTGACTGGGAAAGGCAGTCAGTGTCATTTTTACTTCCTTGTTGTCAGTTTATGACACGAACATGTAGGCGTGGACTGAATCCTTCAAACTGTTTTAGATCTAAAAAAAAAACCTCTGTGATGCATGACAACATCGAAAAGTACATAATTAACATACCAATTAAAAGTACATTTAAAAAAACGAAGAAAAAAACCCCACCAAACCCTTTATGGAAAAATGATGCACTCATAAATTATACAAACATTATTTGTATCTTTGACAATGAAGCTGCCAAACCACTGTTTTATAACAGTATATATATATATATCTATATATATATATATCATATATATATATATATATATATATATCTTCATACTGTAGATTAGTTTGCAAGACAAGGATAAAAAATGTGTTTGTCTAAAACACTGTGGGAGAAATCATGCATTTCTGTCTAAATTTGTTCAGTCAAATCAAGTCATAGTTTCCGCAGATCATCAGCTCCCATTCTGTCATCATCTACCCACCCTCACATCTCTCTAAACTCTGTACAAAATATATTTTGAAATAAAATAATATAATAAAATACATTTAAATAAAAGGATATCAGTGTTGTTCACTGAGCCAAGGTCCAAACAAAAGTGTACCTCTGGACTAATCGTTTTTAAACGATCTTAATACGGATTACTTTTACAATGTCTTAAGGAACTTTTTGAAAGTCAAAGTGTTGGAATAATGGACTTTCAACTGAGGGACAGAAATCTTTTCATGGAAAATATCTGCATTTGTCAAAGTCAGAATTTTCATTTTTGGTTGAACTGTCCCTTTAATTTCCTCCCCATTCTCATCGATAATGATAACGATAACTACATTAGCATCCACAGCAACGGATAACAGTGTTCTGTTAATAAATGTGCGCTGCAGTTATGTCATCTAGCTGCTGCCTTAATGCTCAAGCTCTTCAAAGTCTGGATTCCGACTGGCTGTCAATTCTTTTATCTTTCTTATGCCTAAAAACATTATTATAGTGATGTCACTGATATTGTTCTTCTGTATTGTTATCGTTATAGATGTGGTGTGGACTTCCCTATTCTAATTGAATTAGAAAGATTATTAAAACTCTATACTTCTACTTCTGTCACTACTTCAGAACTTTGAAGAATGTTTACTTCTTTGTAGGGCTGCATGATTAATCGCATGCGTTTGTCATGCGTGTCTTGTCAGTAAAGCCGGTTTTCTTGATTAGTAGTACATGTTCATCACCTGTTTTCAAATGGAGCGGCATTTACTGCACAGAGTCACAGTTCACTGACAAGCTATGCAAAATCGCGTTCATAATCGCAGATGAATCGCATTAGATTATGAACATGATTTTTTTTTCTGGAGATGTTGTTCGTGTGTTTATATCCTCATTGAGACGTCACGCGCACTTCAGTGCGTGTGTGCTAAAGGAAAACGTGCGTCTCTGTCATCCATTCATACATAAATATGATTGCACGGTTGAATGCTCATCAGATCGCGTAAATCAGTGGGAAATGAATAGAAATTATGATTTGGTGTAAGAAAACATTAAGTGAACATGTATGGAAATATAAAAAACCTGGCAAAGCTGTATCATCAGCGAATGTGAGCAGATCACTGAAGGAGATTTGAACAGCATTGCCCAGATCAGCTGTACCACAGCATGTCACAGCACAGCAGCGCTACTGCAAACAGGAACAAGTATACTAAAGTTACATAGACATTCTTGCCGACACGTTATTTGAGCGGATTTAGCTTTCCGGTGAGCATGAGCGGTAACTGAGTAGAATGATAGAGCGGAAAGGCATAGACTAAATGATGGTGTTTCAGCGTAATTCTGAATGGAGCATCATGTGGCGCAGTGATGATGGCTGAGGAAGAGGGGAAACCTGAACACTGCTGGCGGTGCGGCATGGCATATATTTTCGGCTGCCGAAAATTCAGTGCATCCCTAGTGAATGGACAAAACGATTTGCCTCGATGATGATAAATTTTTTGTATTCGAGTTACTCGAGGAATCGTTTCAGTCCTAAAAAAGTTACTCGCATTCTTTTTCCAAATGTTATTCTCGTTCTCTCTCCAAAAGTAGCGTCATATTTAACCAATGAAATACAAGGCTAGATTAAGAACGAATGATAATAACTTAAGTCTTACCGTTTTCTTGGGGAGTTACCAGGTAGTTCTCTCTTCAAAAAGTTAGCAGGCAGAGGAGACATCACAGGGTTATCCGTTGTGCCAGTGGAATGGCAATCTGCTTGCCGCACGAGGCAGCGTCACGTGTTGCTTGCAGACGCGCCTGTATATTAATCGGCCTAATTTGCAGCACAATCGGCCGATGCCAATTAATTAAAAAATGACAAAAATTGGCTGATCAATCGGTCGACCTCTATGACAAACGCATGCGATTAATCGTGCAGCCCTACTTCTTTGGTCATGTTGTCTTATCTTGTGCAGTGAGCTTGAGCTTCCACAAAAAAAATGGTGAATTGTGAACATGAATCAACACACATGAATCATAAGTATTTACCTATAAACACAAAAACAGAATATCAAGACATTTCTAATGAATGCTACTATGCTAGCCACTTTGAGGAGTCTGTTTCTTACAATTACTGAACAAACAGGGAACCGAATCACAGGCAAAACTGCAATAGATAGCCAAATGCAGCTCTAAAGTAGACCGTTATTAGACCAACATCCAGACAGTCCAGAGTTTAACTGCCACAGACACAGCCATGCCTTCAGGCTAATGTCTGACAGGAAACATTACTGATGGGGGATAACAGATCAATGGAAATAAGCCATGAGGACAGTATCTTGTAGAATATAATCTAGACCAGGAGTCACCAAACTGGAGGGCCGGTGTCCTGCAGAGTTTAGCTCCAACTTGCCTCAACACACCTCCCTGGAAGTTTCAAGCATACCTAGTAAGACATTGATGAGCTGCTTCAGGTGTGTTTGATTAGGGTTGGAGCTAAACTATGCAGGACACCGGCCCTCCAGGACCGTGTCTGTGACCCCTGATCTAGGTCATTTCCAGAATACTCTTTGAAAAACATCTAACCCACACCAAATTTAAAACCTTCTTTAATGTCCTGAATAAATGTAATCTTCACCCGACCAAGAAAGGAAAGTTGTGGCCTAATGGTTAGAGAGTCGGACTCGTAATCCAAAGGTTGTGAGTTCGAGTCTCGGGCCAGCAGGAATTGTAGGTGGGGGGAGTGAATGTAAAGCGCTCTCAATACCACGACTGAGGTGCCATTGAGCAAGGCACCGAACCCCCAACTGCTACCCAGGACACCGCAGCATAAAGGGCTGCCCACTGCTCCGGGTGTGTGTTCACAGTGTGTGTGTGTGTGTGTGTGTGTGTGTGTGTGTGCACTTTGGATGGGTTAAATGCAGAGCACTAATTCAGAATATGGGTCACCATACTTGGCCGTATGTCATGCCATGTCACTGTCACTGAAAGAGATAAAAACTAACAGGAAGAACTAAGAGAACTAACAGGAATAGGAAAAGCAAGGGGGAGAAAGAGAAGCCTGCCTCAGACAATGGAGGAGGGGTCTTGCCGAATGGGACTCCAGTTGGGGGGAAATAGGAGGGTCCCTATTTCTGGAATATCACGACAATGGGAGCAGCCCACAAGCCCGTTTTATAAAAAAAAGGCCTCTCTCCGTCCCCTCTTTCTCTCAGCTGCTGTGAGGCTTAGTTGTGGTATGGAGTGTGTGTCCCTCTGAATGAAACACTGTGTTACGGGCTACATGACGTTCATGCTCCAGGCATGGTCACAAGTATGTGGGAGCTGGATGGAAACAAATATTTTCATCTAACGCACACACAAAAACACATTCACTATGATTTCATTTGGAGATCCCTCTTGGTGCCCATGTCCTGAGAGCATGTTCCTCTTTGAGCTGCTTCTAGGGTGGTCCTTTTGTTTTCATACACCCTTATCTTAAGCTTTCTCTACATCCATCTTTCAGCACCTCTTTCAAATAACCAAATTTATTCCACTTGAAAACAAACTTAATCCGGGACGTCATCTCACCCTAAAGTGCTGAGGCACAGTCTAGCTTGTGTTATTATTGTAGGGTGAAGTCAACAGTGGCTATATTATTACTCTGGTTATGAGTATAGTGGTCTGTTTTTAATGGGTCTTGGTGGATTGATAAGCCTGAGCTTTAGATCTGGACCTCCAGCAAGACTGAACCCCTGACCTTCCTGAGGGGAACTTAGTCCATAATGGAAAGTGAGATTCAGTAGAGAATGGGACTATGGGTGTGTGTAGACTGAAAAGAGTGAAAGAACAAACCAAGGCCCATCAATCCTTGCCTCCTTAAGTCTCCAAAAGAGACACTATAATCTTCCACCTACCTTCGAGTACACTTAAAGTACACACTGCAACTGAAAGCAGTAATATGTGAGCAACACCTAGTAATCATTCTCCACCTGATGGTAGGTGTGTCTGGGGAACATGATTATTATGGAATGATTTTTTTTTTTACACTGGCTCTATGCTTGGATTTCTAGCATTTTTAAATGGCAGTTTCAGGCCTAGTTCGATTGAATTGTTCCGCACCCTTGGACGGATCCCAAACTGGTGCTTGGATTTTGGATAGTCAGATGTACAGTATGGTTGTCAAGGCAACATGGTTATCCATGCAGAAAATTGATGTGAAAAACCTCCACAGAAAAATATGAGATTAGACCATCTAAAATAATAAAGACAGGGCTTAATATACTAAGCTAGAGAGTACAAAACTCAAATTCGGCAGTGCCTCAGTCTCATCACTTTCCTAAGTCCAAAATTCCTAATAAATCATCCTTGTTAACAATAACGTCACTAAATATTTAAGACCATGAGAGAAAATGTTTGAAAACTATATTGATTGACTACTAAGCAATGTTCTTCTCTCAATTGCTATTTTGCATAGCATTTGATTTGATTAAAGTATATGGTTAAAAAAAAAACTACATTGGATTATTTTAATATGTACATGTAGCCTATCAACATATTCAGAATAAACTACCACATGTGCATTAATTTCCTACTGGAGATGCTCATTCTTGCCATTTATTATGCTGCATTTAATTGAATGAACTCTAAATAATTCTCATTCATGTCCTTAACAATGGCATACCAGAGCACAATGAATTAGAAAACGTAGGCCTCTTCCTCGTTCCAAAAAAAAGTGTTTTGTTCAGTAGCTTTTCAACAACTGTCTTTTACCAACATCACACATAATGCAAATGTGCAGATAAAAAAGGATGTTCAGTTACAGTGAATACTCTAATTAAAGAAAAACCTGAATAATACAGCCATTTTCCAGTTTGCCAATCTCAAATATTGGCTTAACTGGGTTATGATTATCTTAATAATGCATTTAAAACCATGATTACATCGGTATGTGAATATCAGAAATGCAGGTGGTTTTAGAACTGTTTAGTATAATCTAGAATTTGTTAATGCATTTGAGTATCTATTCCAGCAGAGTCTATTTCTAACGTGTTAGTAATGCCAGCTGTGTGTAACAAGTTACAAAAATAGGTACAAGAACTGAAATTACAGTAAATGCCATGAAATGCCACTAATAGATAGGATCTGTGCTAGCTCAGTCTAACTGGTAAATTAACTGCAACGTCTCTAATAGACTGGAGACCATGTAGTGTGGGGGTTTGTATGGCTCGAAGACAAACTGCTTTATACCCACTTTGTATAAGAGGAGCAGATGGCCATATTAGTGCTGCTGGCAAGATGGATCTCAATATCAATGAGAGTGCATTCAAAAGAGCAGACTACAACAATATCATTTTATATCACCAGTTATGCTGGGTTTTCACTGCACTCAGATCAAATTGTGAAGTTTACAGTGGGTCTGTGTAAGATGGCTCAGCCCCAGTGTAGCTTCCACCTCAACAACAGGAAGAGAAGCACAGCGCAGATGTCTTCAATCTCTAAAGCAAACACACCAGCCTCAAACTCAGCAACCTGACTTTAAAAACACAATAAGCTAAGGTAACGTTACGGACATTGGAGTTCTTTAGAAACGAAAGCGAGGATTTAATGAACTTATCAGAAGATCCGCTTCCTACAAAGATCACTAAAGTGAAAGATCCGCTTTTTCTGGGGCGGGCGTGATGATGGTGGTGGTGCTGGTGCTCCACTACAGAAGGGGCGCAGGTGAAGAAGACACTCAAACAAAGGACATTAAATTCATTGAAACATTTCCTCCCCCTCTCTCTCATCCCGTGGCCGCTTTCTTTAAGTCTTACCTA
>CM049798.1:24821117-25084999 GCA_027422405.1 Ptychobarbus kaznakovi | reverse complement strand
ATAAAACATATCAGCCATAACAATTAAACTAAAAGCTTTTCAAGTTATGTGTACTGAGTAAACATGCATATTCTAAAGCAATAATTATTCATATGTTAATTTGACCTTGCAATAATACTTTTTCAAAATCAAAACTGGTATCTGTTAAGATTATCTAATTAACCTGAGTTTACATGAACTATCAATGAAGAGATGTATTTTTAATTTATTTGTTAAATACTGTAGTAAATGCATGGCTAATTGTTAGTTAATGCTAGTTAATGCATTAATTAAGGTTAACTAAAGAAGTTAACCTTGTAAATTGTTACCATAAAATGCAGTTCATTATTTAGAATTAAAGATTATTATAAGATTATTATTTGCTTTTGTAGATTGTCATATTTTGCTGCTCAAAGCGTAATAGTGTCATACATTCTCTAATGAAAAATAAATACTAAAATGTTTTTAAAATACATTTATATACAGTACTTAATAAAAATACCCTGTAATTGTACTTTTAGTATAATAAACTGGTATACATAAAGTTTGCTAAATTGGAACAACAAATTTGGTACTTAATCCACTTTAATTGTGTGGAAGTATTGCTGACGTCCAACTAAAGATACACTGAAGTATATTTGATTGTGCTAAAGTGAAACTATTGCATGTATACTTCAGGTACACTTTAAATATCTTGCTTTTAAAGACTGATATTATTCAAAAATAGTACAATCTTCATGCAATCCTCTATTATAGTAACATTAAAACACATTTAAGAAATGTGCATTGTGCAAAAGTTACACTCCAAATATAGTTTAATTGCAATTTTTATATTAGTAAGTCTTGAGCGATATGTCAGTAAATGTGTTAATATATTTTATCTATACTTAGTATGAAATAAATGTACTTTTTTTACTAGGGTTAAACAAAGGCTTTGACGGTCTTGCACGTCATTATTCACCTTCCATACAACTAGGACATTTTGACACACAAGCTCAGTATTAGGCCATAAACAGGAAGTTCCAGGGTGCTGCAAATTTGCGTGTGTGTGTGTTTGCGTGTGTGCATATACAAACCAGCAAGTTGCTTTTGACATTAGTTATGGCAAACCACATGAGCCACTGACAGCGTTTTAATAAAGTGTCTGTCTGTTTAGACATTTGGATGCTTTGCCCTGACAGAGCTGAGCCATGGCAGCAACACGAGAGCTATGAGGACAACAGCCAGATACGACCCCAGCACTCAGGTACTCTAGTATAGCACTAGATTCAACACCGTGTCCTCTACTGACGCGAGATTATACAAACATGGCCTTTCAAATCATAAAGAAACATGGACTGTTGATTTATTAATCTAGGTTTATAAATAAAGCTTAACAACTAAACAATAAGTTAACATTCACATAGAGTAATAAATACTATTATTCATTGTTGATTCATGATAGCTGAAGTATTAGAAACCATACTAAATATTTCATAGTGTTTATGTTATCTGAATAATTCAAATCACGGTCTGTCAATGATTTGCTTATAGGTAAATCCTCCTTGTAGCACACAAAGCCATCTGTCATTATAAAAGCTTTCTTATTATGGTTTTTACTATTCCTTCTTTCTGTTTAATTGTTTTAGATGGCCCTAGATAATTTATGTTGTTTTGAAATCTGCAGGAGTTTGTGATAAACTCTCCAGACTTTGAAGCAGCCAAGTTCTGGGTGGGGAATTTGGGAAAGACGGCCACTCATTCAGTCGTATTTGCACAGCTCTACACCCCTGATGGGAAATGCCACGGCCTTCATTCTTTTGTAGTCCAAGTATGTGTGAAAATACATTTTTCAGTTCATTTGCTTGTCTTGTTAGAGCAGCTGTGAATAATTTGATTTATGTAATTACATTTCTAGGTCAGAGATCCAAAGACCTTGCTGGCAATGCCAGGAGTGATGGTCGGGGATATGGGAAAGAAACTGGGTCAGAACGGACTGGACAATGGGTGAGTTTACTGCTAGACTCTGGACTGCCGAGCTGTTGTGATTACAGTATTTGGTCATTAGATGGCGTTAAATGAAAACCATTAAAAAAATATATCCATCTGATATCGCACTTCATCTCCTTAAGATATCTTTCTGTTCATATAAATGAAAATGCTTCATACTTTTCATTGTAATCACTTAACAAAAAACATTTTTGTAATGTCTAAAATAAATGAATGAGTTTATTTTTTTGTCAGTTTTGCCATATTCCACAATGTGAGGATACCTCGGGAAAACTTGCTAAACAAAACAGGGGATGTTACGCCTGACGGACGCTACGTTTCACCTTTTAAAGTAAGCAATATTATGTCACTGCCTAACAAACATTACATATACTGCCTATTTTTATTGCATTTACACTGAAAATAATCTGTTTACAAAAAAGGTTATATACATACACAGTAGTAATAGCAATAAAACAGCATTTATTAATCTTTGTTGATTTAAATTATCTATATTTGTTATCCTGGACACAAAACATAAGTAGCACTGGTATATTTGTAGCAATAGCCAACAATACATTGTATGGGTCAAAATTATAAATTTAGCTTTTATGCCAAAAATCATTAGGATATTAAGTAAAGATCATGTTCCATGAAAATATTTAGTAAATTGCCTGCCATAAATATATCAAAACTTAATTTTTGATCAGTTATATGCATTGCTAAGAACTTAATTTGGACAATTTTAAAGGTGATTTTCTCCATATTTTATTTTTTTTTTTTTTTGCTCCCTTAGATTCCAGATTTTCAAATGGTTGTATCTCAGCCAAATATTGTTCTATCCCAACAAACATCAATGGAAAGCTTATTTATTCAGCTTTCAGATTATGTATAGATCTTGATTTTTTTATTCAACATTTATTTATGTATTTTTCAACATTAATGCACTAAAATTAATTAACAATGAACAATAGCATATTTATAAATTCACATTAACCTAAATTAATAATAAAAAAGGATGGTTGGTTGTTAGTTTATGATACCTAATGCATTAGTTTTGACATGCTAATATTTAGAACCTAATTGTAACACCTTTCAATTTTTCAAATACATTTACATTTATGCATTTATTAGACACTTTTATCCAAAGTGACTTACAGTGCATTCAGGCTATACATTTTTTTATCAGTATGTGTTCCCTGGGAATCGAACCCACAACCTTTTGCGCTGCTAACGCAATGCTCTACCACTGAGCCACAGGAACATATATAATATATGTGCAAAGCATCAGTAGTTACTTTGTTATTATGAATGTAGGAAAAAATAGAGCTATTGTGGTGTGTATCTGTGTGGACATCTGTGTATCTGTTACTCTCTCTGCAGTAAGAGAAAGCAGGGGTGCAGCAGCTGTTATTCCAGCAGCTGTGCTGTGCTATGCAACATGTACGAGAAGGAATCCCTGTGCTTTCATTTCAAACAAACAGGGAGTTTTCAATCTCAGGGAAACCAGGGCATCAGCCAATATTACTGACAGAAAGACATAAAGGGTTTTTTTCTGAAAACAAATGGAGGCGAGCAGATGAATATGAATCAATGAGATATAATTTGCTCTCCTTTTTCCTCACATTCTTTCTCTTTTTTGTGTGTGGTTTGGTCTAGTCATCTCTGCTATGTGTTTTCAATTACTTCATCATGTTTCTTTCCATCCTGTCTTTTTCTAACCATAAACCTTTATAGGACCCAAATAAGCGGTTTGGGGCATCTTTAGGGGCTCTGTCAGGAGGCAGGGTGGGCATTACAAGGATGGCACTGGTCAATCTGAAAGCTTGCGGTGACTGTGGCTGTGCGATTCTCTGCCACACGCAGACAGTTTGGGCCCAAAGAGGACGAGGAGATTCCAGTGCTGGAATATCAGCTACAGGTACAGAATACTGACTCTCTCCAGTGGAAACATTTCATGACAGAAGAAAACAGACTCTGGATAAGTCTTCCTTTTCTTCCTCTAATTTACCTTTTTTTTTTTTTTTAAGTAACTTCAAAAAATAAACATTTGTACTTTTAATTGAAATAATATAAACATGTAACTGAACAATTTAATTGAAAATTTTAGTTTTTATAGACTTTATTATTTTTGTCACCTACAAAAATAATGATAGAATGATCAATAAATGAATTGAATTAATGAATAAAAAAGTCATATTTTGCATATATTTTTTGTTCAGTACTTTCTATTGCAAGTGCATATACTGTACACACTGTGCAACCAAAAAATCATGAATAAACATATTTAAAAAAATAATATATAATAATTGTATATGCTACATGGCCAAAAGTGTAACTTGCCAGAACTTTTATTAGGCCTTTACATCCACCAGTACATTTTTGGAGAGTATTTTCTTCCACTTCTCAGTGTTCATTTTCAGGGCATCACTGAACGGTTACTTATACTCTATACTAATTTCATAGATCAAATGAAGTGTATGTGCACATTTTTGAGCCTTCACGTGCATACACTCCGTCCTCTGTTGCAGCAATGGCGTCTTATTCCGTTCCTGGCAGCGGTGTACGCACTGGAGCACTTCACCAAATCCTTCTGCATGAACTTTGTGGAATTTCAAATTGGACTCTTAATGAAAGACAAAAGCGACAGACAGGTAAACATCATAATAAAGATGTTTTAGATATGCTGAATATACAAGTATACAGAGAAATCTGAGATGAAACGTTTTTAAAGTGTCCTGATCAATAATCTTGAAAAGTCTAGGGATCTTCTAGTCTTGATTACATATAGATTGTGTGTGTTACTCCTCAGGCTGAACTGGGCAGAGAGATCCATGCCATGTCGTGCGCTAGTAAACCTCTGGGATCATGGACAGCCCAGCGAGGCATTCAGGAATGTCGAGAGGCTTGTGGAGGACACGGTTACCTTGCCAGTGAGGAATTTTTAAAATCCTCATAAACTAAATGTTTAATAGACGCAATAAACACCAAGTCTAATATCAAAAGAACTTCTAGTCAGCTTCTGTTTATCTGTTAATCTGTTTATCTTTTCGTGTTAAGTGAACCGGCTGGGAGACCTGCGTGATGACAACGACCCAAACTGCACATATGAGGGTGATAACAACGTCCTCCTGCAGCAGACCAGCAACTATTTGCTCAGCTGGCTTCAACACAAACAGCAAGGTCTCTACACACTAGACTCAATTTAACTCGCTCTCCATTTTCATACTGCTTGAAATAGAGGTTAAAGGTTTTTTTAGTTAGTTTTTTTTTGTCTACATATTTTTCATTTAGGGTCATGAATGTGCATGCAAAGTTTGGACACATAGATGTGTTTTAGAAAGGCTGTACAATTTTTTTTATGGCTGTTGTGACCCCCCCCATTGGTTTCCATGCAATTTAAACGCTTTGAAAAACAGCAAAGAAAATAAAAAAACAGAAAACTTTATTGTAGCTCACTCAGACACTAAAATATAAAATACATTAGATCTTTTGAAAATTAAGACTCAACATTTTTCTAAACCTGAGGACTCTTAAGGAAAGTTCTCTGTTTCTTATTTTATGTAGTCAAAGTTCACAGTCACAATCAATCTGTCAAAGGTTGTTTTTTGGTTGTTAGTTTGGATCGCAGTTACTAGACTGTTGCAGCACTTAAAAAGACGTGTGAGAAACTAATTTTACCCTCACAAGGTTTTGAGAACCAGACATAACAAAAAGACAAATAACAAATACTACTCACACTAAGAACAAATTATGTTTGATACTATTTATACAGGCGTGTAGTTATTTGCACCTCAGTGTAATAGTCACTGCAAAAGTCATGACAAAAAAAACATACTTTATTTTTTGTCTGTGCAGCTAATTTTGAACATAAAATATGTGAATCTAATTAAAATAGATAGGAATCATTACATTCATTTACATTCTAACATATATCTCTTGGATCAGACAAGACACAATAGAGGTTTTCTGTTTTTACATGAATCTTTAGTGTTTTTCATATTGTCGATTTTTGGCTAAATTCAATGTGGGTTGATTTGACACACAACGCAACAGTTGTACCATGTTTTTGAACACAAGAGGAAGGTTTTAACATGTATTCTCCATTTTAGTTTAGTCAAGAATTATTAAATATGAAGAAGTAAAGACAGTGGTCTTGTGTTTGTTAACCAAGACATCCAGAGCATTCTTTGCATATTGGTTTTAGTGGTATGCAGAATATGAAGAATGCTTTTTGTGTCTGATATGATGTTGTTTGTGTCTGATATAGATGTTTTTCTCCCTCGATCAAGGTAAAGGAAGGATTGAATCCCCTCTTGAGACTGTGAACTTTTTAGAGGACATGAACAGCATTCTGCAGAGCAAGTTCACAGTTGGCTCAGTGGAAGAGTGCATGAACTCAGCCGGTACGCAACATTAACACGACATTGTCCACAACAGGGACACATATATGCACATTCTTCACAACAACACACACCAGCCACGTTACTCATCTAGCATTCACTTCACCTCGGTTACCTCTGTTCTCCTGGTGCTCTTCTTTTTCTTCTTTTAGACTCCAGACTCCATTCAAACTTGTGTGGATAATTTCAGCCTTGGGGTGAAATATTATATGATTTTTAAGCATAACTTGATTAATTAAAAAAAAAATATGTGTAACAGTTTACGTAAAACCTTTATTTATAATACATTATAAAAGATTATAAAAATATATAATGTATTATAATTATCCATAATGTGTGTTGTAATGCATTATATATTGTTGTAAATAATTCTAACTGAATTTAAAAGGCATAGTGTAACAATTAATTGATAAGTGTTGTAATATATTAACTGTGGTTACAATTATTCATTAGATTGTACGATGCATAATTAATGCATTAAAACTACTTTTATAAGGTATCAATGAAACTAATACCGATATATATATATATATTTTTTCATCAGTTTTTGGGGAAAAAGATATTTATTTATTTACCATAACAGCCTAAACTGCAATGTATCAGATGTTTTATTTAGCATTTATTAACAGTTAAAAAACTGAAAAATATTATAACAACGGTCTTTTTCTTATCCTTTTTTAAAACTTTATTAAAACTGTTAGCGTACTGTTGCAGTTATGTGTTGATTCTTTCACATTTTGCAGCTCTAATACAGAATTGAATTTGCACAAACCCAAACGTTAATCCTTTTCTTTTGAAGCACTGGTATTTTCCTCAAGAAATGCATTTCTAGTTCCCCTTAGTTATTTAGCTGGTGAAGTTTTAGTTTCGTGTAATGGAGTCATTATTCATTTACGCTCAGAGGAAACCAAATAAACAAAATGAGCCTTGTGCCATTTTCATATCCCACTTTCATGGTTTTGGTTTTGTGTAATCCATGATGTTTGTGTGTACAGTTTTTTTTTTTCCTGAGCACATTATCTAACACATAAACTGTCGCACCTCCACCGCACACACAGAGAATGTGAGAATCTGCGTCACGCTGTGTTTTTGTGTAGTTTATTGTTAAACGTGCTCCTTGATGCTGCAGACTGCTCCGGTGGGAGAGTTTTACATCCTGAGCCGAGCTGCACATCTGCTAAACATCTGCTCTCTTTATTGGCATCATTCCTCAGCTGGTGACTCAACTCATTGTTGCCTGGTTACAGGGGTCAGATGATCCTTGTTTTAATTGCACGAGGATAGGGAGTGGGCTACTTGGCTTTTAACTGACTTTTGTCACCTATCGCATCATGTGACAAGTGCCCAGGGAGTGCTAGACCCGTTTTAATATTGTTTTTCATCCCAGCTGTTTCGCGTCAACTTTGAATGCTCTCATTCTTTACCTATAATAGTCCATGACTTGAATCAGTCCATTTCAAGCCAACTAAATCATGACACACTAAAGGAAAAGATCAACCAAACATTCTCTCATCATTTACTCATCTCTCATCTCCTTCCACACATATAAGATTTTACCTTAAGCCTTTATATATATCATTTTAAAGTATTATTATATTAATATAAAAATGTAAATTGATATTTGTAAAATATTAATGTCAAAGATGATCATTTCCACTATTCTATTTATACAGTATATAAATATAGAGAGTATAAATATATACATGCGCGCGCACACACACACACACACACACACATATATATATATATATATATATATATATATACTCCATAACTGTTTGGGCTTAGAACAGAATATCTTGGTTACATAAATTGTGAATATTTTTTTATCCCCACCTTTTAAATATCTTTGCCCAGTAAGTCTCAGTGACAGTCTAGAGACCATTTGAATCTAACTCCAAACAGAAAAAAAATATTCAAGAACAAACCAATGTCGCTTTTTACATCAGTACCAACAAAAACATTTGCCTTCAAATATTTATCATACTGACTCATTTCTTCAGAACGTTTATTTGCTCGATTGAGTGTAGTGAAGATATTTGAATAGAGTTTCAGTCTGTGTGGCCTTGTTTCACAACCTTTGTTTCATAACAAACTTATTTTCATATTTAGAGAGGGTTGAGGGTTGTTTTCTGATTTATTAGTTCCTTTATAAGATGGGAAAGCAGTTTTGTTGTTTATAAATCGTAAGGATGTTGTGGATATCTTGGTTTGAACTGATTAGGTTAAATTTCACAGCTTTATAGTCTTGGTCAGAAGGTTTGGATTTTGACAAATTCATCTGTTCATGCTGTTAGTATAGCATGAATGCACTTAAGTTCATCTCTCTATGGACTTGGAGTTCGGGTTACTTCTGCATCATGAGTTGAAGAAATGCGTCCAAACCTCAACCATCCAAAACACGAGACCTTTTGTTCTTTAGTCATAGTCCCCACCCAGATACCTAATCCATGATTACATCTTTGTGTGTACCAAACCTCTGCAAAACAGACCTATCCCAACAATAAATTCAATATCTGTTCAGTATTTGTTTAATTTTATTAAGTGGCTTTTTTGTGGCCCTTTCCACATAATTGTGAAAATTGTTTGCCAGCTGCAGTCCATTACACTTTATTCAGTTTGTTTTAACAGTCATGTTTAAACTAAATATCCACTTATTTTGAAGCTGTTATATTATTCTTTTCAGACTCTTATTCAATTCCTTGCATCAGTTGTCCATCTTTTTAATGTCATTATATAATTTGATGTTGTGTCCTCAGTGCCTCTGGCAGCATATAAGTGGCTGGTGTGTTTCTTGCTGGGTGAGAGCCAGAGGAAGCTGTTTCATGAGAAATCCTCTGGACTGGGAGACTTTGAGGCACGAAACAACAGCCAAGTATGTTTTAATCCTGACTTTCATTGCATGAGACCTTAAAATGTCATGTATCTATGTTTACTGGCAGCTCAGAGGGAGGTGAGGTATGCTCTAGGTTTGTAAAACACATTACTCAGCTTCCTTATACTGCACCTCACACTGAGTGTGTTTACTTTACATGCATCATCTTATACTGATTATGGTTAACAGCCTCATGGAAACATATCTTTTTATGTGTCATTAATGTTTTAAGCCAAACACGCATGCATACACATTTTTACAGGTGTTTTACCCATATTTCAAATTACGCATTGCATTGTGTAGTGTTTTATGGTTGTGGGTAATGTCAGTAAATGTATTGGTAATTTTCTGCCAGGACATTTGTGTGTGTGTGTGTGACGTGTGTTATGGATTTTTTTGTATACAGTATATCACAGAAGTGTGACAACACTGAATAAATGACACTTTGCTACAATGTAAAGTAGTGAGTGTACAGCTTGTATAACAGTGTAAATTTGCTGTCCCCTCAAAATAACTCAACACACAGCCATTAATGTTTAAACCGCTGGCCACAAAAGTGATTACACCCCTAAGTGAATAAGTCCAAATTGGGCCCAATTAGCCATTTTCTCTCCCCGGTGTCAAGTCAAGTCACCTTTATTTATATAGCACTTTTAACAATACAAATTGTAACAAAGCACTGCACAATATCAAATAGGCAAATTGTGTCAATAATGTAAAATGACAGGATTTAACACTCAATTTTCAGATGAATGCATTTCATTATTGAATTTAGTAATGGCATTGTCCAGCTCAGTTCAGTTTAAATAATATCTGTGCAATCAAGTCGATGATTTTGCTGTAAATGAAGATTCCCCAACTAAGCAAGCCAGAGGCGACAGCAGCAAGGAACCAAAACTCCATCGGTGACAGAATGGAGAAAAAACCTTGGGAGAAACCAGGCTCAGTCGGGGGGCCAGTTCCCCTCTGGCCAGACGAACCAGTAGTTTGTTCCAACTGCTTCAAAGTCATAGTGTAAGTGGTCCACTGGTTCCAGTGGTCTTTCCCCGATGGATGTCTAGGTGACGAGTTCCTCACTGGGGATCTGTCTCTGGGGCTCATCTATGTCTCCTAGACTCCGCTGACGTTCAGGGCTGTAGACGTTGTCTCTAGGTGCTGATCCATCATTTATTGCAAAATTTGGTTAAGTCAGTATAATCGCTGATGGTTGGCTTCCTCTGAGGTCCTCCGAAGGGTTGTCATCGTCTCTTCTCAGGTGTTCGGTCATCTCAGATCGTTTAAAGGTTGGATCCAGACTGAAGCTTGTGTAATTCCTAGCTACCACGGGATTGGCAGAAACATAGAAACAATAAAGACAATTAGCGTAGCAGTTGTTCCATCCAGGAATAACCCTGGATGAAATGATCAGTATAACCCAAGCTAAAGCATAATAATGTGCATTTGTTCAGATAGACTGGTACTATATTGTGAGATGCATTATATGAATGCTTGGCTAAAGAGATGTGTCTTTAATCTAGATTTAAACAGAGAGAGTGTGTCTGAACCCCGGACGTTATCAGGAAGGCTATTCCAGAGTTTGGGAGCCAAGTATGAAAAAGTTCTACCTCCTTTAGTGGACTTTGCTATCCGAGGTACTACCAAGAGTCCAGAGTTTTGTGACCTTAGGGAGCGGGTTGGATTGTAGCGTGATAGAAGATTAGTTAGGTACGCAGGAGCTAAATTATTTAGGGCCTTATAGGCAAGTAATAATATTTAGTAACTGATACGGAACTTAATAGGTAGCCAGTGCAGAGACTGTAAAATTGGAGTAATATGATCATATTTTCTTGACCTGGTAAGGACTCTTGCCGCAGCATTTTGTACTATTTCTGTAGCTTGTTTATTGAGGATGCAGGACAACCACCTAGCAGTGCATTACAATAGTCCAGTCTAGAGGTCATGAATGCATGAACTAACTTTTCTGCATCAGAAACACTTAACATGTTCCGTAGCTTGGCAATGTTTCTAAGATGGAAGAATGCTGTTTTTGTAACATTGGAAATATGATTTTCAAAAGATAGGTTGCTGTCTAATATAACACCCAGATTTTTGACTGTAGAGGAAGTAACAGTACATCAGTCTAGTTGCAAATTGTGATCCAAGAGATTCTGTGTACTGTTTTTAGGTCCAATAAGTAATATCTCTGTCTTATCTGAATTTAATAGGAGAAAATTATTGGTCATCCAATCTTTTACATTTTTAACACACTCCGTTAGCTTAGATAGTTTAGAAGTTTCATCAGGTCTTGTTGAGATATATAGTTGAGTGTCATCAGCATAACAATGGAAACTAATCCCGTATTTTCTAATAATATTACCAAGGGGCAACATGTATAATGAAAATAGCAGAGGACCTAGGACAGATCCTTGTGGTACTCCATACTTTACTGGTGATAATTGAGATGCCTCCCCGTTTAAATAAACAAAGTGGTAGCGATCGGACAGGTAGGATCTAAATCATCTTAGAGCCTGCCCTTGAATACCTGTATAGTTTTGTAATCGATCTATCAGTATGTCATGATTTATAGTGTCGAACACAGCACTAAGATCAAGTAAAACAAGCAATGAGATGCAGTCTTTGTCTGATGCAAGTAATAAGTCATTTGTAATTTTAACAAGTGCAGTTTCTGTGCTATGACGGGGCCTAAAACCGGACTGAAATTCTTCATAGATATCATTTTTTAGCAAAAAGGAGCACAATTGAGCAGACAATACTTTTTCTAATATTTTTGACATAAACGGAAGATTTGAAATGGGTCTGTAATTTGCCAGTTCACAAGGATCTAATTTTGGTTTCTTAATAAGAGGCTTAATAACCGCCAGCTTAAATGGTTTTGGGACGTGACCTAAAGATAACGAGGAGTTAATAATATTGAGAAGCGGTTCTTCTGCTACAGGTAACAACTCTTTCAATAGTTTAGTGGGTACAGGATCTAATAAACATGTTGTTGGTTTAGATGTAGTTATAAGTTTATTTAGCTCATCCTGTCCTATAGTTGTAAAGCAATGCAGTTTTTCTTTGGGTGCGATGAATGAAGCTGAAGTACTAGACGCTGTAGAATCTACATTTGTTATTGTATTTCTGATATTATCTATTTTATCAGTAAAGAAATTCATAAAGTCATTACTATTAAACTGTGAGGGAATATTTAGATCGGGTGGCATCTGTTTATTTGTTAATCTAGCCACTGTGCTAAATAAAAACCTTGGATTGTTTTAGTTATTATCTATGAGTTTGCAGATATGCTCGGTCCTGGCAGTTTTTAGAGCCTGTCTATAGCTGGACATACTGTTTTTCCACGCAATTCTAAAGACTTCCAAGTTCGTTTTTCTCCATTTGCGCTCAAGAATACGAGTTTCTTTCTTGAGAGAATGGGTATAACTGTTGTACCATGGCGCAGCACGTTTTTCTCTAACCTTTTTTAATTTGATGGGGGCAACAGTTTCTAACGTATTAGAGAAGATAGTTCCCATGTTGCTAGTAATTGTGTCTAGTTCATCTGTATTTATGGGTACACAGAGCAGTTGAGATAAATCAGGCAGGTTATTGGTGAATCTGTCTTTAGTGGCTGGAACAATAATTCTGCCTGGACGATAACGCGGAGCCATATAGTTAATATCAGTAATATGCAGCATGCACGATATAAGGAAATGGTCAGTAACATCGTCACTTTGAGGTACGATATCTATATCAGTAAGATCAATTCCATGCGATATTATTAAATCTAGCGTATGATTAAGACGATGTGTCGGCCCGGTGACATTTTGCTTGACACCAAAAGAGTTTATTAGGTCAGTAAACGCAAGTCCTAACGCATCATTTGTATTATCAACGTGAATGTTAAAATCTCCAACAATTAGTGCTTTAACAACATTAACCAATAGGTCTGAGAGGAAATCTGCAAATTCTTTTAGATAATCTGTATATGGCCCTGGCGGTCTATACACAGTAGCCAGAGCAAGAGATAGGACAGATTTATTTTGCTTATCTGACAGTTTAACATTAAGCATAAGTATTTCGAATGAGTTAAACCTATATCCTGGGTGTCATGTGACTCGTTAGTGTTAAAAGATCTCAGGTGTAAAGGGGGAGCAGGTGTGTTAAATTTGGTGTTATTGCAATCACTCTCTTATACTGGTCACTGGAAGTTCAACATGGCACCTCATGGCAAAGAACTCTCTGAGGATCTGAAAAAAAGAATTGTTGCTCTACATAAAGATGGTGTAGGCTATAAGAAGATTGCCAAGACCCTGAAACTGAGCTGCAGCACGGTGGCCAAGACCATAAAGCGGTTTACCAGGACAGGTTCCACTCAGAACAGGCCTCGCCATGTTCGACCAAAGAAGTTGAGTGCACGTGCTCAGCGTCATATCCAGAGGTTGTGTTTTGGAAATAGACGTATGAGTGCTGCCAGCATTTCTGCAGAGGTTGAAGGGGTGGGGGGTCAGCCAGTCAGTGTTCAGACCATACCTTGCACACTGCATGAAATTGGTCTGCGTGGCTGTCTTCCCAGAAGGAAGCCTCTTCTAAAGATGATGCACAAGAAAGCCCGCAAACAGTTTGCTGAAGACAAACAGACTAAGGAAATGGATTACTGGAACCATGTCCTGTGGTCTAAAGAGACCAAGATAAACTTATTTGGTTCAGATGGTGTCAAGCGTGTGTGGCGGCAACCAGGTGAGGAGTACAAAGACAAGTGTGTCTTGCCTACAGTTAAGCATGGTGGTGGGAGTGTCATGGTCTGGGGCTGCATGAGTGCTGCCGGCACTGGGGAGCTACAGTTCATTGAGGGAACCATGAATGCCAACATGTACTGTGACATACTGAAGCAGAGCATGATCCCCTCCCTTCGGAGACTGGGCCGCAGGGCAGTATTCCAACATGATAACTACCCCAAACACACCTCCAAGACGACCACTGCTTTGTTAAAGAAGCTGAGGGTAAAGGTGATGGACTGGCCAAGCATGTCTCCAGACCTAAACCCTATTGAGCATCTGTGGGGCATCCTCAAACGGAAGGTGGAGGAGCGCAAGGTTTCTGACATCCACCAGCTCCGTGATGTCATCATGGAGGAGTGGAAGAGGACTCCAGTGGCAACCTGTGAAGCTCTGTTGAACTCCATGCCCAAGAGGGTTAAGGCAGTGCTGGAAAATAATGGTGGCCACACAAAATATTAACACTTTGGGCCCAATTTGGACATGTTCACTTAGGGGTTTACTCACTTTTGTGGCCTGCGGTTTAGACATTAATGGCTGTGTGTTGAGTTATTTTGAGGGGACAGCAAATTTACACTGTTATACAAGCTGTACACTACTTTACATTGTAGCAAAGTGTCATTTATTCAGTGTTGTCACATGAATAGATATAAAATATTTACAAACATGTGAGCGGTGTACTCACTTCTGTGAGATACTGTATATAATGTACTACTGTTCAAAATATTGGGATCTGTATGATTGTTTAAATGTCTTTAAAAGAAGTCTCTTATGCTCACCTGTGTTTATTTGATCAAAATACTGTGAAAACAGTAATATTGTGAAATATTATGACAATTTAAAGTAACTGTTTTCTATTTGAATCCTTTTTTTAAATATAGTTTATTCTGTAATGACAAAGCAGAATTGTCAGCAGTCATCATGCCCCTCTTTAGTGTCACATGATCATTGTAATGCTGATTTTGTGCTCAAAAACATTTTTATTATTATCTGTTGAAAATGGTTGCTTAATATTTTTCTTGAAACCATGATATATTTTGTCAGGATTCTTTAATGAATTCACACTAGATAACCATAGACACGTGCTGTAAATGCTCAGTGCTTTAGTGTTGTCTTAAAGACCTTAACTAAGGCTTATCTGAATAAAAAAAACTTTTGACTGAAAGTTATAGTTCTGATATATAGGTATCCATTTAAGAATGATGTTTCACCATCTAGATGTGTTATTCATGAGTGCATGAAATGTTGTTTTTGTTAATATTTTAGTATCAGGCTGAATTGTGGGGATAGTGCACCATAGGTTTCCTATTAATACCTTCTGTACAGTGTTGTTCCATTTATGACTTATATATCTAATATAAAACAGACCTCAGGTTCCTCAGACATGCCTTAAATATTGACCAGACACTTGGCTCAGACATATCCCTTACTTAATATATATTCCACTGAGCTACAAATCCCCATCACACTGGGCATTTCAAAGGGACGCTGTCTGACCTCCACATCTTGAAGGATTTAAAGCCTTTTTGCCATATCAGATTCAATTTAGACCCGTATATGTGCTCCGTAGGGTAAGAATCACATGCAGGAAGTGTGAAAGCTACTCGCATCACGTTTCAAATGATATGAAAGTATCACGTTTAGACCAAATCTGACCTCAGCACAGTAATGAAACACAGCAGTCACACCACATAATCCAGTGACCCAGAAAATGATTTGGACTCTTATACATTTACCATTTCAAAATAACGTTTTTTTATTTGTAAAAAAGTGTTCATTCTGTTAAAATAAATTCCATTTGGTTTGGTAATACCATGACACTTTTTTTTATAAACGTGGCTCGAAAGTTTGGGGTCACTGTGGGTGTGTTATGTGTGTATTATGAGAGTCTAGTCCAGCCAAAAACAAGCAGTCAGGTAAAGGTCATATGATATAACGAGTAGAGCTTGAACACTATCCAGTGAGTGTCTCCACGTTGAAAAAAAAGAGAGAGAGAGAGAGCACATTGGTGACGAACTAGAATAGAGAATGTGATCGAGCAGGTTACGGTATGTGACTGATTAAATTATCGTAAAACCTTCAGTGAGGACAAGAGAGAAATTAATAAAACAGACCTTCTTAACACATAATACTGACCCAGCAACCACCAAACAGAGAATCACTGTCTAGCAACCAGACACAAACACAAGCACATTGCTAAGCTTTTTTCGTTTAATTTCCCCCCCTCTATAAACATCCCAATTTAATGTCATGACTGTCATTGTGCTGTCATGACCTGGCTTGTGGTTATGTGGGTCAAACTGTCTTCATTTGCTCCTTGACTCCATAAACAGTCTCGGTAGATATATATGTTTATGTCCTTGGATTCACTTTTCCTGTAACTTCTCTGTCTCTCTGTAGGTGTATTATTGTCGCTCATTGGCTATTGCTTATATTGAGCACACAGTGCTGCAGCGTTTCCATGATCTGATTGAGGATGAACAGACTCCAGCTGCTCTCAGATCAGTGATGGGGCGTCTCTGTGCTCTCTATGGCCTGTGGACCCTCACCAACCACATGGCCATCCTGTATCAAGGTAAACCACTGTTCTCTGCAATGGTTTCTTTGTTTTTCCTTTCATGTCTGTTGGTGCTGGCCATGTGACACAAATGACGTGTCAAGGATATAACAGACTCCACAACTTTTTGCTAGATTTTTGCCCTTATTTAGTCTGGACAATTTGACACAGGTTGCCAAAAGTCAGAGCCAGTCGCCAGATTTGGGTTGACACAGATTTTATAGAAAATCGCGTACTGTACAATGGGCACAGACTCTGATTTTTTTTGGCTTCAGACTGTGATTAAATCCAGTCGGAGGATATCAAACATTTGAAATTTAGAACACATATTGTTTTCACTTTAGTCCCACGTCCCCTAGCAACAAAACGTGTTTTTGCGTGAGTTTCTGTTCAAAACTACTTGGAAATCTGATAGTGTTTAGTGTATGATGTCCAGTTTTTCCTCTTTAACTATTTTCAAAGTCTGCAATGCATGATGCCTAGTGATTTCAAAACTGTTCCAATTATAAACATCACGTACTCTAGCCTTTACATACACTACCTTCATAATTGATCATAATAAGAAATGTTTGTTGAGCAGCAAATCAGCATATTATAAGGATTTCAAAAGGATCATGTGACACTGAGGACTGGAGTAATGACTGCTGGAAATGTATTCACAGAAATAAATTACATTTTAAAATATATTCAAATAGAAACCTTTATTTTAAAATGAAATGTTATTTCACAATATTACTGTTTTAACACAATTTTTAACTACCTTGTAGCCCCATTGTTCTTTTTAAAACATTAAAAAAGGTTAAAAGGTCCCATTGTTTAATATTAATGCAATAAAATTAGCAAAGATAAACAAAACTATTTTAATTACATTAAATAAATTACAAGTTATTCATAGTTCAAAGAATGTGCTTTAGCATACTTTTATAACATTATTGAATGCAATTTTATTTTAGAACCTAATGTTGGTAAAATGTTAAATGGATTTTTGTTTTTTTACAACTAAAAAAACATTTTTTTGAAACTAAGACACCTGCAAAACCCTTGCGGTCAACTAACTTTCATTAGAGTATTAGTAGACTGTAAAGTTAGGATTAGGGTTAGTAGAATGAGTCGATGTGCTTGCAGAGTTACTCACAGTCGGTAGAATGTCTGTTGGGTGACAATCAAAATAAAGTGTTAGCAGATATTAAGTAGAGAGTCTATGGCAGGTATTTGACATGTGTGAAGTTACCTAATGTGGACTGTCGAAATAAAGTGTTACAAAAATATTTGATCGACCCCAAACATTTGAGTTTCATTATGGTCTGTTTGTGTTTTTAGGAGGTTATTTTTCTGGTCGACAGCCAGTTGACTTCATCCACACAGCCACTCTCACTCTGTGTGGGCAGGTTAGTGTTGTTTTAGCTGTAGTTCAGTTACAGACACCCTCACTTATAAGTGCATGATAATGCAAACATCAGGAAGGCTTCAACATAGCAGGTGCCCTCTCATTTTGTCTGTCTAGCTGAAGGATGATGCTGTGGCGCTGGTTGATGTGATTGCTCCTCCTGACTTCATCCTGAACTCACCCATTGGCAAAGCAGATGGTGAGGTAAGAGAACACATACACAGGCACACATGTGCTCATGTCCTCCACTGTGACTGTGGAATCACTTATTGTAGACAAATGTCTTTGAAAGCTGCAGAAGTGATCATCTAATTTACAGTGACTCCAAAAAAGTATTTTCTTACTTTTGTTGTAAATCAACTGGTCATCTGTATGAAGTCAGTTCCTTTGAGTTCACATAGGCATCTTAGCAAGGTAGCAAAGTAACCTCTATTTTTTTGTGTGTGTTTAATGTTTAAACAGTTCTTTAATATGTTTAATAATTGTGTTTTAACAAATAAATACAGACTTTTAAACATTAAAAACATTATTGACCGGTAATGTGTGTATCCACATTTAAAGAAATTAAGCCACTGTATACGGAATTGTTAATTATATGTTTTCAAGTACTGTTCACGTATTTTAAGGAAGTTTTTATGGAAAACAAAATACATAATTATACTGTCAAGTTGTACATGTTGTTTACATATCTGGACATATAAAAAGGTGTTTTTTAAACAGAATTATTGTTTTTGTTAGTCTATTAAAAACATTGAGCTTTGAGACTGACAGTTAGTGATGATGCAATATTTACTGGAAAATATTACAGCTTAATGTGTTTCACAAAACAGCAAGAAAAAAGCAAACAAGTTAATTAAAACACACTAATTCCCCGCAATTGGAACATCTGGAGGGTTTTTCCATTGTACTGCCCTTAAGGGTGTTTTAAATCCCTTTAGAAACATGATTCTGACTAGACATTATGGTTACTGAGTCATTCATCCAGTCATATTCTCTCAGCACTTGTTTGGCAGGCCATACATTTCTGAGTTTAAGAAAAAATGAAACACTAGACAGAGCAGAGCACACTGTCACACACAGAGCACACTGTCACACACACACACACACACACACACACACGCCCCACTGACACAGAGACCTTTATACTGATTCCCCTGCTGAGTAAAACACTTCATATTTACAGTTGTGGAGATGTTTACTGGAAATGAACTCTTCTTTGGCCTTGAGTTCATTTTCTGGCTCATCTGAGGTTCTGATTAAAAAGACCTTAAAGTCTTAAATCAGAGCAGAAATTCATGAAGTTGTGACATTAAATATTTCATGCATGCATTAATGTCTTCCTCTGTTTTTTGTTTTTCAATACAAATATCTAAACATCCTTAAATCAAGATGCATTTGCTTGAGATACAAATGTAAAATAAAGTCTGGAAAAATTTAGCACAATTCTTGTTTTATTTATGAAATCAATTTGTATCACTTCCACAGAAAACAATAATTCTGAAAAAATGGAGTTTGTTTCTCAAGTAAATGTATGTTGATTTAAGGATGCTTAGATGTTTGTATTAGAAAACAAGACAAAAAAACTGTAGAAGAACAGCACTTAATAAAAGTAATAAAATAATAAAAGTTATTTTCATATTCTAGTAGTTGGGAGCAAAGGCATTCATAATTATTTTTGGTAAAATAAATTCAAAAGTAATGGAGATCAGTTGGAATTTGTTTTCAAACTTTGAAGTGTAGCTAATACAACTCATTGTGTGTTCTCTAGACATTTACATTAAGATAATGTTCTGTTTTGTTACCTTCAGTTTTTTCCTTGAATTTTCTTTACTTGGCCTTTAATAAGTCTTACATTTTGCTTCATGAAACCTGCAGAAATCCTGGTTTATTAGAATTGTAGAGGTGTTACTGATAATTAGGCACATGGCCTGACCTTATTTTGGTCCAGCAATGCAAGTGTTTTTTGTAAATAAGGACTTTGTGATTCAGTATCTCTCTGTTTCCAATTGTTTCAGCTCTACAAAAACCTGTGGTCTACAGTCATGCAGGGTAAGAACGTCCTGGAACGGCCATCTTGGTGGGCCGAGTTTTGTTCTGACAAACCTGCGGTTGGATCTCTCCGAGCTAAACTGTAACTCTTCACGCTGGAAAACTATCAGGGAAACAGGATCATTGCAAACATTAATCTGTTTTTCCTGAAAGCCAATAAGATTTATAATGATATAATGATATGGTGGTCATTGATACATTGAGTTTATTGAAAGATAGTAACAGCTCATGGAACATGACAAGGAGGTTAGAAAAGTCCAAGAAGAATCACAACCATGTTGATCTTGGTGTAAAATTATAAACTGATTCACTAAAACTTACTAATATCAGCAGAAAGCAAGATTTGTTATGCACTGTAAACAATAACAAGAGCTCTTATTATAGCACTTCCTAATTCTTTGTGCCATGATAAACTAATTTGTTTGGTTTGACTGATACATGTTGCTATGTTGAAAGCTTGAGTCATAGATCATCATATCTAATTGTTTGAATGCACAAATAACTAAATCATTTCAAAACCCTTAACAATATAGTGTTCAGATGCTAACTAATGGTACAAATAATGCACATGTTTATAACTGCTTTCATATAGATCTACTTTGTAGTGAACATGTATGATTGTTATGTTAGTTTGGTAATGGAATGTTGAATGATTTTGAGCACAAACACTTGTATGTATGTTTAATACATGATATTTTGTAAGAATAATTATAATAAATATTGACTTTTTATCAAAATAAATATTACATTCTTTGTACTGAATTATTTTAATTTAGACATCAGTGCAATTGTGTTATGATATATTATCCCATGTCGAAGCATGGGACAGTCTTAGACATCTCGAATATCAGATTAAACTATGGAAACTCGGTTAATAACTGAGATGTCTGATTCAGAGATGATTTCTCCCATTTAAAGATGGCTGTACCATGCATCAGATTCAGTACACTCAAAACAGGTGTTATTGTCATGCTTTTGGGACATGTTGGACATGGTGTAAGCAGGTCCAGGTGGGAATGCTGTGTCTTCTGTGAACTGTGAAGAACTGTGGGTGGGAAGAACTGTGTCTTCTACACTACAAAAAGCAATACTTTTAAATGAGGACTTAAAGTTCCATGCAAAGTTTTACTGAGTTTATTTCTGCCTTGCTGCTCAACATTCAAATATATGACTAGTTCTTGCTGTAGCAATTTTCAGCGTGTTTCAGAAATCCTCACCCTTCCCCAACTCCACCTGTATAGATCTGCTGCGGGGTGATCATGTATGCTATGGGGGTTATTTCATATGCGTTATATGTGCAGAAGCAGTATTTCTTACATGCTCCCAGCAGCATGTTGTGGATGTATTGGCAGTAGCAAGTCTCAGTACTTGCAGATATTCCGCCAATACCAAATTGTCATGAACTGAGCCGGAAACAACAGGTAAGTGGATAATCAGGCTATTTATTGACAGGTATGAATGAAGATCGTGAGGAGCAAATGGCAGGTGAGAATATGATTGAAGAGACCGTTCAATGAGCTTAGCTGAATGCTGATGGTGGTTTGTCTTCACAGGAATGAAGGAGACTTTGCTGGAGAGTAGTGGAACGAAGGTTTGGAGTCCAATTGGGTAAGTATATACAGAGGGGTGCATAAGAGGTCTGGGAACTGTTCAGGGTAGCGAACAGTAGACCGGACAGTGAGTGACTGGATGGAGTGTGCTTTTGAATGGTTTCTTGATTGCAGCTGACAGGTGTGGGGAATCAGAACTCGGGTGATTGTGGTGGTTGGTGACTGAGGTGAATCACTGACACTACCCCCTCCTCCAGGGGCGGCTCCGGACACCCTCGTACAGCGACGTGGACAACCATGGCCTCTGGGTGCGGGACAATCACGGTGAAGACGAAGGAATTCCTCCAGCAGCATGGGATCAAGGATATAGTCCCGGACCACCCAGCGACGTTCTTCGGGACCACAGCCTTCCCAGTCGACTAGGTACTCCAGCCGGCTGCCCCGTCGCCGCGAGTCCATGATGTCTATAACCTGGTATACAGATGGCTGGTCCAGGATCTCTGGAGGAGGAGGCTCGTCTGGCTCGTGGGGTTCTGGAGTGGAAGGAGAGAAGGGTTTAAGGAGGGAAACATGGAACGTGGGGTGAATGCGATACCTGGGTGGTAGTTGGAGCTGGTAGGGTAACCTCATTGATCTGCCTCCTTTGGATCGTGAACGGACCAATATAATGGGAACTCAGCTTTTCGACAGGGCAGGCGGAGACACAGATCCCAGGTGGACAGCCATACCTGGTCTCCTGGCTGGTACTTGGGAGTTGGGGCATGCCGGGCATCTGAAAAGTTCTTATGTCTCCGCACTGCCTGTTGGAAGTGGATGTGAGCCGAGTCCCACACTCTCTCACTCGCTTGGAACCAGTAGTCTACGGCTGGAACCTCCAATGGCGCTCCCGTCCACGGAAAGAGCAGGGGCTGGTAGCCGAGTATGCACTGGCAGGGCATGAGGCTGGTGGTGTTCTGCCTGAGGGAGTTCTGTGCATACTCAGCCATTGCTTAAAAAAAACTATGCCGATATTAATTGCTTGAATAACTATCGTCCGTCTTTCAAAAAATACTGGAAAGAGTTGTCCTATCACAGATACTTCCTTTCTTAAATTCAACCCATATACTTGAACCTTTTCAGTCAGGTTTTGCTACCCACCACAGTCCTGAAACAGCTTTGTTAAAAGTGTTGAATTATTTGTTACTCTCAGTTGATTCTGGTGATAATGCAGTTTTGGTTTTATTAGATCGGAGCGCCGCTTTTGATACAGTAGATCATAATATCCTTCGGTCACGCCTTGAACATTGGGTGGGCATAAAGTGTACAGCACTTTGCTGGTTCGAGTCATATCTCAAATCCAGGTCATTTTCAGTGTCTGCTGGCCAGTTTCTCTCATCATCTGCCTCTTCTCTCTATGGAGTCCCTCAGGGGTCCATTGCGCTTTAATTTGTATATGCTTCCACTTGGTAATATCTAAGGAAATATAAAATCTAAAACAATCTTCCTTTAAAATCTTGAAATTATGTTTTTGCTGATGTCAAATAACTTCCTTCAGAACTGATAAAACTGAAAACCTCCCTCTAAAACAAGAAATTATGTTGCTGGGAACTTAGAAAACCTCACTCCATATGTTAAGTATCATGTAAAAAATCTAGGCATTATCTTTGACTCTGAGCTGTGTCTTGAAAAACAAATTAGCTCAGTTGTTAAGAACAGTTATTATCAACTGAGGATCATCTCCAGACTTAAATCATTGCTTTCTTTTCAAGATCTGGAAATAGTCATTCATGCTTTTATCACATCACACCTGGATTATTGTAACTCGTTATATGTTGGTCTTCAACAATCTTCATTTTCACAGCTGCTGATGGTTCAGAACGCGGTGGGCCAGACTGTTAAAAAAAAAACGTGATCATAGTTCACCAGTATTATCATCCCTTCATTGGCTTCCTGTCTTTTTTAGAATTCAGTTTAAGATTTTACTTCTTGTTTTCAAAGCTCATTGTTTTCACACGCCCCATCTTATATTTCTGATCTTATTAATTTGCATTCAACGCCTCAAGTCCTTTATGTCGGCAAATAAAGCTCTATTACATGTTCCTCAGTCACGTCTTAAATTAAAAGGAGAAAGAGCATTTGCAGTCGCCGCTCCACGTTTGTGGAATCAGTTGCCACCTGACATTAGGAGTGCTTTTTCTCTTTTTATTTTCAAGTCCAGACTTAAGACACATTTTTACTCTCTCACATTTCTGGGCTATTAATTCAGTGTGTATGGTTGTTGTTGATGGTCATTTTATTATTATTGTTGTTATTTTAATTTTATTCTATTTTAGAATTTGCTGTAATGGTTATGTTCAGCACTTTGGTCAGTGTAATGCTGAATTTAAATGTGCTCTATAAATAAACTTACTCGGGCCATGGGAGAAAGCGGTTCCAGCCATACTGATCTTCCTGGCAGTATGCCTGGAGTTAACGTCAGAGTTCTTGGCTCTTCCGCTCAGCCTGGCCATTCGTCTGTGGATGGTAACCGGAGGACAAGCTTACCGTGACCCCTAGCAGACGGAAGAAGGCCTTCCACACATGGGAAATAAACTGTGGGCCCCGGTCAGAGACGATATCTTGTGGTATTCCAAAGTTTCTGAAGACATGGGTGAATAAGTGTTTGGTGGTTTCCAGAGCGGTTGGCAATCCGCGGAGGGGAATTAATTTGCAGGCTTTTGAGAAGCGATCCACTGCCACTAGGATGCATGCGTGACCCTCAGACTCAGGGAGGTCAGTCACGAAGTCTATTCCCATGTGAGACCAGGGCCAGCGAGGAATCGGAAGGGGCACAAGCTTCCCCACCGGAAGGTGACGAGGAGTTGAAGACATGGCACAGGCTGAGCAACTGCGAACGTACCTGATGACATTACGGGACATACTGGGCCACCAGTACCAAGCTTGGAGGAGCAAGAGGGAAAACATGATCTCCTCGTGGATGTTCCAGACTATAGGGCTTACAATGAGGTTTTTATGGTCTGTGATGACAGTGAATGGGTGGTTAGCTCCCTCCAACCAGGGATGTTCGTGAGCACAGCTCATGATTTCGATGTCTAATTCTGCTCTGGTGGTGGAGGCGAAATCCACACAGCTTCCGGTGGTGGAGGCGTCCACTTCCACCACGAATGGGACATTGGGATCTGGATGGCGAAGGATTGGGAGCCGTGCTGAAGGCAGTCTTGAGTTTCTTGAAGGCTTCATGGGCATTGGTGTTCCAGGACAGGGACTTGGGTTTTCCTCAGAGCATAGATGTCAATGTATGTAAGCTGAAATCTTTGATGAAGCGTCGATAGAAATTAGCAAATCCCAGGAATCTCTGAACCTCCTTGACTGACTGGGGAATGGGCCACTCCGTGATGGCTGTCACCTTCCCCTGGTACATCTGAATCCTTTCTTGACCAATGATGTAACCGAGGAACTGCACAGTGGCGCGATGGAACTCGCACAGATGATATAGGCGGAGCCTCTGAAGGACCTGCGTATAGTGGTGGCGATGGTCGGCCAGGTTCTGGGAGTAGATGAGTACATCATCGATGTATTCAATGACGAAGGAGTGGAGGAACTCCCAGAACACCTCGTTCATGAATTCCTGGAAGATGGAGGGGGCATTGACAAGGCCATATGGCATAACGAGGTATTCATAGTGACCAGTGGGAGTAATGAATGGCGTCTTCCATTCATTGCCTTCCTGAATTCGAACGAGATTATACGTGCTCCGCAGGTCCAGCTTGGAGAAGATGCATGCCCCACGGAGTTCCTCGATGGCGGCCGGGACCAGGGGAAGTGGATAAGGGAGTTTCACTGTCTGGGAGTTCAGTATAAGGAAAGTCAATACAGGGCCGCAAGCCCCCGTCCTTCTTACCCACGAATAAGAAACTCCAGGCCGCCGGTGAGCTGGATGGTCCGATGAATCCTTGGTTAAGAGCCTCCTGGATGCATTCTACCATAGCCTTGCGCTCCGGGATGGACCGCGGGTATACTCTACCCTTAGGGAGTTTATTTCCAGGCAGCAAGCCGATGGCACAGTCCCATGGCCGATGAGGTGGTAGTTGGGTGGCTGCCTGCTTGCTGAAGACATCCTGGAATGCCACATAATCAGATGTGACAGAGGGAGTGATACTGGGCTCAGGGTCTCAATCCGTGTGAAAGCGATCTGGACTACAGGTGACTTGTGGACGTGGAAGTTCCTTGAGGCAGTGTTGATGGCAGAATTCGCTCCAGCGATTCACCTCACAGGAGTCCCATCTGATCTCTGGAGAATGAAGGGTGAGCCAGGGGCCTCCCAGGATGATGTCCACAGTGGTTGTGGATATCAGGAATGATGTCCACACCCATCATTAATGTGATCTCCTCTTCATGCAAGGTACCGATCTTCAGCCTTACACCTCACATGCCCACGTCCAAGCGGTTTTCATTAGATCGTTTCGACTCGGAGCTCCTGGGCATGACACCGGCGAGGCAGATGTATGCGACTCAGCAGATCCTTTGAGATGAAGTTGCCCGAGGTGTCCGAGTCGACAAGGGCGGAGGCTGTAATGGAATGGACTGGAGTGAATAGTTGTACTGAGAGCATGGAAAGTGTGGAAATGACAGGTTCTGACTGAATAGTACTCACCGCTGGATGTGGGGGTCTGATGTGGCCGGTCACCAAGTAGTGATCGGTAGCAGCACAGTACAGGCAGAGTCCAGCCGCCAGTCGGCGCGTGCGTTACTCACGAGAAAGCCGGGTGGAATCCACTTGCATGTGTTCTGGTACTGGAGGACCGGTGGCGGGTGAGACAGACTGGTGAGCATATTCTGAGGTGTGGCAGGCTAATAAGTGCTGGGAAATCCAGTTGGCCTTCTGCATGAAGCTCTCCGATCCAACGCAATTGTCAAAGATCGCAATCTGGGCACGGATACGGAGATCCAGTCCTTGCTGGTAAGCGCTGAGAAGAGCTACCTCATTCCATCCACTAGTCGCCACCAGAGTGTGGAACTGCAAGGTGTAGTCGTTGGTGGAAGAAGAGAAGAGACTTTGCTGGAGAGTAGCGGAACGAAGGTTTGTAGTCTCATCAGGTAAATATACACAGAGGGGTGCATACAAAGTCCGGGAACTGTTCAGGGTAGCGAACGGTAGACCAGAACTCAGGTGATTGTGATTGTGGTGACTGAGGTGAATCCCTGACACAAATACATTAACATTGTCATATGCATTACCATGCGATCCCTCCGAGAGTTGCCATGACAGAAATGCATTTATTCAGGAAGGATGCATCGAATTGATCAATAATTTTTTTAAATAAATGCTGTTATTTTGAACACAGGAACAAATATATTTCAGTTGTCCCTCTCTGTTGCTATTCATTTGTGCCATTCTTTGAATCCCTATATGTGTGATTGGCTGAGAGAATGTGTGCCTGCATTCCACACACTGACGTGAGGTCTCTGCTGACAGCCCTGGACAACAGTGTGCACTTCAGTGTCAAGTCTGTGTTTGTGTTTCTGCAAGAGCGTGTTTTTAATTGAATTAACATTCTTACACACATGCGCAAATCTAACGGCTTGTGGCTTCTTTGGGACACTCCACTAGTTTGTTTTATTGATGTGGTCAGGTTTAGAGACCAAATCAGGAAATTGTAGCAGACTTCACAGCTGATGAACTTGAAAGAAACCATATGAAATGTGCATTACTGTCAAACATTGATAAGCGTATTTTTGTACGAAATATGTTTTAAATGTTATGATCAGCTAGTATTTTACTTACTAAAAAGTATTTGGATTTTACCATAATAATAATACAAAGTAATATGGTACATATCAACGTAGCATTACTTTCTGATACCATGGTACTACCACAGTACTTTGTATTGGTTAAAAGTTGAATCTCCCTTATATATATTATATAGAAAAAAAACACTGAACCTGTTTTGGTCTCAAACCAACATGTTTAGAAGCTATTTTTGTGTGAAACCAATGGCTACATTTAAGGAACTGTTATTAGCGATTAGCTGCATAGATGATTATTATGATTACAGAACGCACCCATTGTAACACATCTTTGTTTAATTAATTTTATTTTTTATGCCAAGTCTTTCTTTACCCAGCTTGTAGACAGCAAAATCCATTTTGAGTTGAACCACTTGGGTGTGTTAGCATAGCACTTCACCACAAAAGCCTGCTAATATGCTAAATCTAAACAGAGCCAGTCATCTGTCGACCCAATGATTCTATTTATCTTAACTCTTGAAAGACTCAATTCTGATTTCCTCCATGGTCACATGTGTTTTGGCTTAAATGCTGCACTTCAGCACAATATGACATTTATTACTTCAAATGTTATATGCTGTATGTTTGTGGTTTTTATAGTCAGCTTTAAGGGCAAATTCAATGAGCATGTTTTAAAGCTGTGGAAAGAGAAATCTGAAAATGTAAAAAAAAAAAATTGGCCAAAAAACTGTCATATATTTACAAAAATGATTATTTTTTAATCCTGGCCCTCTGTCTGAAATGATCCGTTTACAGTCCATCTGAGGTTTGTGCAGATGAAAAGATGCTGCTTAAACTGTACTCATCAAAATTAGTGTGTGTTTACTCTCCCATTTTTTAAGAGGGTCGTGTGCTGGTTTAAGCAACTTGTCCTGCTTGCTGCCATAGCTTAAACCAGACCATGACCAGCTAAGAACAAAACAAATATACTGAATTAACATTTTTTTAACTCAACTTGAGTGTAAGAGGATTGTTATTTTGTTTGTCATTTCATTAAATTTGGTAATAAACAAATTTGTTTTATTTAATAAAAACAAGTTTTTCCATGTTCCTTGAATGGTTATCCAACCTGTCCTGTTGGGAAATCTGCCCATTTAAGAAAAGGCCATCCCCTTTAGTGACATCAGGACAACAGATGTTTTGTCTCTTCAGTGGCAGGAATTTTAACCGCTTAGGTGAATAAATTGGTGACTTTTCAATTGCCAAATTGTCTTCGTATGAGTTTGCTTGCTTTCTTTTCACAAGCTTAGTCCACCCTGTTGGCATAACATATGCCAAAAGTGATTAGAATACAGTATTTCCAAAATATGTAAATTTAAATATACCAAATTTTCTTCAACAGCCAGACTAAATATTTAGATAGTCACAGTTTGTTGTAAGCTAATATGCTAATTGGAACTCAAAATGTCCACCCTGTCGGCCATTTAGACTTGATAAAGTGGACAGATGCATGACAGGGTGGACGGAATGAAAATTAATGGGGAAGGGTCGGTATATCAATGTGATTGAGGATGTAATTATATTATTTATTATTATTATTATTTATTTTTTTTAAATTGAATAAATGTTTAATTTTCATATTTTGACATGATTTGTGTGTTCTGCGTTATGTGTCCACACCGTCATGTGCTGGTCCACCCTGTCATATTGATATTTTACAATAATATTTTAAATAATAATTCAATCATATCTATATAATCCAGTGTGTTCAATACCTAGGTGTGGGGGCAATAACATGCAAACAAAAAACTGCATCCAAATATCACAGTTTTCTCCAAATAAGAAGATAATCATGTGTGAATTGTATGAGTTTCTTTAAAAACACATGGTTTACATAAAATCTTTTATGTATTTATGATTTGAAAACAAACAAATAACCCTGTTTAGGAAAGGGGCATCATACCTTTCAGAAAATATAATTTGCATCCTAATTTTGCAATGAAACGTATTTAACAGTAATATATAGGTCCATAACAGGGTGGACATATATTATGGTTTATGCTTCGAATAATGGCCTATAATTATCTAAAAAAAATATGTGGGAGCTCAGCTAGTATGTTTCTATAGTACTTGATTGTCTACTATTTATGATATGACCTAAAGTGAATGGGAAATTAAAACCAACATTTTTGAGTATTGTGAGTGTTGAAAGGCACTCTATGGTGACATTGACCCACATACCTAACCAGAATATGCTGTTTTTTTCAACAGGGTTTGCTCGTGTGATATCACGGATCCCACAACATCCAAATTAGCTATTTTTGTTACCTAAAAACTAAGGGGAACGATTTAGGCTATAAAACATGTAGAATATTTTAATGGTACAAAGACCTCTTTTTGTGAAGAAGATGAAGGATAATTTGATTTCTTGACCCATTTAAATTGAATGGACCTTTGTGGAAAAAATGCAGGATGTGCTTCAAGCAGCTTTTCAGACAGACTGCACATCTGCAACATGACTCGCTTTCCATTTATAGAACCATTTTCTGAAGCCCCTCATCTCAGAAAACACAAAATTGTAGGTTATTCTTTACAAATTACAGCTGGCAGGGGCGGCAGCCATCTTGCATCTTAGCCAAGTCAATTAGTTTTTTCAAAATACATGTTTAATACAAAATGCTTCTGGCTTTTAGGTTTCTATACATTGTTGCACAGTTTGAATCATAAACTTTGTGTCTTCAAAATCTATTTAGCATAGTCAACTGGTAAAGTTTTGACCTTTCCTGTAACTCAAATATTAGAGCATGGTGCCAGCAACACCATGTAATGGGTTTGATTCCCAGGGAATGCAATATCTAATCAAATCAAAATGTTTACTTTGAATACAATGTGTCCTGATGTAAGATGTACTCTATTAGTGTATCAATTTAAGTTTTGTTATCACTGAAGCCCTATGCAAAAAGCTGTGGCAGTTGATTGCATAGTGCCCAAAATCCCACACTTTGTTTTTGTTGTTGTTGTTGTTGGTTAAATGTGCATCATTTGAGTATTGGAAGTGCACTTTTTTGTTGGAATTTTCAGTGTGGACACACTACTACAAAATGGCATACAGTTGTGCATATGTCCACAAAGTTGGATGCACCTATATCTTAATAAAGTATATTAAAGATTTAAAGATAATGGTGCTACGGGATATTTTGAAAGCGTAGAACTGGATGGTGTTTTTCATAGAGACAGGCCCATTTCAGTCAATAATATAAAGCTGTAAAATCATCCTACGCTGCTTGAAATGTGTAGCCGTGTGTCATGTCTGGATTTTGTCATCCACAGGTCCTGTCCAGACAGTGAGGACTGGACAAAAAGCTTTGTGTACTGGAAAGTTCTGACGGTATTCTGGATCTGTGAATTTCCAACCCAAACGCTGACTAATCATGAAACATTAGATGCAGACAGTGTCAGTTAACTTGCCCTTTTTTACTTAATCTAACGCAAATAATATGATTTAGGCTCTTCTTAAAAATCTTTTTTTTTAAACTCTGCTCTGTTAAAATTCAGCATTTATCATCCACCAATCTGCCCAGTCATTATTTTCTGAGAAAGCTTTATTTCATAGGTCCAACATTCATAGATCCAGCTGAAGAGAACCAAAAGTTATATGAGCATATTTGAAGACATTGTAATCAAGACATATTATATACTGTAGGCATTTGAGACAAACAGGAACATGAGCATATACAGACCGATAAACAGATTACATGAACAGAAGATGTCTCACTCTGATATCTGCATATAAAGAGCACACAATATTTGATTGGACAAAATGACCATAAAAATGTCATTCATCATGACAGCCATTATGTACAAATTATATAGAATTTATTTTAAAAACCTTGCACAGCAATTGATTCTTGTCACTGGTGCCACAAAGAAGTTTCAGCAATGAATGTTATGACATTTATCAAGAAGAGAATCCACATACTAATTGAACTTTACTATTGAATTTAACGTAAAAAGATTTTCACTGCTTAAAATATCATTGTGGACTGGCTATAAAATATCACCAGATTTGTCGTTCTTCTATAAAATACAGTATTGCAAGTTTTCATATTTGCAATGAATAAAATCATTCTCCTCTTCAAACCTGCTTCAAAGAGAGTGTGCTGTTATGAAATGCCTTTCATATAAAATCTCTTTAGGCAGACTTGACCAAGACTGCAAAAGCTCAAGGTTAGATTCCTCTCAGCTTGTAAAAGAGGTTCTTGTTCTGTGGAAGGATGCACTGTTAGGCATCCCTTTGGCCATTGCAGCGCGTGACTGATAGGATAAAACCAATGTCTTCAGGTAAAGTTCAATGGTTCTATGTGACGAGTGGGGCGGGGCGAGAGCCGTGGGAACGGAGCGAGGCCGGTGGAGTAAATGGTAATGAACGACACCTGCGCCACTCACCGGTCTCGAGTCCCACGGAGGAGCTTCGGAAGGGTTAAATGAGGAGTGACGACAGTGGAAGACGAGAGAGGACCAGGCCTGGAATTTTAGTTTGTGTTTTGTGTGCGGCAGTCGTCCGTGAGGGGCTGCCGCTTTTCTGTTATGTTTGTTTATTTGATTATTAAAGTCTTTAAATGTTCGCCGGTTCCCGCCTCCTTCTTCCCGTATCTACGAACTAAAATTCCAGGCCTGGTCCTCTCTCGTCTTCCACTGTCGTCACTCCACATTTAACCCTTCCGAAGCTCCTCCGTGGGACTCGAGACCGGTGAGTGGCGCAGGTGTCGTTCATTACCATTTACTCCACCGGCCTCGCTCCGTTCCCACGGCTCTCGGCCCCGCCCCACTCGTCACATTCACATTTGGAAGAGATGATGACATCACTGCATGATGACGTCAGGCTCAATGTTGAAGAGCAGGTCGTCATTGCCTCTGCGCACCTCCAGCAGCAGAGTCGTGTCTTGGTTGAGCGCTTCCTTCAGGTCACTGGTGCTCATCAGAGGGTCTCCGTTTAATTTAACGAGGATGTCACCGTCTCTGATGCCCCCTCTGAAACACATTTGGCGAAATTATACAGTACAGTTGTCACTTGATTTGTAAGGGACAACGTATACAGTTAATTGTAAAATAAATCTTGATAGGTGATCAGGACATTGACACTAAGGATTGTCCTGTGTATTATCTTACAGCCTCCGCTTAGACAAAAGTAGTCTATTACATGAACGAAAAGCTACGAGAATTATTTTTGTGTGCAAGGAAAACTAAAATAACTACTTCATTCAATAGTTCTTCTCTTCGGTGTCAGTGTTCAAAGCATGCATGTGGTGATACTGATGCAGGAGTCAGCGTTCTGGCGTAGAACGTAAAAAGTATTTTCATAGCTTCATAAAATTATGACTGAAGCCCTTGATGTCACATGGACTATTTTACCGACGTCCTTGCTACATTTCTGGGCCTTGAACATGGTAGTTGCCTTGCTGTCATATGCATGGTCAGAAAGCTCTTGGATTTCATAAAAAAATATCTTCATTTGTGTTCCGAAGATGAACGAAGGTCTTGGAACAACATGAGGGTGAGTAATTAATGACAGAATTTTCAATTTTGGGTGAACTATACCTTTAAGTCTTCATTCCAGAATATGTAGTAAGAAAACCTCCACTTTGTCTTATGCTATTACTTCTCTAGGGCTGGGCTATTTTTTAAATTGTATTGTTTAATTTGAATGTAATGTCTTGCCACAATTTAATTTGTAAAAATTCGAGGAATCTGAGTTAGACATGTTGACAATACACTAACGATATCAGCTAAGAGAAAAAAACGAATCCGACTGCAAGAGAATGCACCTGATTAACCAGACTCTGTGAAGGAACGTAACATAAAACATATCAATCGTGGCTATTCACACAGAATGTGTTATTGCATTGAAAAACATGAGACTCAGGCAGTGGAAATGGAAAGGTGCAAGTTTAAAAGGCGTGTGCTGAACTTTTAACTGGAAAGTAACGCTGCAAAAGATGCACGTGAATCTCTACATTTTGACTAAGAAATATATCTATATTTTCTTATTTTATATTACTTAAAGAGAATGTTATTTGAATCATGTTTTAGTTACATTTTTAAGTTGACTAGTTACATGTTAATAAATCAAAATCGTTATCTTGAATCAATCAAACATTTTGAAAAAAAGACCCAATTTTTTTTTTTGCCATATCGCCCAGTTCTAAACAGATTTATTACATAAACCTGTATTATACAAATATGTCATTTCATAGTTAATTGTGATCTTCGCTATGTTGTCATCCACTCAGCTCAGACAGAGATGAACTACTTAGCTTGGAGTTCTGAAGCACAACCACAACAGAAAGATTAAAGAGCATCTGGTTTGGCTGAAGCTTACTTCTGAGCAGGGGAGTGAGGAACCACCTCATGGACATAGATCCCGCTGCTGACATCAGGGAAATCAGGATTCTGCTGCCTCAGCTCTTCCACTAGTCTGGAGGAGACAGACAGAAGGCCTCACATACACACACACAATCACTAAACAGCACTGTGGTGTTCATTACATGTGTTGTGTATTAGCGTCTATAGTGAAGGACACTCACGTTTCTGTGATGGTGAGCATTCGGATTCCAATGAAGCGCTTCTTCACTGATCTTGGCTCTGAAACGATATGTTAACACATTTAATCCTGCAAGGATGACTCGCAAAAAATAAAACATATGTTTAGTATCATTTGATTCATACTCTGACCTACCTTTGTTTTGCTTTCCTAATGAATCATTTAAGAAGCGTGTAATCCTGTCTGAAGGAATGGCAAAGGAGATTCCTGCAGCTACCTTCAGGGTGTTGATTCCTATCACCTCCCCATCCTTATAGAAGACCAAACAAGACGAAACATTCAATACAGTATCAGTATGTTTGTCGATTGTGTTCAATGTGTCATTGCAAGCCTGTATGCCTTTGGAATGACACATTGTGATTTTGCAACAGGTGCATTTTTAAGAAGCAGACTGAAATTAAATCTTCAAATCATATATAAATGAGTAGATATTTATTCTAAAATTCACCTTTTGTGTCTCATACAGATTTGTAAAAACATGAAAAAGAAAATTAATTTAGATTTTTGGTTGAATTATTCTTTTAAGAAAACTAAAACACATCACAGTATGAAATAATTACCAAATTAACGAGTGGTCCACCCGAGTTCCCATACTAAGAAAAGAAAAAAAATAAGAATGATGTTAATTGTTAGTTCTCAAACAATTTTACACATACATTATCTAGGATTATATTCATGCCAAAACTACTGGACATAACTGTCGAAGCATTGAACAAAAATATAAACCCAAAACTTTAAATGAAGTAAAAATCTGAGACTTCAGATTATCAGCTTCTATTTTAAAACCATTTGTCAGAATTGCAAGGGAAACAATAATTAATGTTAATTATCAACGCTCAAAACAATTTTACATACCTTATATTAATGGGATTCGATTTGTACTAAAAGTACTGAACATAAATATTCAAGCATTGAACAAAAACATAAATGGGTTGTTAAATCGGTAAGGAGTAGTCTCATGATAACAGGGACTCACAGGAGTGAAGAAGGAGGTAACCTGTCCTAATGTGTTTCGCCATAAAGATGATGACTGTGTTAATTCAATTTCACCAAAGTAATTACTCAGCTCAACAGAAGCTATTTAGCGTTGTTTGTTTAGATAGCTAAAGGTTAGTTTCCTCAAACAGTCATAACTTTGATGGACTACTATAAACACATTAATTATCTAATATTTTTGTCAGGGTTGCATTGGCAAAGCTCACGTGGCCATGGATGACTCCGGTGATCATTTGATAAAGACTGATGGCTGTATAATAGGACTGTACAACATTATTACCTCATATACGTCATTATAATTAAACATTAATATTAAACAAAAGGATGGCCTTGACAGTGTAAACATTAAGATATATTCATCATCAATATTTAGATATTTGAATTTGATATGATTCTGTATAAACAGAATATTTAATAGATTATCAAATAAAGTAGCTCCATGAAAAAAAACAGCTCCATGCATTAAATGTTGGGGAAAAAACAGCTCTACTCATTACCAGTATGGTTTCAGTTGTACATATTTTAGCAAGCCTTTGTCAGATAAATACAATGGTGGCCAAAGTTGTTAGAATAGACAGATATGAAACTATTGAGCTTTTTTTTTACCTCCAAAGCATCAGATGAAGTGAGTCATACTATTTTAATCCACTTTTAACTTTAATCTTTGGTATGTCCACCTTTTGCAGCAATTACAGCAGCGCATCTCTCTGGCATAGAGTCAATATATTTCCTGAGAACTTCAACACTAATGTTATCCCATGCCTTCTGCAGCTCAAGCCAAAGGCTTTCCTTTGAATGTACAAAAGATCTGTCCAGTTTATTTTCCAACTCGCCCCAAATTTGCCTGATGGGGTTGAGGTCTGGACTTTGAGAGGGCCAGTCCATCATTTTCAATGTTCCAGAAGATTCCTTTCGTCTCAGGTAGTTATAGCAGTGGTTCGTTTTATGGGTATTGTAATGGCCAATTCTACAAAAACAACTGAAACATCTTAAATATGCCAAGTCTTCTATAAAATTTGGCCACCATTGTACCTCAACTAATCATCTCTCTATCTAGTCCAGCCAGGTTATATAAGTAGAGGAGAGAGAGGAGGATCAGGGGTACTGGGTGATTTTTTGGTCCCAGTCCAGCCCTGTTTAAAGCTAGTCGGAATTGCAAATGAAAACTATAAATAAATAAAATAGGCAGCAAAAGATAGAACATAATATCAATGCAATCATAAATTCTGAACATCAAAAAGGAAGCAACATAACCATTAAAAAAACATGATAAGATTTTGACTTTCTTGTTTTAAATGCTTTTTTCTTCACAATTTATATTTTTGTTGACTAACTGAATAGTTATGTTCAATACATACGCTTTACTTCTTGAATGCAATATGATTTCAGAAATGAATTTCAGAGGTTGTCTGGATTTCTTATGCAACAGCAGTAAGACTCATAACGTGTTGTTCTGGTTATTCAGTGTCTTACGTTGATGATGGCGTCAGTCTGGATGTAGTCCATGTCTGAGTCACGGAGACCCAGTTCTTTCCCATCTCTCTGTGCAGAGCTGACTATTCCTGTCGTCACTGTGTTCTGCAGGGCAAACGGGCTGCCGATAGCAACCACGAACTCACCCGGGCGCAGGTCTGCCGAGTGACCCAGTAATAAAACAGCCAACTTTTTCTGCCAAACGGGTCAAAGGAAGTAGTTGAGTAAACACATTTTGACTTTTGTATTATAAAGACAGGTCTTAGAGTACAATAATAAGAGTTTTGTCTTACCTGCGGATTGATTTTGATAGTGGCAATGTCAGACTTCTTGTCGATGTCTTTGATAGTGGCCTCATACACATCCCCACCACACATCTGTACTTTGAGTAGCTGATGACCCGAAACAGGTGTGGTGCTGGACACCACATGAGCATTAGTCACGATCAGCCCGGTCTCTGACATAACAAAACCTGAACCACTTGACAGCGGAACCGTCCGGCTAAAGAGGGGGTGGCTAGGGGGCAAAAGCGAAAATATAAAGTTCTCGTTAGTTAGTTTCATTTATTTGCATTGACTATTTAGAGTGATTCAAAAAAGAATTGAAAACTCATTTTTTTACATTCACTATTGATCTTAAATTTCTTTCTTTCTTACTATGTTTGTGAAAAAAGTACACTTCAGCTTTCTTTCAAAAAGACCACTTTGAAATAACATACTGTACATATTGAATATACTTTGCAAGTGCAAATGGAATATAAAGTTTTCAGACACTTAAATGCATTATTAACAGCAAATCAATGACAATTTATTATAGTTTAAGTTTATATGAAATGCAATTAACTGAACTAAGAACACTTTTTAAGTACTTTAAAGTTTAGTAGTAAAACTTGGTTTAGTAGTAGGCCTATATCTTTCTATATAATTTCATAATATGTTTTATTGCAATTAAAATATGGTAAAAGTTTACTATGGTTTATGTTTTAGATTGAATGTACTGACAAACATGTTAAACTAAAATATACTTTAATATATTTGTAATAAAAAGTTGGAATTTAGAACATTTAACATATATTAACTTTATTATTGAAGTGTACTTGACACATTGCATCGGTTTAGCATGTTAGTCAACACATTAAAGAGAGTGCACTTCTTTAAGGCATTAAAAATGCTTATTAAAACGATTTAAAGAATTTTAGCAATGTAAAGAAATGTACTTTAAAGTAAAAACTTTTAATTAACATATTATAACATTGTGATAAGAAACAATCATGGAAGTGCTCTCTTTTTAAGTGCACATAAGTAGCTTTTATTCCCATAATATTATATTATTTGCAAGTGCAGTTTTTTAGTCTCACTTTATATTAAGTTGCCTTAACTACTATGTACTTACATTTAAATTAATAATTTGATACAATGCACATATTATGTACATACATGGTTTTACATTATACTTATATTTAAAAATACTTGCATGTAATTACATCTGTAATTAATTTCTATAATTACACTTACACTAATTACACCTTAAACCTACCCATACCACCAAACCTGTCCCTAAACTTACCCGTATCACACCTCAATAGCAGCAAAAGTGTTTTGCAATAAGTGTTTTGTACTTATTTTTTGATGTAATAGTTAAGGCCACCAAATATAAATGGGTACCAGTTTGGTTAATATGTTTTTTAGATTTGAAGTACACTACCAGTACCAGTGCACATTCAATGCAATTAAGCTCACTATTTCCCGAAGTTTTTATTGTATTTCAAAACATCAGTTCACCACAAATATATTCCTAAGATATAAGCAATATAAAACATTTGTTTCCCCAGTTTCTCCATGCCACACTCTCTTACATCATTCACAATTGACTAGCCTTGGCAAAAGTAGCTGTGCATGTGTTCAGCTAATTTCCAGACAGCAGTGACCCTCACACAGCTGTGTTTGCCAAGCACCTTCCTCACTTCCCCACAGTTTTAAAGCGCCATACAGACGGCTGCCACACCATGAAAGTGTTTGCAAGTGTTTGGGCTTACTTTAGGAACAGCTCAATGTGCACCACAGCAGGGGCAATCTTCTCCACCACGTCAGCAATGAAGTTGAATTTGTACCTTGGGCTAATGGGGTGGGTAGGAGTAGGACCTATACTAGCAGAAAGAATTGCTCATGTTAATAATTCCAATATATAAACCAGCTCTATATTTTATTCTGTATTGCAGTTACTCACTGTATTTTCTGGCTCAAGATGGCATGATTAGCAGGTATGCAGTGTTTAAATACTTTCCTGCAGATTCAGATGGTATGCAATGATAATAGTTGGATAAATGTTCCTCTATAATTGGGTCTAAAATCACTAGGGTGGTTTTTATCCTTGTGCATGCTTGACTTGTGTTGGGTATGCAATGTGTATGAAAGGGAATGATGAAAGTGTGTTCAGTGTGTAAAGTCCTGGTAACTAGGGCATGTTATTTTCTGCAAACATCAGGGTGGTTTTCCCTTGACTGCTGTGTCCTGTGACCGTGTTGGCACAGCCATCATTCCTTTGTGTGCACACCCTGGTTGTCCTACTAACCTAAAAGTTGAAGTCATTAAAGAATCAAGACCCTTTAAAAACTAGTTTAGTTCAGTTTATCACTTGAAGTACTACACCTAATGGTCATCTCTTACATTTTTTTTTTACATTTATCTCTGGCTCTGGTTTTGATTAACAATTAAAGTTTTGTCTATGTCATAATTAAGAGATAGGTTGCAGTCTATTTAGAGGTTAGATGCAGAATTTGCTTAATACAGACACAATAATAAAATTACCCAAATTCGTATTAAAAGTTTGGAGTCAGTCATTTTTTAAATGTTTTATAAGTCTTTTATGCTCAAAAAGCTGCAATTGTTTGAGCAAGAAAAAAACTGTAATATTATGATATTATTACAATTTTAGTAAGTGTTTAAAGTTATATTATTTTAAATTAAAGTGCACACAATCATTTTTGTGATGCCAAAGATGAATTTTCAGCCAGCCATTACACATCTTCAGTGTCACATGATCCTTCAGAAATCATTCTAATATGCTGATTTGGTGCTCAAGAAATATTTCTAATTTTTATCTCAAAGTTGTACTGCTTCATATTTTTGTGGAAACTGTGATCCATTTTTCTTCAGGATTCTGTAATGAGTTGAGAGTTTAAAAGAAACATTTTAAAAGAAAATAATTTATTTGAAATAGAAATCTTTTTTAAAATTATCAATATGTTTTTTGTCATATCTGAAAAAATATCTTACTGATCCCTTAACTTTTGAATGGTTAAGTGCAAATACATAAGCTAAATATATGTCAAATAACACTTTAATATATATTCTAAAGCTTTATAAAGCATATTTAAGCTTTATAATTTGGAAGCTGTGAGAAACCAAAATAAGCATGCAATGAATTACACTCAACTGTTAATCATTAATCAAATGCAACACCCCATATAAAAGCACATTCCAGCAGAGCTGCATCAGGGAGCCGTGACCTCTCAGATTTCACGACCGCCAAGTCAACTTCCAATGGCAATGTGTGCAAATTAATTTAGACAATCCCATACAATATTGAGAAATGCCACTCGACCCAAAATTGGCCAGGCATAAACCAAAGATGAATGTCCAATATAAATATGTTCTAAATAGTTTCCTCGTTCATTTGTTTTTCAGTCTGGAGTGGTGAAGAGCCGAGACATCAGAAGAGCTGATCACACAATCTGGTGGAAAGATGATGGGCAGCATCTGTTTCTAAGGCGCTGGGTTGCTTAATACAGTAATTGCAAAGGTTAGGGTTTTATTTTGAGGTTTTTGACTTAGTAGCCTAAATTGTATAGAATGATAGACTATAATTTATGCGACATTTAATACTATAAGGATTTGCTGCTCTCCAAATAGCATGGGCTTTTCTGTGGGTTCTTTTGCTTACAGTTTTACTGCTTGCCTCACTACTGGGTTCTTCACTAAATATATACACCAGTGTGGCCAGTGGCATTGCAGGGGCCAATAGTAACTAATGGGTGAATGATTGCTACCAGACAGACGTCTTTAAACCTAGTTTTGCTGAATCAGTTTTTAACCGACCTAAATATTTGACCTAAAAAGCCCATCTCTTGATCATTTCGCCCCATCAATAACCTTTTAATTCAATTCTAGGTCACCTCACACTGATAACACGTCTCCAAAGAGTGGTACCATTTCCAATAGGTGCCTCCTCCCTTTTCCTGTCACCACAAAAAAATAAACGTTTTACTGCTTATCTGGAAGCAGTTTGATATTTCCTTAGGATAGGGTGTTGGTAATGAGGTCTTGTCCAAAATGAGATCAAAAGGGCAGCCTCCACTGACAACCGCACAGGAAGTCATGCCCGGTCTGCAGAGCACAAAGCAGCCCTATTTTCCAAACTTCTCTGCAGCTGCCATTTGCACGTAAAGTTTGAGGTCACAGTCCCATTTTTCAAAATACTCGCAATTGCTCTTTTGGTTATCAGTGGAGTTATGATGTGTGATGGTCGCTAGAGGAGCTCAAGGATGTTATCTTCATTCTTCTGAATGCAGTATGACACACAAAGCACAGTGGACTCACAGTGTGTGTGTGTGTGTGTGTGTGTGTGTGTGTGTGTGTGTGTGTGTGTGTGTGTGTGTGTGTGTGTGTGTGTGTGTGTGTGTGTGTGTGTGTGTGTGTGTGTGTGTGTGTGTGTGTGTGTGTGTGTGTGTGTGTGTGTGTGTGTGTGTGTGTGTGTGTGTGTGTGTGTGTGTGTGTGTGTGTGTGTGTGTGTGTGTGTGTGTGTGTGTGCTCATTGTGTGTGCACATATATTTTTTCAGGATTTTACTGGACAGGATTTTATAACTCAAACAACGAATATATTTCAACAGTAATTCATACATTGCAGTGTGCCATCTATAAAGATAATAATAGGCTGTATAAAAGTAACATGGCTGGTGGTAACACCGTTGATATTTTAACAGTTCATAACTAGCCTTATGCTCAAGATCATGACACCACATGATGTGTTCACACACTGTTTTACTCAAAAGTCCTAGTTTACACATGTTAATATGGGACAGCACCTTTTGTGGAAGGACCCAGAAACATATGGTACTTCCCCATTTAAATTACTAAGGTGGGGTAGGCTTACCTATTTAAGAGCATTTGGCATTCTAGAAGCTAATGAAGAGATTTTAGTCTAATGTCATACAGTACATCCCATCCTTCCTTTCCCTCCCATTTCCCACTGACCACAATTCCATTATTAGGTCCCACTATTACTGTATTGGTGATAACTTTTTCCTATACCACTATGCATAATTAACAACTTAATTAATTGACAAAAAAAGATTCTTACACCGTTTAAGGCAGGCCTGTATTAATTTATGATTTTAGCACTAACAATACTGTTGTAGTAGCCTAGCCCTAACAATACCCATTCAATTATTAAACTTTCAGCATAAATTAAGACATTGATATATAAAGACATTATAGATTTTGCTATACACGAATCACTCACCTTTGCTTTCGCAGGGTCCTTTGTGCAGGTTGGTGACCGCGGACAGACCCTTCTGCTGCGCTTTCCAGCTCACGGCCTTCAGCTGGCAGATGTTGCCGTACGTGTTCCCGTCACTGCCGCACACTTTACTGCTGTACCTGCACTGACATATGCCTTTGGACAGTCTTTTTCTAGACGGGTGCTTGCACTCCAGCCCGTCCCCGCAGGGCAGATCGTCCTTGCGGCCGCACGACTCTCCCTCCCCCGGTGCGCACACCAGACAGCAGTTACAGCGGTCCGGCACATAGCCGCTGGGGCAGCTCGGGCTCGGACACTTACTCACATCACAGCGCTCGGGACACTTCAGTTTAGTGTCCGCGAGAGCAGCTTTGGCGCAAATAAAAACGACGGAGACAAACAGAATGACCTGCATTTTTTTTGTTGTAGCTTAAAATTAAAACGAATTCTCAAACAGTTCTTGGATAGTCAGTGTCCCCTGGAGAACACCATTACGCATCAGATTCCCAATGCAAAAGCTTGCTTCAGATGAGATGTGTGCGTTCCTGCAGGATCAGCTGAAAGACCAGTGTGTCCCAGGAAGAGGAATATTTCTTATCCAAGCCAATCTGATCTACTGATGCGCGCAAATGCTTTGATTTCAAGTAAACAATGTTTGCGAAGCCTCTAGATGTTCGGTCCTGTTTTATCTGCTGACCATCTCAACATCCTCGAGTGAAGTCTGCGTTTCTCTTCTCTCTAGAGGAGGCGGGGAATTTCGTTTAGCCCAAAACGCTGTAACAGTGATGGGAAGTTCGACTCATTTCCGCGAATCGGTTATTTCGAGCAGTTCGTTTCAGAGAACCGGATCAAAAATCAGAATCAGATTACTTCACGCCGCTTTGTTTTGTAATTAACAATGGCATTTGTTGTAATTTCATGTGTTTGGGCTATTTCAGCCTTGATTCGGCTCATAAAAACAGCTTGAAAGTACTAAATTGCAACTTCATCACTACAAATGTGCAAAGAAAAATATATGTAAATGCATGACAGAACATAGAATAAAATTTCAATGGAAATGACTAGTATAAATATAAATCAATAGTATATTTTAAATATAAATTAATAGTACATTTTAGTTTACCATAAACGCTTGCCAGTGCATTCTACAGCATACTTTAACCATATTTTATTATGAAAACAGAAATAATTGTGAAATTACTCGTGCTTAAGTTGTGAAAAAACGCTCTTAAATTCAACCAATTGCATTTAATACAAATTTAAATTATAATACATTTTAATTGAATTGCAATTAACATGCAGTTAAATGTCTGCAAACATTACATTCAGTTCACACTGTAAATATGTTAAAGTGCACTTGAAACTAAAGATCTGACGTAAAATAACCATTCTTTCACAAACATCATTTCAGCTTACTCCACTGCACTAGGTCTGCTGATTGTCCCGTATTTGATCTGGACGGAGTCATAATAAACTGCTTGGATACCAACAGATCTATTGTTAGGATAAAAACCTAGTAGAGTAGAACTGTGATTGTAGGACCTTGACAAGGGCTCACTAGTACTCAAGATTTGCATTGTTATAAATTACCTTGATACATTATACTGTGAGCAATTCAATATTTCATCCACATTTTATTGGTGACCAGGGGGACATAGTCTCTTTTTAGCACATACATCTGAATGCCGCCAAGGCTCTCGACGCTACAGTGCCAGTGGATTTGTTTTCACTGAACTGGGAGGGTTTGGACCAAGTCATGTATTTCACCAAGCATGAACATGTTTATTTAAAACTATAACTCCTGTCATTCTCTGCACTTAGTACAAACAGAACAGCCCTTGTTGAGGTAAAAATGTGTTCACTGACATCACTAGCATGTGTCAAAGGCAGGTAATAAGATTTTACAGAATGGAAAATCAAGAAACAATCAATTCTACAGTTTTAGACAATTATTTTAAGAAGGAAAGAAAGATTGTGCCAAATGGACAATGCCTGAAAGTTGTATTGTTTACACTCTAGTAAACATTAGCCGGACCAATCAACATGTCTCATGAGTCAGACGTTCCGTAAATCAACTAACATAACATCCAGCAAATAAAAGTAAACATGGGAAATTCACACACACAAGTCAAATCAAAAGCATGCAGGGGAAGTTTCATATCCCATTAGGGTCCAGCTCTATCTTGTTGCTCCAGTTATTGTGTTTTTGTACTGGGCTGTGGTCCTGAAGCTGTAGTTTGGTGCCAGGTTGATACGGCGAATATGGAGATCATTAGCGAAAGCTCTCGCTCTCTGGTAGAAAAACAGTGAGAGTTCACGGTCCATGAGACAGTTGTGATAGATGGTGGCCAACTGAGTGCACAGCTCGAGCTGAGACCTCTTGTTGCCCAGATCCATAGCAGCAGCCAAGGCCAGGTGATAATAGCCAGCAGCATCAAATGGGTCCTTGAATACAGAGGGAGAGAAGATTTACAATATTAGTAGCTATTATTCCATTAAGAGATTCAAATATTAGTCATATTGTTCTATTAGGAGATCAAAATATTAGTCATTGTTATAAGTCATTAGTCAATATTAACAATATTTCATTTTTTAAATATCACGATTATCGTCAATACCATACCCCCAATGGATATCATAGCTTCCGCACTGCATCTTGCGGCAGTGTCTAAAACACAGTTGGGCCTAAATTAAAACTCGCCTAATGTTAGTAAAACACAAGCAATGGTGATTATATATAAAACGGTGATCCTTGGTTGAGAACTGGCCGTCGCATGAGTAAAGCGCTGCACTGTGTTTATTTGTGAGAAGCTCATGATCCAGTGTTTTCAGTGTCTCAGAGCAGCTAAGTGCTGCTCCACATGAACTACATGTATGCTGGAGTCGCTTGTAACATACATTTAAAAAGCTAAATATGACAACCATCCGCCCATCTGTAATGAGAATAATTTATTTTGTCAACAAAAGATAAACTTCTCCAAATTCTCCAACAAAAAAGCTATATAGTGAAACATTGAAAGCAAAAAAATTAAGCCATCCTTGAAGATTTAAATGAATTATTGAATAGAAAGGTAATTTAACTGTTGTTCTGTAAATTAATTATTATTCAATTTTATTTTTTTATGTTGGAGTACAGTAGAATTATTAATAGTTAAACAAGTAATATATTTATTTAGTGATATTTTTATTTTATTTTAATATACAAAAAATAATATTTTGAATAATAATAAGTACTATTATATAGTCATATTGAACAAGGAAAAACAAGTTTTCCTTCTTTTTTGTCCTTAGATGATCACATGCCTAGATATAGCATGCGATTTATATAATAAATATAAAAATATAAATATATTTTCAATTCTAAATATGAATAAGCTTCTATTTTGAGGTGTGAATAAATTGTAATTTACTGAGTATGTATTTAGACTGCCATCTTCTGGTCAATTTAGAATCTGGAGTTTAATGTGTATTTTTTTTTTTTTTTACTTTCACTTCTCCCAACTTAGTTTGTAGAGACAACTATAAGTAAGCGATTCATACACGGATTTATAATTCTATTGCAGTCTCACATTATTGCTCTCTGCTTGTTTCATCATCGCGACCAGCGTGACATTGGCTAAACCAAAGGCACACATCTACTGGCTCACCTTTACATCATAGAAGACGATGTCTCCAAGTGTTTTGTAAACCCTGACATAGTAGAGGGCTTCCTCGTCGTACTGCAGGGGTGAGGGGCACAGGGACAGGGCTTTCAGAAAGTGGTGCTCTGCCATTTCAAACTGACCCAGACAATGGTACAATGTGGCGAGTCGATGGAATGCCACCCGCTCATTTAAATCATCAGCTGTGAGAAAATACACAGATGAAGGGAAAGACTGGTATCTGTCTTTAAAGGTTTTTGGCTGTGTACTGTCATGAACATGAGTTTACCATGTGTGCTTTATTCTCAAAACAGACTAAATATTTGGCAGAAAGCCACAATCTGTGAAGGATCATAAATCAGTATAATACAATCAATAACTTTGATTTATAAAAGTCACAAAAAACACAGTTCTACATAACAGAGTTTAAGGGGGAAAATGTTGCCAGACTGTTATGAATCTACTACACATTATATTGTACAAATGAAACATACAAAACTGTAGAGCAAGTGTGCTTGAGTTTGTGCACATGTGTTAACCTACCCAGACTCAAGCTAATCTCTAATGCAGTTTGAGTGTACTCAATGGCCTCTGAACACTGTCCCAGCTGCAGCAGGAGCTCTGAAAGCTTATTACACAGCCTAAGCTGAGAGCGCACACTGCTCGTCTTCACCGCGATGGGAAGGGCTCGGTCCTTATGCACACAGAAACACACGTTCACAGCACACAGACAAACACACTGGAGGATTATGATTGTGATTAATGTTTTCTAATAACAAATATTGTAATAAAGGAAATAGCAGGGACCTGACAGTCACAGAGTGCAATAACAACACAGTGCGAAAGACTTCTCTCTTCGTCAACAATGTGAACATGACCTACCCTGTAAAAGCAGATGGCTTTCTCCCTGTCCTGTGAACTGTTGAAGAACACATCTCCAGCTGCTTCCAACATCTCCAGGGTGAAGAGTGTGTCTCCTGTGCTCAAAGCCATGTCCTGGGCTACCTGTAACATAGAGAACAGGCCTTTAATTCACCTCGGAAGCAAATGCCCAGCAACATCATATTTGAAATGCAATTTTGGGATGGCATGCTGTCCCTGGTAGTTACCCACAGACACACACAAAGACACAGACACAGACACACACACGCACGCACGCACACACACACACACACACACACACACACACACACACACACACACACACACACACACACACACACACACACACACACACACACACACACACACACACACACACACACACACACACACACACACACACACACACACACACACACACACACACCTACTCATTCCTTACTATTGCTAATTTCAACATTTAAGTTATTAAAATTATGAAATAGCACAAATTGAAGTGTGGGAATTAAGTAGTGGCCAAAAATGAAAACAAAAACATATCTAAATATTTCAGCTTCCTTGAGTTGCCATACTTTGTCTAGACTACAGCTCTGCACCAGCGTTGAAACTATTACAAAATATTTATCATTAATTGAAATAAAACCAAAATTAAATATAAAAATTAAATGAAAACCTTAATTATTAGAAATAATGTCTTATATAAGTTCCAATTGAAGTACTAAAACTGCTAAAAATAAATTAAAGCTACTGTAAGTATAATATATATATATATATAAAGAAAAACTTCTGCACACTCCGAAGTGCAACTTAGATCTTTATATAAAGATACTGAAGAGTTGGTAGTGTGTTCTCACCATTATATTACATCAGTCAATGCATTAGACAAATTAGTATATAAAAAGTTCACATAATAATATTTCAATTTGATTTAGATCTTGAATTTCTGCTTAATAGTGATCCCCTGTCTATGCTTCCAGTAACAGTAACTCAGGCAGAAATGCAAACATGAAGGCAGTTTTCACCTGCACATAGAGGTCCACAAGCTCTGTCTGTTGGAGGATGTGGTAAATCTTTCCCGCCTTTAACCAGGCATGAGCCTCCTTGCGTTTTTTGCCGAAGTCGATGAAGATGCCCAGGCTTTGTTTGGTGTAATCTAAAGCAGCTCTATTGGCTCTGTGAGACGACATGACCAACTTTAGAAAGGCAGTCTGCAGTCATTATAATAATGTGTGATGCCTTACTACTGGCTTACATACTGATACAAAAATGTGTAGCCTGGATGCACTGAAAGTCGCTTTGGATAAAAGCGTCTGCTAAATGCATAAATGTAAATGTATTATTGCAGCAACTTTGGCTAAACCACTATGTCCTTCCTGGATACATAAATGGAATGAGAACATTATTATTATTAATTCACCCCAAAAAAATTAAATGTTATCATTTGCTCACCCTCATGTCATTTCAGACCTATATGAGTTTCGTTTATTACAAAAGAAGATATTTTTTGAAGAATGTTGACCTATTGGTTAGCACTAACTGTAATTTTGATGAAAAAAGAGGTAGGGTGAGTAAATGACTACAAAAAAAATAATTTTTGAAAGAACTATCCCTTGTACTGCAGTATATGTTCAGAACATCTCTCTTAAATCTTCTCATAAGCAGGTCTCACTTCTCAGAAGCCAGGTTCAGGTACAGCTGGCTGATCTTCTCCAGTATCTCTCCCTCTAAGCTCTTGTCTCCTATCCGCTGCAGAAGGTTCAGCTGGTGCTCGTTGTAGATGATACACTGGGCTTCATCCGGACACACCTCTTCGTACAGCTGACACAGGTGACGTGTGGCTTGCAGCTGGCCTGTTGTCATACAAAGATGAATATATTTTTCAGAGGTAAGTCTGGTGATCAGCAAACCTGTTAATAAACTGGACTGGATGTGGACATAATAGAATGTAGTGAGGTGGTTAAATGTACTAATACATTTTTTTTTATTCAGAATAATGTCCACAAACATAAACAACACTAGGGACAGTTTTAAAGGGATAGTTCACCCAAAAATCATTTACTCACACTTGTATCATTCCCAACTCACAATAATTTCATTCATCTTTTAAACACAAATTAAGATATTTTTAATGAAACTGATAGATTGGTTTACTACACTTTGATTAGCCAAAACTTTGATTATTTTTTGATTAGCCAAAGAAAGTTGATAGAAAACATTGTAAAAGCAATCCATATGAGTTTAGAGATTTAATCCAAGTTGTCTGAAGAAATTTAATTTAGGACAGTTAAATCATAACACAATTATTCTCACACGTCAAGTATGAAGAAATGAGGTGTGTTCTCGCACATCAAATATGGCTGACTTTCCGTTTACTATATTTGATGAGCTCTATGTATGTGCATTGATCAATGTTTGTATGTAAATAAATAAAAACCTTAATTAAGTCTGTTCAACAAAAAGCAATTGTATATCTTCAGAGGACTATACTGGATTAAATTAATTCCTATAGATTGTTTTTATGATGTCTTTATGAATGTTTTTTTTTTTTGAAGCAGCAAAGTTTAGGTGGAGTGGACCCTCAACAGACAGAAATAAAAAGCTCGGGTTTCATTAAAACGTGTTCACTGAATAAAAGTCTTATTGGTTTGGAATGAAATAGGGGGAGTAATTAATTGATGACAGAATTTCAATCATGACAACTCTCTGAAGATTTTAACATGGTCATGATGGATATATGACAATGTTAATGTATTTGGTCTTGGCGGAATAGATCTGCTACACTCCTGCTGAATTGCTGCTGCTGTTGGTTATTGCTGTAGTTGTAGATTATTGCTGCTGCTGCAAGCAAGTACAGGAACTTGCTACTGCCAATACATATGGCGATATGGTGCCGTGAGTATTTAAGACATACTGCTGCTGCACAAATAGCATGTAAAATAACCTGTAGCAGATCTATACAGGTGAAGCTGGGGAAGGTGGAGGGCTTCAGAGATACTCTGAAAGCGCGCTGCAGGAATCTCAAGTGAATACTAGCAGCCATATAAATGCAAGGCAGTAAGCTCATTGGCTGCATATGCAGCATGAACCAATCAGCTTGTGCCAAGTCCTTTAACTCTCTAAATTTAATCAGTTACGTTAACAACCCATCAGCCTGCGCCATCTAGAGTTTCATGACTGAACTATATATTTCTGTTGGTTATATATATATATATATACAAGGGCTGCCCGATTATGGCAAAAATCATAATTGTCAATTATTCCCTTGAAATTGTATTTGCGATTATTAACTACGATTATCACAATTTACATTGAATGATGTTTATACCATTGTTTGAAGCAACCGCATGCCATATTTTAGATGGAAAAACAAGCTGAAAACACTAACTTAAAACCTTGTATTGCTTTTCTATAGTAGCCTATAAGCCTCAAATGTGAACTATACATTGGATTGGTTTCTTCTTTAAATAAAAAAGTAAAAATATGCATGCTATTATAATACTATACTAAAACTACAATTAAAACAATGACCCTTAAGATAACATGTAGAAAGAAAAGAACACATCTTAAGCACACAGAATAACATAAGTGGATTTTGAATGATTAATTGCTGCTTTGAACGATTACGTAATTGTGGCATCCGTAATTGTAATTGCGATTAGAAATTCGATTAATTGTGCAGCCCTAATATATATTTGCTATTGAATTATAATCTTAAAGAAATGACATAAAGTAATTTGTGGTTTTATGTTGACTTACAATCAGAAACTAAACTGTAATGTCTCACTATAGATTTCCTCACATCAAACCGTTCTAGATACTGATACTTGCACTAATATAATTATGATAAACACTTACTATCAATGTGTTTGATAAACATGGCACTCAGCAGGGCCCATTCGTAGTATATCTTCCCACTCTCATGATTTCCTTGGGAAACAAAGTATTTTCCCAACTCAAGAAGCACTAAAATAAAACTGAGTTCATGCTCTTCATCCTCAAGCTCAGAGAACAGCTCGACTGACTGAGTGAGGTATTCCTCTGCCAATCTTTTTGCCTTGATTTGCAAACACATGAATCCAAAGTTGGCCAGTGCTATGGCCCAGTTACGTCTATCCTCAAACTCCTCGCATATCTCAATTGCAGCCCGGTAGCTCTCAGCGGCCTGTCGGATGTCCGCTGAGTGTCTGTATGAAATGGCCCGCATGTTGTAAACCACTCCTTCCAACTGAGTAGTACAGTGCTCGGGAAGCGATGACAGCACAGCGTCTAGCACTTCCAGAGCAGTGCCGGGTCGCTGGTTGCAGATGTACAGCCAAGCCAACCACAGGAGAGCTGCAGTAGTATCTGCCTGGCCAAGGCTGGACATACCGCTGTGGTCGAGGACAGTGGACATGTAGCGAACAGCTCTGTCAGGCATGCCGTGGATATGGAAGAGCCAGGACAAACACAGTGCGTGGATATGACCCAGCACAGGCTCCTTGCTGGAGGGCCCTACAGCAGCGGCACGGGTCAGGTATGAAGCCACTTGTGTTGGGACGGCCACTCCATACAGCTCTGATGCATTTTCCAACAATAGCGAGATACTACAAAGACAGTGTGACACAGTGGCTCCTACCTGTGAAAGACAATGGATAAATGGACAAATATTTTTTTTATTTGATTAATTAATTTAATTTTTATCAATTAAATAATTAAAAAATTAAGTTACAAATTATTAAATAAATTGAATGATATAACAATTAACTTTTTATTATAAATACATTTGTTTTATTTAATACATATTTAATATAATTTATCTAATATAAGTGCTTTCTGAAACCACTATCAAGGTATAGCCCCCACCTGAAGTGATGCTTTCTTTGCACAGCTTTCAGCCAAGCGTGGCTGTCTCTGGTCACTGTAGAGTCTTGCTAACACCAGGAAAACTTGGCTCAATGTCTCATCGCATGCGTCAGGAACTTCATCAGCAAGGATTAAAAGCCTTTCAATGAATGGGATTGCACTCATGCCGTCTTTAAGCTTCAGGTGGAGCTTCGCCAGGAGGAAGCAGGCCCGTGCCTCAGCAGGCTGATTCTTAGCCAGGATGGCTTTTTTTACTGCATATTTTAATACCTCAGGATCCTCACAGCCAAACAAACAATCAGGGACAGCCATCAACAAAGCAGACAAGCGCTCTGAAAAACGGAAAAATCTTTCATAGTTCTTCTGTGTTAGGTAGATGAGTGCCAGGTTGGAGTAAATGGCAGAGAGCAGAAACATGTCTGTGAAACAGTCCCTGGGTACATTCAAGGCTTCCTCATAATAAACCCGAGCCTGAGAGAACTTTGACCTCCCTGCACAAAGCTGTCCGAGAAGAAAACAAATTCGACTCTGCGCCCACGAAGCATGCAGCTTTCGTGCCAGTTCTCGGGCTACACCTAAATACGCCACTATATCCTCTTCATCAGAGTGACCCTCGAAGTGTGAGATGAGGAATTCTGGGTAAGCCCTATACAAAAGCAGGAACTCTGGTTGGTGGTCACGGCTGCTCAAAAACGAAAGCAGTGCATGATGTTCATCCTGCTCTAAGCAGACAGAAAATCGGGGGGTTTCCCGGGACGACTCTGAATCCTCAGCTTCTTTCTTCATCTGTTGCTTGATGCTGACTGATGAAACATCATTCCTTTGAGACTCATCAACCTCACTCAAAATGTGTTTGACTTTCTGTTTTAGGTTGTTTAATTCTGTCTGATGAGTCTTGTCTGAAGACAAAGAAGAAATAGAATATAATAAATAAATGTGTTTAAATAAACAGATCATTATTTTAATCAGCCCATTCTACGCATCAATCTAGACATTAGTCATATACAAAAATGACTCTTTACACATATAAAATTCTATTAAATAATTAGTTAGTAATAGTTAGTTTCATTTTATTTTCTCTGAATGGACAAACAAATAATGAACAGACAGAGAGAGACAGAGATGGATGGATGGATAGATAGATATTTACTCACTTTGAACTGATCCTGGAATTTCTTTTGTCAGATCTGTGTATGTAAAACAAATAAAACAAACGTTGGTTAAAGAAAACAAATTAAGAAAGAATTAAGAAATGTGAATACAAATATTTAAATCAAGTCATGTTTCCTGTCGTGGTCATTTCCGTGCGCTTTAGCGCCTCAAGTGGCTAATAATGTAAACTGCGCCAGGTGCTTCGAACTATTGATTACACGGCAGAACATTCGACAGTAACGTCCCATCTTTGTAAGTTCAAAACTGTTGCGACCCTTTGCTGTCTGTAATGTATGTGCAAATATATCCCACAAACACAGTAGAGAAAACCCGCGCAATCTTAAGTATTATTTTTCTCTACCGTAACGACAGCTTTGTTTTTATAAGCACCGTGAATGACGACTGTTTTCGACGCTCTGTTTTAGCATTTAAATCCGCTGGACACTGACTGAGAAAGATGCCGAAGAATGGCAGTGACTCAAAGCCCGTTGTTACAGCTCCACGATGGGAAGAAGTTCAAGGTAAAAGCAGAGAGTGCTGATGATGGAGCGCCAATAACATCAGCACTATCGGTGTATATTGTTTTACAGTTGCTTTCATTATTACGGGTTTTACAGATTTCTGCAACCCTGACAAACTGCTGTTGTGCCCCTATGACCCACATCATCTGATCCGGGCCTGCCGGTTCCCATACCATCTCATCAAATGCAGGAAGGTGCGTGTGCAGAGACCTCCACAACACAAATCCCTCTTACTTCTTCATTTATTCATCCTCACACTGTTCTGTTATGAGCTCTTATCAGTTCTTAACCAGTAAACATTCAATGTGGCCACAAGATTATTTGCAATTATTTTAAAGTTTTTAAAGTAACTTAATTAATATGCTAAAAAGCATTGCTAATAGTCCAGATGTAACTTTAGGCCTACAAAACATACAGTAAATGAGTGAACAATAGGAAAATCTGTAATTTGACAGCTATAGTATGGCTGCCTTACAAGCATTTCAGTGATTCAGCAGCTATTTTATTCTTAAATGTAATAAATAGCACATCAACCTGGAGAGAGCTGGAGAAATACGCTTAACAGTACAAACATCAAATGTGCATTAGGTTGCTAGTTCCAATTGGTCAATAATAAATGCACATGTATGATACAGCATGTTATTAACTTGTATAATTGTTGTTCAGTTAGGTACACTGTAAGAAATATGTAGAAACACTGAAAAGATACTAGTCATTTTCTTCCATTAAGTTGTAACCCTGTGACCATAAAACACAAAATGCAATGTGGAATTTTAAACACAGGTAAAACGGATAAAAAATAAATACGGATTGTTCCTTCATATTAACAGTACGTTGTGTCTATTTTTACAGACTTTTTTTGTAGCACACTAACTAACTGCCAATACACTGCTTAAAACCATAATTGTTCAGCATGTGCAGTTTTACTAGTTAATAAGAAAATACATAAAATGTGTAACTGTTCAATAATTCAATGTTGTAAAACATCCGATCATAAAGATGTTACTTTTACAAATTAAAATATTTTATGTTTATATTATTTTTTTATGAACAGATGACTTTTTAAAAATATCTTTCGCTGAGATTTTATCGTGTTGCGTATTCTACGTAAATACTCTGTTTTTTGTAATGGTTATGCAATGACGTCATCACGAAATGACATCACAACGTCGTTTAGCAACTTTTAGCAACAAATCGATCTGCATTTAGCAACTTACCCTGAAAATTAGTTGGCAACACTGGCAACAACAAAGCAGCTATGATGAAGCAGAATTGAAGTCCTGGGGTTAAACATTGATTAAATACAGTGTTGGCCAAAATTATTAGAACACTAGTATTTTCACCAGCTATTTTTTTATGTCCGTTATTTCTATCTTTTGCTGTAGTGCAGGGCTGTCCAAACTCGGTCCTGGAGGGCCGGTGTCCTGCAGAGTTTAGCTACAACCCTAATTAAACACACCTGAAGCAGCTAATCAAGCTCTTACTAGGTATACTAGAAGCTTCCATGCAGGTGTGTTGAGCTAAACTCTGGATGCAGTGTTGGAGCTAAACTCTGCAGAACACCGGCCCTCCAGGACCGAGTTTGGACAGCCCTGGCCTGCAGTAGTGTCAGTAGGAAATATCAGTTTACATTTCCAAACATTCATTTTGCCATTAATTGTAATAATCCAGTGAAATTGTAGTTTGCACAAGGAGTCTGACGATGTCGGATACATCGTATTTACGAGTTGATAGAACATGAACGCCACCGCAAAGTCGTTATTACGAGTGGGAAACTTTAAATTTTCTGTAAGCCCAGAGTTTCCGAGTTGGGGGCGTGTCAGTGAAAAAACGTGTTGAGCGCAGCATTATCATCATCCAGTCTGCCTGGAATGACATGAAGAAACCGAACAAACTGAAACAACGTCTCCAAAATGCTTCAAGAGACCTATCTGCAAAGCTACCTGAAAAACTATGCACAAGTGCACCTAGGGCAAACGCTGCTTTAAACCCAAAGGTGTGAAAACCGAATGTTGATTTAATTTAGTTAAGTTAATTGATAAAGAAAATCTATTTATGACATTTTTTTGACAGTATCCTCATTTTACAGCATTTTGACACAAATGCCTAAAACTTCTCAGAGACGTTGCCACCGTTCTTCTGGATTTAGTCTGTATTTTACACTATTCTTGTGGTTCAGTGCAAGCCGATGTTCTGTCATTCGGTTGTTGATTTGATGGAGGCAGAATGTTAGTTTGCAGTCGATTATAAGAAAGGGGTATAGTTTAAGTGAACTAAATAATTTGTCCAGCATACAGTATGTTGCCATTTTCACTGTAAGATCGAGTTTTGACATTTTGAATAACATTACGAGGTCAAATGGTAAAAAAAAAAATGTCATGGATGAATTCTATAACGTGATATTACCAAACAGGCAGGGTAAATTGTCATGTTATGCTAAGTTATTACCAAGTTACTGATTTAATATCAGCAACTAGACTTGCAGTCCTAGAAGAAAACTACTTCTGTTTCATTGTGATGTTTAGACTTTTACAAATATTGAGCACTGATAAATATCTGTGATCTTAATGTCATTTGTAGAATCATCCTGAATTGGTTGGTGAATTATGGACTTGTCCATTCAATGCACGCCACTTGATGAGAAAACATGAGCTATCCTCTCACATCTCAACCTGTGTGGACCGGTGCTCCGTTAATAACACCTGCGGTAAGCTCTGTTTTACCCTTTCACCTTCATCATGTTGGATTATTGCAGACACATTCTGTGCATGATGAATTCTTTATGCTTAATGCACAATGGCAGTGGCCAGTGACCAGACTGATAGCAAGTTTCAAATCCCAGTGAGCACCTGGACTGCGCCTGTGTGTGATGAAGACTGGGATGAAGGTAACACTTAGATCTGTATCCCGAGTTAATGGCAAATTATTATATCCCAAAGATCAAATTTTGATCTTGTTAAGGAGCATAATATGGGCATTTTAGCATTGGATTGTGTCTGTGCCTTACAGAGGTGGACAAGCATGTAACTTCAGCACCATCTTTTGTCTGGGATGAGTTGAAATCGCTTCCTCAGGACAGGTCAGTATAGCTAACTTCACAACAACATTACTGAATAATACGCAGAAGCTTTTATGATTCTTTTGATCAGAGTGGTTGAATCGTCAATTAAAACAACTAAATCGTGACAGCACATCTCTCTTTGTATTAGGGAAAAACCCAGCACTTCCAGCAATGTGATTGCTGGTCTCAGAGCACCACGCGTTCTTCCCTGGATGAGCAACTGATTTTTGAGTTTTTTAGTGTGTCAACCATGTCAAGGCTATTCCTGTACAAATGACATTGAATCCTGTTAGTGTTGGTTGCTTGTTCTGGCATTTCTTGTATAGGTCACTAGTTCTTGCAGTGACAAATTAGTTTCATAATCTTCTGTTTATTTTCCCAAAGGTGGAGCAGTAAAGATGGTTTAAGCTCTTAGCTGTGTTTACACCACACAAAAGAAAAGCTTACGACCAGGATATACAGAATACAAGACTTTAATTGATGTGTTTTTGCTTTGTGACTGTAATTCTACCTCTGGTGTTTTAGGAACGCCTCTTTTTGGTAAAACATTTTTTTAGTAGTTTTTCTTAGACAAATCCTGTTCATAGCACAGATACTGTTGTAAAGGCAAATAAAACTTAATTTATAAATGCTAAAATGTTGAGATTCAAATCCCTGTGAGCCTTACCAAGTTTGTAGTTTGTGCCAACATCAGACTGGCATATTTTCTTCAATAAAGCAATAGTGTCCTCTTTAATTTTTTCCTGATCCAAGGTTGCAATTTGTCTGTCCTCGTCTTTCAAGAATATGTCAGATGATCTGTAATGGAAGCACGGGATGAAGTTATAAAGTATCGAGCATAAAATTGTGAAAACTGTAATTTAAGACAAACCACACAACAGAAATACTACTTGAAATATTCATAAAATGACACAAGCACTTACTCACAAAACGAACTGGTTGTTTTGACCAGGTTGGTTTTGACGAGTCCGATATCCCCAGTTCTCTCCGATTTTCCCATAAACCAATCAAAACAGGCTACCAGGAGTCCCAGGATGATGATACGTTCACCAGCCTGGAAACTCAGTTCATCTGGCCCGTCGGCTTCATGCTCTTCTGTGGCCTCACAGACCCCTACTGCTGTGAGAGATATTGTTACAATAGTGGTAGAGTTCAATTGTGAGGATGACAATGCCGCACTGCTACATTATTCAATTTTTTATTTTTAGTTCCCAAAAATCCTACAAATGAATTCAAGCTTCTAAATATATAAATATTGGAGTAAATCCTCCAGATTTTGTGCAGCTCATATCCACTTCAGCTTTTTGCTTTACAGCTTTTTCAATGACAGTAAAAACTATTATAAATAAATACTGTTCTTTTGTACTTTTTATTCATCAAATAATCCTAAAAAAAAATAATAGGCAGCACAACCATTTTCAACTACATAAAACATATATATTTTGTAATAAATCCTTTAGCACCAAATCAGCATTTTACAGTGATTTCTGAAGGATCGTGTGACTGGAGATTGACGTACTGACTGCTGGAAAATTCAGCTTTGACATCACAGGAATAAATTACATTTTTACAACAGTTATTTTAAATTGTAATGATATTTCACAATATTACTGTTTTTACTGTGTATTTTTGATCAAATAAATGCATCTGTGCATGGTGAGCCTAAGAGACTTTCAAAATCATTACCAAATCTTACCGAATGCAAAACATTTGAAAATGATATATAAAATAAAGTACAATTATTTAAACATTTTCTCACCAATCTGGAAGGGAAGGTCACATGTGTCCTTTCCACCACCCACTAATATACTCTCTGTGCAGGACTTTAGAAACCACCTTGGGAAGTAAAAACATTTTTTATTTTAAATCCATTGTTCTAAGTTCTGTTGATGTCAATAAGTGAATATGAAATTCATAAGGTGACACATACTCATGAAAGGGAATGACCGGTTCCAGAGCTGGTTTTGGTTTGGTTCCTCTAGCCCCATCTGCAAGGGACAGCACTGTCCACCCTGATCCTAGGAATGGAGGCTCAAACAAAGCGATATCCCCCTTCTCCAGATAAAGGTCACTACCTGACGTAGAGCTATCAAACATCTGATTGGCTGTGCAGCATCCAAAGAAAGACCCTAAAAAGTAAACAATATTGTTTTATTACAAATTGCAGTGATATTCACTCATACGTGTGCCAGTCTGTTTCTGAAATTAAATATAAAGTATATAGTGTGCATAAAAACGATTCAATTTACCTTCTTGCATTAGAAAGCCTTTATACATCAGATTTAGTGTCTCTTCTTGAATTGAAATCTCAATTCCTGAATACTGATCAAGGGAGATTAACCAAAACTCCTGGTTCATGAGAAGGTTTTCCATACACTGACCCAAGAAGCCTGGTGGAAATTACACATTTGGTAAGTCTTATGGGATATTTAGATTTACTACCGATTATTGATCCTTCAGAAATCATTCTAATATGCTTATTTATGCTTATTTGATGCTCAATTATTATTGGTGCTTAAGTTTTCATAATTGGTTCTTATTATTAATGTTGGATTCTTTGATGAATCCGAAATTCAATAGAACGGTATTTTTATGAAATAGAACCTTTTTAGCATTCTTAATGTCTTTATTGTTACTTTAGATCAATTCAAGGCATCTTCGCTGAATAAAAGTCATATTTTTCCCCTTTTTCTCTTTCAAATCTTTCCCCTAACTTTTGAATGATAGTGTATTGTAGTTTCCACAAAAACATGATGCAGAGAAAAATAAGAACATAAGAAGAAATGTTTCTTGAGCACCAAATCAGCATTTTTATAATGATTTCCAAAGCATCATATGATGCTTTATTCATAATAATTGCACAATATGACTGTTTTTACTGTATTTTGAATCAAATAAATGCAGCTTTGGTGAGCATAAATAAGAGAAAAAAAATCTAACTTATGGCAGTGCACCTGACTCTTACAGTACTTGACATTATTAATAAATGCATGCAAAAGCATATCTGAGGCACTGAAATAAGAACTGACCCATTTTGTGGTATGTGCTGAACTTCCATATTTCTTCAAGTGTTTTGAAGGTGATGAATATAGTTCTTTCCTCACTATTGATGGATACAAAATGAGCAGATAACTCCTGCAAGACAGGGAAGCGAGTATGTTAAATCTGTGTATTTATCTGAAATACAGTTCAGAAAGGTTTTGAATATTTGATGTAGTCTGAATAGGGATGGCCATATACAGAGATTAAGGTCATGACCCCTGAGAGGTCAGCTTCCAGCACACAAAGTTTCCTGCAAAGCACTTCCTGTGTGCCCTCATCGGCAGGAAGTCGATCTGGCCCCTCCACCATAGCCAGCTGCATAGCCAAAACTGCAACAGGAAACGGCGTATACAGTTAACATTATATCTACCACTGCATCCAACCCTAACAGACCAGCCTACACATGGAAAATATTCTAGTAAATGTATAAGGAAAGTGAATTAGTGATGTACAGAGGCCAGTCAGTTAATATAAGGTGACGTAATAAACCAAACCTTTATACTGCTGTAAATTCCAGGTCAAGTTCTACTGCTCAATTATAATCTAAAACATTCATCTCAAGAGCAATATTCGTGGTTCAATCCACAGTTTAGATTTTGTATTTTACTATAATCATGTGATATTTCACTGCTGTGTTTAACAGAGAGGGTTAATAAATGACAGTCAATGGTCTTTGTAAAGTCCAATGTATGATCTCTAAAAGTTACTCTTTTTTTGAGTGTCACCAAAGCGGGTCAGAGTTCAATTTAAAGGAATAGTTCATCAAAAAACAGAGATTCTGTCATTTACTCACCCTTTCCTTCTACTGCGGAACATAAAAGATATTTTGAGAAATCTCTCAGTAACTGTACAATGGAGGTTTACGGTCACCAAAAGTGTTTGTTTTCCAAATATTATTTAGAATATCTTCTTTCGTGTTTCATTAAGTCATACAGGTTTGTAATGACATAAGAGTGAATATATTGACTTAGAAACCTTCACTGTCTCAGAGTACGCTGACCAAGAACTGCCAACTCTGGACAGTTTTTCTGCATAGTATTCTATTATTATGTGATTAAGACAACGGAGGCCATTTACAAAGTCATCAGGATTTATTCCCATCAGTCACAGTGTATTAAGAGGAAGTTATTTTATATGGAGAGCTGGATTCACCTGTTGGTATATTATCACCAGAAGCTCCCGAAGTACCTTTGATGCTTCCTCTTGAGGGCTTAAAATCTGAAAAGAAACGGACACACTCCCTTAAACGTGGTCTTAACAATGATGTGGGTGATTTCTGTAATGCTGTACCTTTTTAACACTTTACTAGATAATTGTGTTATAGTTTAAGGAATTTTACATTAGCCTTTCAGAAATACTGTAAGTCCAGACATTAACTTTAATCATTCTAACTTAATTAGCCTGCCTTTACAACAAACTAACAGGATGGGAATACCTGTTAACCACTGAGTAGTGTACAGGAAGCTTACATGAGGGTGATAACTTAACTTTCATAACTTGCATGTTTTAGAGACAAACCAGTTAAAGCTACAAAACATCACAGAATACATTAAATCCATAACTAAAATACATTGATGTCTGTGCTGTTGCTTTCCCATCAAAATTGTGATGTCACTTCCTGGATGATAATGCCATTGTATCAGAGATTTTACAAAAGAATAACAGTATAGAAAGTGAAGGACACAGAAAAGTTAAATCAAATGATTACCAACTGATTCAATGTTCATAAAATCCAAATCAAGAAATACCTAGAATTTTAGATTTGTATTCTTCTGTGTTTAGAAGTCATTGCATAGCACTTGGAGAGCAACAACTGCTCAAACCAAAGAACTGCTTATTTAGAATTCTCCCATATGTTCACTTATAGGCTTGTTTGTTTTAATATGGATTTGTATCCAGTAGCCTATCAGGCAGTGCAATATGTATGGCAAAATTATTCAAAACTTAAGTTCGACATCATACGTTCATTAACATATGAATGCATCACACATAGGCAAAACACTTTTTTCTATCAATTCTCTATGTTGGTCGTGCTGCTCAACCGCGTCCCTACCTCGAGATGAAGACTCCATAATATTATCCCATTCATTGTGTGTGTGCTCAGTCGACAGCTCTCTGCGAACCGTCCGAATTCCATCCGGATCGGACTCCAAGCCGTTCCCGGTTTTGGACGAGTTTCTACGAACCGCGGCTGACATCCCGCCAGAGTTCCGAGAGGAGAAGCGAATGGTGCTGTCGATCACGCGCTCATCGCGCTGTCACCAATAAAAGCGCACAGGTGGCGGAACTGGTTTTAAGAGCGTTACATCACAATACAAGACTCAAGTCTTTAATGGAGAAGGCGAAAAGAAAACGAACGTCCAGAACAACAGGCAACAGGTCCAGCTACTTCCTACAACCCTGTCGGAGGTGTGTGTATTAGGTGATTTTGGCATCAGTAAGCAATTTTGTTTTTAAAAATAAATAACCTTGGGAAAAACCTTGGCACGCAAAGTTTCAGCAAAAGTTAATAATCACACGGTGTGAGTGAAGAAGTAAAGAATTGCTGGTGGTCCGTATTATGAGTGTAAACTTAGGTGTGTCTCTGTGTATTTGGGTGAACTCAGAAAACTTCAGAGGAAGAGTGTCAGCACTTCCCCTTCCTCGGTGGTTGCCTAAAGGACAGTGGCGTTTTAAAACCCTTGTATCTATTATGTGGATACAATTGTATGGGGGGGTCAAATTGACCCTATTTGGCTTAAAAACAATTAATCAAAAATCATTCAAAGGGAATAAATCATGCAAAAAACAGCACACATGTATCATTCACTCAAACTTATATGTGCCAAGGTTATTTCTTTTTTAAAACAAAAATGCTGCCATAAGATGCAATTTCAGTGCTTTTATAATGCATACATCGTGCCAACACATTACATATGATTTTTAATATAAACAATTTTTTATTACCTGTGTGAACATTATAAAAAATACTTTAGAAAAACAACATTTGAACATTTTAAACAAAAGAGTCTTTTATGTGATTTCCTGAAGCTCAAACTAGAGCATGGCAACGCTAAGATCATGGGTTCAATTCACACTGATAAATATCTATGCCTTCCAGTTTTTTCAGATAAAAGGGTCTGCTAAATCTATAATGTAAATACCCTCACAGGGAAGTTGAGAAACTGACATAACAAAATACATTGGAGTTGCCCGTAAACATAAAAATTAGACATTTTGTATGCACATTCCTCAACAACACAGTAAAGTATTTTGGTGGGATGTTCATGATAATTTACATTTATGCATTTAGCAGACGCTTATATCCAAAGTGACTTACAGTGCATTCAGGCTACACATTTTTTTTAATCAGTATGTGTTCCCTGGGAATTGAACCCACAACATTTCACGCTGTTAATGCAATGCCCTACCACTGATCAAATAGTTGATATTGACAACTACGCATCCATTTTCAATTTTTTTCTGCAGTAATTAGGTAAAGAGTCACTTTTTGCAATGCATGTTTTTACTGATCTCTATGTATTGAGTGTAGAAAACTTTAGTTCTTGCATTGAACTGCACCGTGTTTAAGTTTCCATGCCTGTGTGACTCTTCCCACGTGGTGGGAGCGGAGGCCCACGGGTATGTGCGCTCTCCCCCCGTCGAGGAGACCGTCGCTGCACACCTGTGTCCTGCAGCAGCAAAGACCCTAGGCTCAGACATCAGCCTTCCCTCGAAGCCGTGCAGGTCCACCGCCCACCTCGCTAATAAAGCGTATGCCTCTGATGGCGAGGCGGCGTCCGCGCTGCACGCCATGGCAGTGCTGCAAGTTTTTCAAGCGAAGCTCCTGCAAGCGGCGGAGGGCGGAGCTCTCACTGCTGAGGCTGTCAAGGATCTGCGCGTGGCGACGGACTTCGCGTTGATGGCGACGAAGCGAGCAGCCCAGGCCGTGGGTAAGGCCATGGGATTTATGATCGTCCTTCAGAGGCACCTCTAGCTAAACCTGGCTGATCTCAAGGAGGCCGACCGTAAGGTGCTGCTGAACGCTCCTGTAACTCCCTCCGACCTCTTTGGTGATGCCATGGAGTCCATAACTGAGCGATTCACGGAGGCTCAAAAGCGCGCCAAAGCCATGAGTCACGTCATGCCGAGACGCACCTTCAGCAGCAGACGACGAGATCCAGATCCTTTGGCTCTGCCCAAAGTGCATGGATGCAGCACTTTCCCCCTCAGGACGAGCGGGATACGCATCCTCAATGCTCACTTCAATAAAAATGCATACATTCTCACAAAAAGAGCTTTCTCCTCCTCACTCAGATTGGCTGATTTTAGCTCAGTCACGGGACACGCTACTCAGCCACATAGACTCGCTGCTTATTCACTTGGAGTCCTGCTCGAGAAAGGAGCAGTAGAGCGAGGTCCCTCCAAACGAGCTGTACAGCCGCTATTTTGTGGTACCCAAGAGGGATGGGGGCTCCGCCAATTCTAGAGACCCATCAACAGAGTGCTTTGCAAACGTCCGTTCAGTCGCTCTGAAACAGGTCCTGGCGCAAATTTGCCCCGGGGACTGGTTTGCGTCCGTGGATTTGAAGGATGCGTACTTTCATTCAGATAGCACCGCATCACAGACGCTTTCTGAGGTTTGCTTTCGAGGGCACAGCGTTCCAATACTCTGTTCTCCCGTTCGGGCTGGCTTTGGCCCCACGCACTTTTTCAAAGTGCATGGATGCAGCACTTTCCCCCCTCAGGACGAGCGGGATACGCATCCTCAACTATCTGGCCGATTGGCTGATTTTAGCTCAGTCACGGGACACGCTACTCAGCCACATAGACTCGCTGCTTATTCACTTGGAGTCCCTAGGGATATGTGTAAACATGCGAAAGAGCATCCTCGCCCCGAGTCAGTCCATAACATATCTGGGAGTTTGCTTGGACTCCCTGGAAATGAGAGCCCGCCTCTCGTGGGAACGCGCGGCAGCCATTTTGTCTTCCCTGCGCCATTTCAGAGAAGGCAGCTATGTTAATTTGAAGAAATTTCAGAGGCTGCTGGGACTCATGGCGTCAGCTTCGGCAGTATGTCATCTGGGCTTATTACACATGCGCCCGTTGCAGCTATGGCTGAAATCCCGATTCCCCTGGACAGCGTGGACTTCAGGACGTTTGAGTATCGCGGTCACCTGCGGCTGCATCGAAGCTCTGGCGCCGTGGCGCAACCCGGATCTCTTCAGCCAGGGAGTCCCCCTGGGCTTGATGGCTTCACGCGTGGTGGTCACAACAGACGCATCGACGCTCGGCTGGGGAGCAGTGTGCGAGGGAATGCCAGCTTCGGGACTGTGGTCGGAACCTCAGAACCGATGGCACATAAACCGCTTGGAATTGGAAGCAGTCTTTTTAGCTCTAAAGGAGTTTCGGGCACAACTGGAACGGGGCGGACATGCTTTCGAGGAGGAGTATCCCTCAAGGGGAGTGGAGGTTGCACCCCGAGTCGGTTCGGATGATTCGGAACCTATACAGGAGAGCGGAGGTGGATCTATTCGCTACGAGCAAGAATACACACTGCCCGCTGTTCTTCTCCCTGTCTCACTCCCAGCTGGAAGGGGACGCGCTCACAGCGCACTGGCCAGCTGCCAGGCTGTATGCGTTTCTTCCGATCAAAATATTGCCACTGGTGTTATGCAAGATCAGGGAGGAGCGAGCGTCGGTGATACTCATAGCCCCGAACTGGCCAAACCAGCCTTGGTTTCCAGACCTGACAGAGCTGCTGGTAGCACCGCCCTGGCCGATCCCGGTCAGGAGGGACATGCTATCCCAGGCGGACGGCTCGGTGTGGCACCCGAACCCGGAACTATGGAGCCTTCATGTGTGGCTGCTTCAGGGTTATCGGAGGAGCTGAATGCATTACAGTCTCGCGTGCTCAACACACTCACGGAAGCGCGTGCACCCTCTACAAGACGTTTGTATGCCTTAAAATGGGGAGTGTTTGTGAAATGGTGCCATCAGGCTCATATCGACCCGGTTACTTGCACCGTGTCGGATGTTCTGAGTTTCCTGCAGTACAGGCTGGATAGTGGATCGTTACCATCGACACTGAAAGTCTATGTGGCAGCCATTGCCGCGATTCGTTTCTCGCACGGCGGACAGTCGATCAGCAGACATGCCATGGTGGTGAGTTTTCTTAAGGGAGCGAGAAGTCTACACCCTCCGAGGCGACCTTCAGTCCCACCATGGGACATAGAGGTGGTATTAAGAGCTCTTTCTCAGCCACCATTTGAGCCTTTAACATCCGTGGGTTTGAAGGAGCTATCTCTTAAAACTACACTCCTTCTTGCACTCGCTTCAGCTAAGCGCATAGGGGATTTACATGCTTTTTCTGTGGACAGTGACTGTATTCGCTTCGGACCCGGTGACTGCAGCGTCACTCTCCGGCCGAGAATGGGATACGTGCCTAAGTCGCTATCTACCCCCTTCAAAACGCAGACTGTTTCTTTGTCTGCCCTGTCTTCCGAGTCAACAGCCTCATGTGAAGCAGACGCTCAGACTTCGGTGTGCCCTGTCAGGGCTTTGAGGATTTACATCGACCGTTCGGCCAGCTTTCGACAATCTGACCAGCTATTCGTGTGCTACGGTGGTTGTGCGAGAGGCCGGGCCGTTTCAAAACAGAGGCTTTCCCACTGGATTGTAGACGCTATTACGGCTGCTTATACGAGCCAAGGTTTGGAATGTCCTTTGCACATTAGGGGCCACTCAACAAGGGCTATCGCTTCCTCGTGGGCATGGTCGAGAGGTATGTCTATTCGGGATATATGCGTTGCAGCTGGCTGGTCTTCTCAGAATACTTTCGCCAGGTTCTACAAGCTGGACATTCAGTCCTTTGCCTCCCAAGTGCTGTCGGTGAGTGGCTGATGCATGTTTTTTCGCCATGTGTGTGCTGCTGTCTCACACAGTAAGTTATTACACTGCATGACCCTCTTGCCAATATGGTTGTTCTGCCCTGTACTCAGTGAAGCTTCCTGTAATTTGTGTTTGATTCACTAGTGCTACCATTATCATGCTAGGTTGTGTTTTTTGCTGCTAAAACACATTTATCTCTGTGCAGCTCCTCACAGTGTTTTGTTGCGCGTGTTTTGCCCTGTTTTCAGCGCAGCCGACGTTATTTCTATCCAGATATGCAAATTTCATATACCTTGGGTTTAGACGCTTATTGGCTTACCTCCACCTATCAGCGTCACTTTTGGTGGGAAGTGTGTATGTGCGTATTCTATCTTCGCTAGTGTGTGTCTGGTACAGGCTTCGTAGCCTCTCTCACGGCAGGATTGAATATCGTTCCCATAACGGAGAATTCTCCGTGATGTCTCGTGACAGCTCGAAAGGGAACGCTCCGGTTACTATGGTAACCTCGGTTCCTGAGAGCGGGAAGGAGGGACGTAATTGGAGTTCCCATAACGGAGAATTCTCCGTGATGTCTCGTTCCTGTGATGTCTCGTTCCCGTTCTCAGGGAACCGAGGTTACCATAGTAACCGGAGCGTTCTCTTCATGGATAAATCCCGGTTTTCACTGTACAGGGCAGATGGCAGACAGCGTCGTGTGGGTGAGAGGTTTGCTGATGTCAACATTGTGGATCAAGTGGCCCATGGTGGCGGTGGGGTTATGGTATGGTCAGGCATATGTTATGGACAACGAACACAGGTGCATTTTATTGATGGCATTTTGAATGCACAGAGATACCGTGACGAGATCCTGAGGCCCATTGTTGTGCCATTCATCCACGACCATCACCTCATGTTGCAGCATGAAAATGCACGGCCCCATGTTTCAAGGATCTGTACACAATTCCTGGAAGCTGAAAACATCCCAGTTCTTGCATGGCCAGCATACTCACCAGTAGGGTTGGGTACCGAAACCCGGTACCAACACGGCACCGGTACCTATGGAACCGGTATGTACCGAACCGAATCAGAACGCAGATTTCGGTGCCTCATTTCAGTGCCATGCCTAAGCGATCGGTTTAAATATTTGTCCTTTGTTTCTCCGAAACGGACGTTAGCATCATCATCACCGGCACCACACGTGCAAAATAATTTCCCGACTGAGAAAATGCACATGAACTCAATTCAAAAAGCTCTAATAATACAAGTCCAACAACTCTTTATAGTAACCCGAGTGTGCGGTTTCACATTCAGACTTAAAAGCACAACTCGGGAATGAGAGTATCTGAGGAGCGCGTGAATGCAGTTATTGCTCTGACGGCAACAGCAGCTAGCCTTCCATTTACTAGCTAAGCTACTACTACTCCATGGGCTACTAATACATAGATTAGCAATGGATTATAAATATACTTACTTATTATGAAAATACTCGAGATGGCTTGAATAACACAGATAAACTATACATAGTTGTATTTGTGTGTTTATTGTATTTATTTTATCATTCAAAACGTTTATATCTTCTGTTTACTTATCCATATGCCTGTAGCATCGATCATGAGTTCGCTACTTCTGTGACTGGATCTGTGGGTTTTCTGTGCGAGGGTGTCCTTGTGTTTAGTGCTAATGGCCAATCCAATTATTAATTGGTAAAAAAATAATTTTATAAGTATCGGTTCAGGCACTGTTTAGGCACCGGTACCGTTTTAAAAGTATCGATTTGGCACCGGTATCGAAAAAACCCCAAACGATACCCAACCCTACTCACCAGACATGTCACCCATTGAGCATGTTTGGGATGCTCTGGATCGGAGTATACGACAGCGTGTTCCAGTTCCTGCCAATATCCAGCAACTTCACACAGCCATTGAAGAGGAGTGGACCAACATTCCACAGGCCACAATCAACAACCGGATCAACTCTATGCGAAGGAGATGTGTTACACTGCGTGAGGCAAATGGTGGTCACACCAGATACTGACTGGTTTTCGGACAAACCCCCACCCCCCCACCCCCGGACCGAGTTAATCTGACGTCAGCGAAAACACCTTCTACGACCGATTTGAATGCAATGGCGGCAGCGCAACTCTGCCAATCAGAAAGCAGCAGGCAAAGCAGCAGGCAAAGCAGCAGGCAAAGCAGCGATGATCATGTAATCACCGTGTCGGAGGGCGAGGTTCAGAGGGAACTAAAGAGAGTGAACGTCAGGAAAGCAGCCAGACCTGATGGGATTACTGGCCGTGTTATGAGGTCCTGCGCTAATCAGCTTGCTGGTTTGTTTACTTAAATCTTTAATGAGTCCCTTGCTACCTCTGTGGTTCCCACCCCCTTTAAAAAATCTGTCTTCATCCCTGTGCCTAAGAACAATAAACCCTCTTGCCTGAATGACTATCGTCCAGTTGCCCTCACATCAGAGCCGATCCTCCCTATACGCAGAATACGCAAGCTGCGTAGGGCCCCCGAAACACCAGGGGTCCCCTTACTCTCAAAGATGTTTTAATTTTAGTTTAGTTTTTAATTTGGCCAGCGGCTATGAAAACATAAATGACAATTTAGTGTAATGCAGCGCTGCCGCCCTTTCTACGTAAAAATCTGTCAAATCATGTAACATGAATGTCGTAAAGTCTCTTGCTCGAGATTTAAAAAAACGAGTTGAAAGCATAGCGAGCCGTGGAAGAGATACTGTTTCTCGAGCGCCTTCCGCAAGCGCGATTCGGGGCGGAGAAATGCGTTTCATTCATTTGCTCGAACCTGCATCTCAGCATCTCCAATAAGGACTGCAAAGCCCTGCAGAGAGTCTCTGAGCGCATCTCAGGGTCTGCTCTCCCCTCTCTGCAGGACATCTACCTCAAACGCTACAAAAGCAGAGCTGACAAAATCATCAAGGACTCAAATCACCCCGGTAACTGTCTCTTCATTTTGCTGCCATCTGGCAAGCGCTTCTGTAGCATGATGGCAAAAACTGAGAGACTTAGGAGCAGCTTCTTCCCTCAGGCCATCAGGCTCCTAAACTCGGTCTCATAACATCAACACGACTCCATTTAATAAGCAGTAAGATATTCACTATTCTCCATCATCCGTATTGCTGCTATGTTTATGTTTATACACTGTACAACCTGTTTGCACATTCTTCTTGCACATCCCTGCTTATATTATTATTATTTATTAAGTCTACAGTATACTTTCCTGCACATTTTATTTTACTGCACATTTTCTTCTTCTTTATTTTTTATTTCATACCTATATTTATGTATATTTTTTGTTGTGTTACATATAATTGCACTGTCCATTGAGTAGACCTGACTTTTTCACTGCTGATTATATTCTGTAGAATTGAGTATGTGACGAATAAAACCTTGAATCCTCAAAGTCTTGAGAATAGAAGAAAGGCTTGATTTTAGAGAGAAAATGGAGATGAAGTAAACAGGATTTAACCACAAAATTTACTTGACTATCAAATTTCAGCTTACTGTCAAGCAAAACACCAAACAAAGTTTTTAACAAGGGTTTTGGCTTTGGATGCAACAGAATAATTACTGATATACTTTACTGGAATGCCACTAGGGAGACCACAAAAGGATAATGTCAGTTATCTTTTCAATAACGTAGAGAAAATTTGATGACATCCAGATTTTTATATCCTTCATACAAGCCAATAAAGTATCAAAGTTGTTGTTATCATAGCGATTAAGTGGCAATCAACTCTGGGTAGCTTCAGTGTAACAGTGCTTCCTAAAGATGGAGCCTAAAGGGAGCATATACAGAGAGAAAAGTGTTGGAGCATGTATTGATCCCTGTGGGACCCCCCAAGGGAGGTTAGCAGCTGATGACATGTGGGTGCCTAGTCGGAACTGAGATCCTCCGGTCTTTTAAATAGGATCTAAAACAACCTTAAAACAGTTCCTGTCAAGCCAACAAAAGGACTTGAATCGGGCAATGACAATATTATTATTGATCATATCAAATGCAGCAGTAAGATCTAAAAGCACTAATGCAATACTATCACCCTGGGAAGTTACCATATAGATATCATCTAACACCTTTAATAAAGCTGACTCAGTACTATGAAATATTCTGAATTTAAACAAAGAATAATAATTTCTGTAACAAATGTAGCTGTTGCTCATTGTTAATGTAATAACTCAAGTTAACTAATACGACCATATTGTAAAGTGTTACCTATTGTTCTTTATAAATCTTTTGCACTTTAAAATGTTTTAATTTATACATTTGTGTATTGATTTTATTGTATTTAAATGTTCAGTTCTTTTTTATCAGAAAATAATTGCTTAACATTTTTTTGCAACTAGATATAACTATTGTGATAATATCCTAAAATGTGGTAAAAGCTTTAGCAATTATCACAACATGAAAATTAGAAAAGTCACATGCCTAGTTCAGACAGACCCTTTTCACTTTAGATTGACACCCTACCTCATCCGAGTGTCACTCCCACAATGTCAGGGCTGTCTATTGTATGATTTCAAAATCCATATAGAAACTCACATGCAGCTAGCTATCTATTCAAATTGGCTTAGAAGTTTCCAGTGACCCATTTTACTTCATATTGATAGTACATGTATGTGATCTGAGTGCAACGCACACAATGGCAGGACTGTTTGATGCAAAATTACAAAATAAAAATGTTTTGACTATCAATTCAGATTAGTATGAAAAGGAAAATGAAAATCTGATGTACGATTTTAAACTATCTGAAAAAAATAAAAGCCCTCTAATACTGTCATATATGTTGTTTTGACTATTCGTGCAGATTTTTTTAAAAAGGAGACTTCCTTTTTTTTACAGACCACTTTCATTTCAGGTGGACAGTACAACTCTTAAGAGCGTCACTCGCATAATTTCAGGACTATCTGATGTTGAATTACAAAATAAAAAGGTAATATATTACTTAACTTACAGATTTAGATAGCTCTAAAATGAAACTCAGTTTCCACAGGCCAGTGTCACTTAAGGCCTCCGGAGGGGCAGGGGCGAAATGGCATTACGAGGGCACAATCACAGACCGGGGGGGTCATGATTCTTTGTCATGTTGGTTTTTCTATTTTGCAAGCTGTTTGAGCATCACAGCCAAACTAATTTCCCTATTATAAAGACAAAGCCTTTTAATGTAGCAAAATATAAAAAAGGATGACAGATATTTAGGCCAAAGTGGGTGAAGATAAAAATCGTTGTCATTATTTTATCTTTGTTATTAAAAAATGAGAACAAAGACACAGATTACAAATACACATAATATACAAATAAAATAAACCGTGTTTTATTTTCAGGTACAAATAGGTGTATTTAGCAGAGCATTCAAGAAACTGCATGAACAAATATAAAAATAAAAAAATATATTGATTGATTCCTATTAAAGAAACTGTATTAAAGTTTTTCAGTCAAGACTAGTGAGCGATTTTTCTCTTTGATTCAGTTCGGGACCGCGGTGCGCGAATCATTTGAGTCAGTTCGGGACCGCGGAGCGCGAATCATTTGATTCAGTTCAGGACCGCGGAGCGCGAATCATTTGAGTCAGTTCGGGACCGCGGAGCGCAAATCATTTGGAGTCAGATCATTTGATCGTCAGACCCACGGAGCGCGAATCGTTTGAGTCAGTTCGGGGCCGCGGAGCGCGAATCATTTGAGTCAGTTCAGTACAAAACTTCAAGCGGCGATCATTAACACAGTAGGCTAGTATAACAAAACACATAAAATACAAATCTCTTAAGAAAATGAACCATGCTTTTATTAGACTAGTAGATCCAAGGCACCAGCGCGAAGCATTAAAGTCAGTTCGGGACCGCGGAGCGTGAATCATTTGAGTCAGTTCGGTACCGCGGTGCGCACATAAATAATCCAAAACAAAGCTTTAACAGAATAAGTTAAAACGATGAAGTAAATTAACTGTTTTGAGAGCTGTAAGATTCTTGGAAGATTAAATAGTTTGGATATACTGTTGAACCGCGGATTTTGATGAGTGAATTTACTGCGTGAATCATGAAATTTAGCAGTTCGGGAGGTTACCGCGGAAATATGCATTAATTTTATCTTTTTGTAGTTCGGACCGCGGAGCCAAACAGTAGCCTACATCCTTGAAAAGCAAAGAGAAACCCAAACATTGCGATTGATAATATTGGAGAATTCAATCCAAAAAATCTGCGTGTGAGCGCGAATCCCAGAAGATTTGAGTCAGTTCGGGTCATCACGAAAAGAACAGCGTATCATATCTGATTTGAACCTTTTCAGTTGGTACCGCGGAAATCATTTGAGTCATCGAGATGTCTCTAACGGAGCGGAGCGCGAATAATGTATTTGAGTCAGTTCGGGCCGCGGGAACAGGGGGTGCTGAGGGTGCGCAGCATGTTTTTTCTGTAAACTGTTGTGAATAAAAAAAAAATTTAGGCTAATCATTTGATAATAAAGTTCATCTAAACATATGGTTGCCGCGGAGCGAATAACATTTGAGTCAGTTCGGGACCGCGGAGCGTATCTATTTCTATGTGATCTTCGACATATTTACCATTTGCCCATCGCGAATCATTTAACAGTTCGTACCGCGGAGAATTAAAGTTACAAAATTATTAAACTGAGTCAGTTTCGGGGACGCGCGTTCATTTGCGCACATCCTGCCAAATCACGCACGCGGGAGCGCCAATCATTTGAGTTATGTTCACTGTGTTGTGGGATCTGTATTAACACAGTGGCTTAAAAGCAACATGGAAATATCATGGATGTACTGGAAGAAAAAAAAAACTTTTTTTTTGTTCTCAGCGATATGAGTCTTTCCCTTCTCCCAAAACAGCTTATTATTAAAATAGTTCAGTTTTGTATGTAATGGAAAATTGATTAGACTATGTTTCGTTTTTTTTTCTTCATAAAGTTAATTTAGAAAAAACCTTGGGAGCATTTTTTGTTCGTTAAGTAGCCAGCATCAGAGTTGATCTATGTTTGATTAGTTTAGCCTTATCAAATCATCACGACTTGACTAAAATAAATCGATATAGGCCTATAAACAGTTCAAGCATATCACAGTGTTAGTTTAGATGTTTAACCTATATAAATGTGCAATATCCAACAGTTTGTGTGGAGAGTGGATTCTTGGAGCTGAAAGCTTTACAGGACATGAGGCTCCAGCGTGGTCACTTGGATTTTTTTTCTTACAGTTAAAAACAACTAAATAAGCCGTGTGATTTTGATTTCTCATAAAGGTAAGAGTAATATATAATTTGGAACTGTAAAGGGTCTACTTTTATTTGTGTGCAACAATATCAACATTGGGTTTTATAAAATAGGAAAACAGAGAATGCATTTATGCCGGTTTTGAACAAGAGCGCTTCAATGATGAACCGAAACTCGGCAACTCGAAACTGTCAGAGATAATAGAAAGCTTTAAAATACTACTTAAAAACGAAATAATTCAAAGCAAAGCAAAAACTCTTCATTAGCCTATGTATCCGTTAAGATGCATATATTTCTCTCTGCGTGTCCAATGAGGAGATGGCGAGTCATTTTTCCCCGTCACCTCACATCTAAAATATAAAAATAAGGGAAAGCCTAAAACAGCCCGATTATAATTTGCGTTTTATTTTATAATTGATTCAATAATAAAAAAAGTATGTAAATCTTTGTCCTTGAAATTTAAAGGATTTGCTGCAATGCAATTTTGTCTGATGATAGGCCTATGTGAATTATTTCATTAGGGTCATCACAGCAAAAAGAACAGCTTGTATTACTTTATTGCATTCCAGATGCTTTTAAAAGAACTTTTCACTATACATTTTAAGGGTGTTTAAGCTTGAATGTAGCTTGAATGTAAAACATTGTTATGAATTCATTGTAGCCTATTCCCATTTGTAAAATAGCTAATTGTTGTCTAACACGATTCATGAATGCGTAGGCTATTTGTTTCTATTTGGCGTAATATTTATACGCAGAAATTGACTAGCACCCCCTACATAAAACACCTTGCCGCGCCCATGGACAGAGTCCATACTTTTTTTGCCTATGGTATGATTTGATTTGATTCATGTTTTGCTGTATGATCGTCAGAGTGAACGCTCGTGAATGAAGCATTAGAGCAGCTCGTGATCAGATAACACACAGAGACGTGAAGGTTTCATTAGGAGCTTGTTGTTTGTCTTTTTTAAGCGTGTTGTATTTGCTGTTCTTGCAGTCAGTGTTATATTCCCAGCACTAATGAAGCGTGTGTCTGTCGCGTTCTGATCTTCATGGTCATCTTAAACAGTATTTCTGGAGCTCAGTTGCTTTGGTCTGTTTTTATAAGCACAAAAAAATATTGTCTTATATATACTTATTTGATTATGAATGTAGCCTACCTGGGATGGTGCCCTATGCAAACAGCATACACTGCATATAGTATCGTTCATGTCGCACAGACCGGACTGCAAGGGCACTTTAGCATCGGACCTCAAAGGGGCAGTGGCTTGAGCCCCCCAGACGGGTTGACGTGAAGCGGCCCAACAGGTTTGCCGCTTCGGCTCCTCCGAGTCGTTCCTGACCTTCGGGTCGGAATGAGGAGAGCTGCTTCACCACCACGAGGCGAGGCCACACCGCAAAAGCATATCTTCCCGCCTCAAACGCGCTCTCGTCGCTCAGATCTGTCACAACCACCCCCCGAGGCTTGGTGTGCAGAACGAGTTCACCCTCATTTTTCCTCGGTCTGGCAGTTGGGGGACGTGTTCGTCTTTCCCCCTCTACAGCCCGTCCTCTTGCCGCCAGTGGGCCGAGTGTTAGGGGACACAGTCGGTTCTCTCCTGCAGCGTACGGACCCCGTGCCGGCCACCTGTCAGTCCAGCACTTCACTCTCCATCAACCCAAACAAGGACGCCGGGGGCTTTCCTTCGTGGTGGAGGGCGTCTCTGCTTCCAGGCCTTCTCGACACCCCATCTCAGGTATGTCTTCCCTTGCACGACACTCTGCTTCCTCTATCGCATTTCATTCACGAATGGGAGCGTCTACCGGGGGTATCGCTGTGGGTTCTCCGCACAATTCGGTCCGGCTACACACTTCAGTTTGGGAGAAATCCCCCGCTTCGACGGGGTTCAACTGACAGTAGTAAGCAGCGCCTCCAAGGCTTCTGTTCTACAACAGGAACTTTCCTCCCTCCTACAGAAAGGAGCGATAGAGGAAATACCTCAGTCGGACATCGAACGAGGGTTCTTCAGCCGCTACTTCCTTGTTCCAAAGAGAGACGGCGGCCTGAGGCCCATTCTGGATCTGCGGCATTTGAATTTTTCCCTTTACAAAGGGAAGTTCAAGATGTTGACGATGAAAACAATCATGTCTCAGATCCAAGGAGGGGATTGGTTTGTCACTATCGACCTAAAGGATGCGTATTTTCACATCCAGGTCGTTCAGCGACACAGGAGGTTCCTTCGGTTTGCCTTTGGAGGGAAGGCTTACCAATACAAGGTCCTGCCCTTCGGCCTGGCCTTGGCGCCGAGAACGTTCACAAAATGCATGGATGCTGCACTGGCCCCTTTGAGGCTCCAGGGCATTCGTGTGCTGAACTATCTGGACGACTGGCTCATTCTGGCTCACTCCAGGGAGCTAGTAAGTCGTCACAGGGATATCGTTCTCCGCCACATCCATTCTCTTGGCCTCAGGATGAACGCCAAGAAGAGTGTGCTCCTCCCATCTCAGCGAACCGTGTTTCTGGGGGTTCGTTTGGATTCCATTCAGATGCAGGCCCGTTTGGCCCCTGCCCGGATATCCAATTTTACAGCATGTCTGGCCCGCTTCAAGCTAGCCCGTCATGTCTCTGTAGGTACCTGCCGCAGGCTGTTAGGTCTCATGGCAGCGGCCTCCCCTGTGTTGCCCCTAGGGTTGCTTCACATGAGGCCGTTCCTTTGGTGGATGAAGGAGCTGAGGTTACACCCCACTGTACCAGCCACTCGCCTTATCAGGGTGTCGCGCAGTTGCTCTCTACCCCTTTTACTATGGCGGGACCCCGCTTTTCTCCAGAGCGGGGTGAGAATGGGTGCGATCCACCGTCGCCATATGATCACGACGGACGCATCAATGACAGGCTGGGGCACAGTCTTCGAAGGCAGACCGGCAAGCGGGGAATGGACAGAAGAGTTCCTTTCTTGGCACATAAACTGCCTGGAACTCAGGGCTGTCTTCCTGGCTTTGAGGTATTTTCTCCCCGTTCTCGGGGGGCATCATATCATAGTCAGAACGGACAATATGGCGGTTGTGTCCCACATAACCCTTTAGGGAGGTTCACGGTCGCGCACCCTGGACAGGCTTGCGCGCCGTCTTCTCCTTTGGTCCCAGGACAAGTTCCTCTCTTTGAGGGCAGTTCACGTTCCGGGAATACTGAACCTTGCGGCCGATTTTCTGTCGAGGCAGAAGCTCAAGCCGGGGGAATGGATGTTGAACCGTCAGACGGTATCCCAGATCTGGGATCTGTTTGGCAAAGCGGAGGTGGACCTCTTTGCTTCTCAAGAGTCATCCCAGTGCCTGCTCTGGTTCTTCCTGAGTTTCCCGACAACTCTGGGCATAGATGTGTTCGCCCACCTGTGGCCGAATGTCAGTCTGTACGCGTTTCCGCCAATAAAGCTGATTCCGGCAGTACTATGCAGAGTAAAGGTGAGCAGTGCCCGAGCTAACTCCCCTCTTGTATCGGTCCCCTTGAGAGATTCCGATCAGGCGGGACTTGCTGTCCCAGCTTCAGGGCAAGATCTGGCATCCTCAACCAGAGCTCTGGAAGTTGTGGGTATGGCCTATACAGGGCCAAGGGCCGTGATGGATATTTTGCCTGTCGAGGTTCAGGAGACCATAACCAGTGCCAGAGCCCCCGCTACTAGGGAGCTGTACTCTTCCATGTGGGGCGTCTTTGAATCCTGGTGTTTGGCTCGAGCAATTGACCCAGTTAACTGCCCTGTTGGTCCAGTGCTGGAGTTTTTGCAAGAGAGGCTGACAGCGGGGGCGGCTGCTACCACCCTTAGGGTTTACGTAGCGGCCATTGCAGCTCGGAGAGAGCTGGATGAGATCCCCCTGGGGAGACATTGGATGGTCTCCGCCTTTATGCGTGGAGTCAGACGGCTTAGGCCGGTTCACCCCCACGGCAGTTCCTTCTTGGGACTTGTCCGTCGTCCTCGAAGGTCTGGTGACGGCCCCTTTCGAGCCCTTAGAGTCAGCTTCAGAGCGGATACTGACTCTTAAGGTTACTCTTTTGCTGGCGCTTACGTCACTAAAAAGAGTTGGAGATTTGCAGGCCCTCTCTGTTAGTGAGACGTGTATGGACTTTCCCCCGGGTCTAGTCAAAGTGACCCTGTGGCCTAGGCCTGGTTACATTCCCAAGGTCTTGTCCACATCATTTCGCTCTCAGGTGGTCATACTTCACTCTTTCCATCCTCCTCCCTTTGCTTCGAGTGAGGATGAGAGACTTCACACGCTCTGCCCGGTTCGGGCATTGAAGCTGTATGTGGATCGCTCCAAGGTTTGGAGAAAATCCTCCCAGTTATTGGTGTGTTTTGGTGCTGGCCGCCGCAGGCTTGCCACATCGAAACAGAGGATTCTCAAGGGGTGAGAGACGCCATTTCGCTGGCTTATTCTACTAGGGGCGTAGCCTCCTCTCAAGCTCTTATTTAGAGGGGTACCCCTGGATGGATTTTTGTGTTGCGGCAGGATGGTCCTCTCCGCACACCTTTGTCGGTTTTAGGTTTTACCTTGAACCTTGAACGGCTCACGGCTCAGATCTTGTCTGTTTGAATCTTGTCTGTTTGAATGTTGTTGGTTCTTTACCGTGGACCAGATGTTGTTGGTTCTTTCTGGAGCGTTCTCTAGCTTGGCGTGTTTTGGTATTCGTTCCCAAAGCGTAAATAGCTTCTAAGTTTTTAATCGTTCCAATAAATTTTATTTATAAAGCGTAAATAGCTTTACGCAGCGTTTTAAGGAAATCATAATAATAATAATAAATTTTATTTATAAAGTCATTTGTAATAAAATAAAACAGTGCTAATTAAGTGTTGTAATAAAAAATAAAACAGTTAATTAAGCAATAAAAAAACTCAATTAAAAACAACTACCAACTAAGATTAACACAATTTAAGCACTAAAAGAAACATAAAAATTGAAAGACCCTTTTTTAAAAAACCATCAGTCATTTGTGAAGCCCTCAGATGTTCAAGAAGGGACATTGAAGGATTTTTTAAAAAGGTACGTTTTTAAACTCTTTTTAAAACCATCAGTCGTTTGTGGAGCCCTCAGATGTTCAGGGAGGGCATTCCACAAGCGAGGGGCGGCGGCACAAAAGGCTCTGTCCCCAATTGTGCGAGTCTTAGTCCTTGGAGGAAGGAGCCGGTGAGTGTTTGTGGAACGGAGAGAACGTGCTGCGATCTGTGGAGTAAGGAGTTCTTTAAGGTAGGAGGGAGCATTTCCATGGATACACTGATGTGTGAGGAGAGAGACTTTATATTCGATCCGAGCAGAAATTGGAAGCCAATGTAGAGATTGAAGAATTGGAGTGATGTGTTCGTATTTACGCACCCTCATCAGAATCCTGGCAGCACTGTTCTGTATATACTGGAGCTTCTGGATGCTCTTGTCGGGAATCCCAATGAGAAGGGCATTACAATAGTCCAGTCTGGAGGAGACAAAGGCGTGGACGAGTTTTTCTGCATCATGTATGGTGAGTGAGGGGCGGAGTCTGGCTATATTCCTGAGGTGATGAAAAGATGTTTTGCAAAGATGTTTGATATGGGCCTCAAAGTTTAGAAGAGGGTCAAACCTGACGCCGAGATTTGTAACTACTGTTGATAGGGGAATGTGCTGCCCTGAAAATGTAATACAGTTTATGGTGGATGTTCTAGTCTGATGAGGGGAACCAATGAGAATAGCTTCTGTTTTTGAACTGTTCAACTGGAGAAAGTTTTGATTCATCCACTCCCTTATCTCCTCCAGACAGGCAGTGAGTGTGGTTAGAGTTGTTGAAGATGATGACGGATGAATATCAGTTTTCATATATAATTGTGTATCATCAGCGTAACAATGAAAAGAAATTCCCAAGCGGCTGATGACTTTACCAAGGGGGAGCATGTAGAGAATAAATAAAATAGGTCCAAGAACTGACCCTTGTGGTACCCCACAATCAACAGCATGTGAACGGGACCTTGAACTTCCCATCGCCACAGATTCAGATCTGTCTGTGAGGTATGACTCAAACCAGCGCAGAACGGTGTTATTAAGTCCAATAGAATGGTGTAGCCGGTTGAGAAGTATACCGTGGTCAACGGTGTCAAACGCTGCAGAAAGGTCCAGAAGGACAAGGAGGGATGGTGAACCAGCATCAGCTGTCATCAGCAGGTCGTTTGTAACTCTCACTAAGGCTGTTTCCGTGCTATGAGCTGAACGGAAACCAGACTGAAACTTTTCAAAAATGTTGTTGCATTTGAGATGGTCCTGAAGGTGTCTGGCAACAACTTTCTCCAGAACCTTGGAAAGAAATGGCAGGTTGGATATGGGCCTATAGTTAGCAAGGGTTTGAGGATCAAAGGTAGGTTTCTTGAGTAGTGGTCTGATTATTGCCGTTTTTAAAGCAGATGGTACATGACCAGATTGAAGAGATTGGTTTATTATCATGGTGATAAGGGAACTGATGGCAGAAATATTTGCTTTCACCAAAGCTGTAGGAAAGGGGTCGAGGGCACAAGAGGAGGATCCCATCCCCCTGATAGTATCCCTAACCTCAAGTTGAGTGATTTCTGGAAAACAGCAGAGCAGTCTCGAAACACCAGACTGCAGATCAGCAGTTGAAACAGACGAGGAGGAGGGGACAGAAAAGGAGGAGCGAATTTTGGCAATTTTTGTTCTAAAAAATGTCATAAAATTATTACATTGTTCTTCCGTGGCTCCTGTGAGCGGAGCAACTTGAGGTTTAAGCAGATGATTTATGGTAGAGAACAACTTTTTAGAATTGCCAGAACTATTTTGAATAATATTTGAATAGTACTGTGACCGTGCTTCTTTGATGGACTTTGAATAAGCTTTTTGGTGGTCCCGATAAGCCAGTTTATAAACAGTAAGTCCAGAGGCTTTGTACTGCCGCTCAAGGGCACGACCAGCAGCCTTCATTTTCCGCAGGTCACTTGTGAACCAAGGAGCTGAACGGGAAAACATAACTGTTCTGACTTTGATGGGTGCATGGAAATCCAAAATACTGCTCAATGTCTTATTGTAAAATTCCACAGATTCAGTGGCCGATGAGAAATCTGCAGAATTAAGATGTTGAAGGCTTACAGACAGGTCTTCTGTGTTTATGTTCTTCAGGTTTCTGAAACGTATTTCACGTTTGTGCTTGATATAGGAAGGCAATAAAGGCAGCTCCATAGAGATGACCTTATGGTCAGATACACCCAGATCATACACAAATGGTGCACTTAGGGGAGCAGACTCAGTGATGACCAGATCAAGAGTGTTCCCCTTGGTGTGTGTAGGAACATCAACATATTGTCTGAGGTTTAAGCAGTCCAGTAACTGCAAGAATTCTGTAGCAAAATGGCAAGAGGGATTATTAACATGAATGTTAAAATCTCCAAGTATTACTATATTGGAAGAGGTTGCACAAAAATTTGAAAGCAGATTGTACAACTCTGAAATGAAACATGAATTTGACTTGGGTGGCCGGTAAATTAGTAGTACTGTCAATGGGAGAGAAGGCTTACGATTAAAATTAAATGCCAGACATTCAAAGGTATACAGCTCAGGGAGGGCCAGAGGGGACAAATCCAACTGACTGCGGTAAATAACAGCCAAGCCACCACCACGGCCAGTGCTACGAGCTTTTTGAAGATAACAATAGCCAGAAGGACAGGTCTCATTTAAAACAGAAAAAACATCTGGTTGATGCCAGGTTTCTGTGAGGCACATTATGTCCAAACCTTTGTCCTGAATATGATCATGTATAAAACATGATTTGTTTGTGAGGGATTGTGTATTAAACAATTCAATTTTAATATTGGACAAGGCAGTGAGTCTTTGTACTGGTCTAAGTAGGCTAAAATCCACTCCACGTTTTCTGTCTATTATAGAGATGATAGAGAACATCTCGGGTTACTCGCGTAACCCTTGTTCTGAGACGCTGCGTTCGCTGCCAAGCTCCTGATGCTGCCGACAGGGTTCTTTGCAGCAGAGAAATCTGAGGAGTGGATGGCGCATTCGCCAGTATAAGCTGACGACGTGAGTGCGTCAGAGCTGGCGTCGTGCCATCAGCCAATGAATTGGCGTGATTCTATAAGGGCTTCAGACATCGGTCACGCAGTGGGCGTTCCCAAAGCGTGAATAGCTTCACGCAGCGTCTCGTTCCCTATTAAGAGAACAAGGGTTACGCGAGTAACCCGAGACGTTTTCTTTTATAACTATGTGAATGTACAGATAAATATGGTTATATGCAAGTTAATGAAAGGCTTTTATTTTGTTATTTCTCATCAGACAGTTATTTTCATATTATTTGGAAAACCTAAATTTTATATTACTCAACATTTGAAGCCATTTTCATTTTATCAGACCGTTTTTTAAACATTTGTATTATATTGCATTCAGTGATTTTATTTACTTGTTTATTTATTCGTTTATTAGTTATTGACAGAGAAACTGGCTCAATAAATGAATGCCAGAGATAGCTTTTCCTTTGATCTGAGTTTTTACACGCTATTACCGCAACGCATGGTATATGCGCGCACCACAAAATAACGTGGTGGCTAGAATGACTGTGTTTTTCAACGTGGAGGCTGGCCTGACCGCAGTGTTAAAGTTCGGAGTGTGTTAGAAGTTGTTTCAGTTCCAGCCACAAACAGCAAAGTGACCATCTGTGAGTCGTCAAATGTGGTGCGTTGATCTGCTCTCTGAAAACAAAACAAATCCACAAACAAATCATTGTAAATCAAAGAATATTAAACTCATATCGTGCTGATAAATTCAATAAAACAAATACATAATACACAAGCAAACACTTAAAGGTATCTAGTACTTTCTTCATCTCCTCCAAGCAACTACATTAGTCCGTTTTTGTCTGGCAGTGGCAGCAGGTAAGCGATACAATTTCAAATTTGAGCCTGTAGGCCTACTATGTCAATTCTGGCACCAAACATCACAAGACGATTTTTTAAGCTCCTTATTCTGCCGAATCTGCGCTGGTTTGAATGGGCCGCCTCCAGTTCTCCCTCTGTTTTGCCTCCATCTAGCACTGTGACGTAATCGTGACGTCAACTCAAAAAGGGTCTATAAACCAGGGCTGCGTTCAGCCCCGAAAAAACGGTGCAAAACGTTTATTAAACGGAAACGGTGATGTGTTGAGCAGCCTGTTCTGATGACGCAAGTGTTGCAACTATGGCAGCTGAGAAGGCCATTCTTTGTGTTCTTTTTGAAGAATTTTCGGAGCCTGATGAAATCGGTATAAATACATGTTTAATACGGCAAAATATGCTCGATGCTAAAGTCACTGCCCTTGCCGTCCAGAATAAAAGAGAGCATCCCGATCGAGTGAAGGGATTTGTGGAAACTGTGGTTCCTAATTATTGTGATCCAACATTTGCCTTGCATTTCAGGATGAAAATAAATTTCGGATGAAGTTAATCCAATTCTTACCTCCGAGACTGTGTTATGATCTATATGACCTTATTTTTATTGTGACTATTAGGCTTGTTAATATTGCTGATCACTGTTGTTGTGCTATGATATTGTAATATTTACCATTATATAATCAGAGGAGTTTATGAAAGTGTCACTCCACATTACAATAGCAAAATATATAAATATGTAGTATTTTTGTTACATTAATCAGTGTCTAGCACACCTTCAGGAAAGGATATGGACCAGAAAACATTGCAATTATTACATGATATTTAGACAGACTTAAAGAAGTTCCAGATCTATACTTGTGCTCTTATTATTTCAGTTATTTTGCCTTTAATGTAAATAAACATGTGCAAACAATATACTTGCTTATGTAGATTTATTTGGATGTTAATTACATTTACTTACAAATTCATCATCATCATGTTGATATGCTATGTTACTATAAAACTCTCATGACACACATGTCTTCTAATATCTTCAACTGTTGGGTATACCGAGCTGCAGCGGACACATTAAATGACTTCACTTGGACCCATTGTGCGAGCTGTCTCTTTAATACCGCGTGGTTTATATACACGTTGCTGCTGATTGAGCTGAAATTTTTGTCACACCCACCAAACAAGAGAAAACATCTCAAACCCCGTTGCACAACGTTTCCAGGAAACATGTCATTCAACCCGGAAATCATAGCAAAACGTTGGGCACCGGTGTGAGTCTGAACATGCCCCAGGCTTTAACTGCCATGTAGTATAAGCGCGCTGCTATTCAGCTTCCACACTCCACACAAACACTTGAAAATGCACACATTTAATATTGACATTATAGCCTATACATATAATATAGAGCGGCCCCCTCATTGTAAGATGGGCCCCCCAAAATTTAAATTCTGGCTATGCCACTGGTGAGCATAGACATGTGGGTGTGGGTGTTTCTGCAACTACGGGCACATTTAAAGGTGCTGTATGTAGGATTGATACCTAGCGGTTGAACTAGGCATTGCAGTCCAAATTCAAAATATTGGAGAGGTTTTTTCCCACCCGGCCCCCTCCTCCTCAGAGTTGACATGCACACATGACGATGAATGAAATTCAATTTTCTGTGTTTTCTGCCAACTGGCAATTCGGGATGCCGAAATACAATTGGGTAAACTGGCAGTGGGCTGGTTTCACAAAACAAAATAGAGACGGACATTCTGGGCCGGAACGCACATTTACAAAGGGGAATAAGTGTTCAAGTAAATATTTAATCAGAAGGTGTATTGGCTTGAAGCAGCGCTGCTCAGACTGATCTCTGTTTTGACATCAAAGTACCACAAGAGTGATTTAAAAGCATAAGAGTCGTCTGCGCTCCAATTTGATGTCTTTGATGTCATACACCGATCAGTCTGCGTAGCGCAGATGCATCTCGAACAAGCCTAACTAGAAATGTAATTGAAAATCTTGCGGCCACGGGGCCCTCCCCTTAAGGCGTCCACCTGTTGGACTGGCCGGCACTGTCCGCAACATGTCAAAGACCTTGTGTTACGGTTAAAGACAAGTTCAAGGTTTACTCTATATTAAATTACAAATATTCAGTCTAAATGTTTACTGTTTCTTTTATTGTTGTTTTCTACAGTGGGTTGTTTTTGATTTCATGGCACTTTAATATTGTGTCCTTACCGGCACAAGATGTCATTACCGCAGCTCTGCTTTATGTAAAAAAAAAATTACTTCATTTTTTTTTGCAAAAAAATATTTGAACACTTAAGTTGAGATGATTTACACATTGAAATTGCAACATCTATCATAAAAAATGTATTATTTTCTACTTACGGGAATCTCTTCAGGGGCAGACGAGGTCAAAACAATAAACAAAACAAACTTCTTTTTGATAACTAAAGCTCAAACGAAAAAGATCACAAAATACAGACCAACTTCCCTTCCTACCTCAACCATAAACAAAGTGAAAATATACATAGATAAAACGGCGTCTAGCCCCCTACATCCCTTAATTTGGCAAACGTGTTAACAAGAATATTTACAAAGTTTCAGGCGTACACAAAGCAGAATCAGAATCCAAGTCGTAGTCAAAACAGGCAATGTTCAGATAAACAGGAGATATAAAAATTTATCTCAGAACAACAAACACACAACAGATTTACTTTACTTAGAATATGTCTCTCTCTGGCACGACAATCCACAACAGTCAATCAGAATTCTCTTGCAAAACACGACGGCACGAAGTCAACAAGGCTCAAAGGCAGAAGACCTGTGTTTGGGGAGGTCCTTATATCTGGGAAATGTGCATAGAGGGACCAATCACCACCTCCAGCTGGTTAACAGAAGCCACACCCACCTGGAACACAGACATGTCTACACACACCAGAGCAGAGAGATCAAATATATACAAAGACAATTTAGATACATAGAATATCTCAAGGTCATAACAGTGACCTTTTGTGGGACGCTAGCTTGTTTTGTTTGGGTGACCAATTATGTGTTTGTAAATTTTGACTGAATTTGAAAATATCATATGGTGCGACCAAATATCATGTGGTGTGACCACTGCAGGGTGTTTTCCATTATAGATATGTCCCAGATTGGCAGTTTTTTAGCTTTTATATTAAATTGATGGTTTATATATATATATATATATATATATATATATATATTATATAATACCTTATTTTAGTATAATTTTGAATATATTTGTATGCAATTTGGTTCATTTCAGACTGTTTGTTTAATCTTTTTACAATATGAGAACAAATTAATAATGCAGAGCATGTCATTTTAGTTTGGTAATTATACATTTATTAGTAATTTATTTGATTAGTATTTATTTTGAGATTTGAAGATTTGTAGAGCAAGCGAAAAAAAGGTTTTTTTAACAGATTGGGTGATGTGGTGGAACAAGATCTCAAATTTATGGATAAACACTAAACTTGTAGGGTTATGTTGTTATGTGGACTGTTGCTAGACCCCTGATGCAAAACATCACTCAGTTTAATGGATATCATGGCTGTGGGTTTTGTTATCATCCAGGACAATATATCTGTGGAACAATCAGGTATCCTGTTAGTGAGGAGTAGCATGCTGACAGAAATGCATCAGAAATGATCCAAGACATGGAAGAGGCATGAGGAGGACAATATTAAAGGGGTCAAGGGCCCTGTGGTCAATTTGCCATATTTTGATGTGGTTTATGGATTTGTGCCAGATTACATGCATTGTGTTATACTTGGTGTGACGAAGCAGTTGTCAAAATTGTGGCTAGAGGAATCGGGTAGTGAATTCTACATTGGCTCCCCAGACAATCAATCCCGAGTAAATGCATGCTTGTCCAAAATAAAACCTCATCAGTATATTTGCAGACTCCCCAGGGATCCCCAGGGAGTGGAGGGCTTGGCTCCTTTTTTACGCATTGCCTTGCCTCAAAGATATCTTCCATCAAGTATCTTTGCCATTTTGCACTATTAGTGCAAGCTGCATACCTGCTTCTGGGTAATAGCATTTCAAAGGATGATGTAAATGCTCCCGATCTATTACTCCTTGAGTTTGTGTTTCGTTTCCAGATGTTGTATGGAGAATAGTCTATGACATTTAATGTTCATTGTCCACTATCATTTGTCAGTGAGCATGAACAACTGGGGACCTCTTTGGGCACATGCAGGCACATTCAGCCTTTAACATTGAAAATGGCAATGGACAACTTGTATAACTTTGCCAGGGGAGCACCACGTTAACAAGTTCATTATGAGTAAAACTCTTCCAGTGTTAGCCAGCCCAGTCACAATCAGTGAGAGCACCCTCAAGTTTTGTAGGGATGTGGCTGAAACAGACAGACTTAAGCATTCTCACACGGTATGATGTCTGTGTACTTGGCTCTGCTGTATTGTCATTCAATTTTTAGGAGGAAGTTGCTGTGAGGCAAATTATTCAAAATATGCCTGTCGGTATGGAGTGCAACATTTACTACAGACTAATTGTGAATTCTGAGGTCATTCACTCCACAGATTACCTAAGACCAGTCAGGTCAAATGACACTGTAGTACTTTTGAATGATGGAACGTTTGGCATTGAGAGCTGCAATGTGCTGTTAAAATAAACCTATTAATGTGCCCCTTTGCAGAATGGGAGATCAAAGATTTTTCTTCCCCACATTTTAGAATTTTTTGCTCATTTAGGTAAATTACGGGCAGTTCCCCCAACCGAAATAGGGCACAAATGCTTGTTCAACTTCACTATAATGAAAACTATCTGTGTGTTTTCAAACACTGTTGAAAGGGACATTTAATTAAATACAGGTGCATCTCAATTAATTAGAATGCATTTATTTCAGCAATTCAACTCAAATTGTAAAACTTGTGTATTAAATAAATTCAATGCACACAGACTGAAGTAGTTTAAGCTTTGGTTCTTTTAATTGTGATGATTTTGGCTCACATTTAACAAAAACCCACAATTCACATCTTAACAAATTAGAATATGGTGACATTCCAATTAGCTAATCAACTCAAAACACAATTTGAGTTGAATTACAGAAATAAATGAACTTTTCCACGACATTCTAATTTATTGAGATGCACCTGTATATGAAAAAATTACTGCAAAATTCCTGTAAAAAAGTTAGCTTGCACATTTATCATTTTGTCACTCTTATGATAATTGTATCATTTTGTAGTATTTTACTTGCAGCATTTAACTCACATTTACTGTATTTACTCTGTACTTGCTCTGTATTTCTATTTTATCCTACCAATGTACTTATAATCACTTTAAATATTTGTTTGTTGAGTATAATACTGTACATAGTGAGCATATGGCCTCTGTGGACCTCTGTCTTGTTTCATCTTAAAATTATATAAATCTGAATAATCCTACTTAAGATCACTACATTAAATTCTGCTATATTTCACAATTATTTGTGTGTGAGTCAATCTGTCTGTTTGTGCCAGGATACAGTTTTGTTCCCTCAAAGGAGATTTAAACTGCAGTTTTAGGTCATTCCATGTGTGTTAAAGGTGACAGTGGGCCATACGGTGTGTTTTGGGTGAGTTACTTTTTGTAGACATGCAGTAGGTTTTTGATGTCCCATAAAACAGTTATGACAATTAAAACATTGGGGGAATCAACTTATTGGCATTCAGCACAATAATTTTTCATCTCGCAAATATTCTATAATTCAGGCCATTCATTCAAAGCAAACCAGAAACGGCTTCAACGTGTCTCTTTGTTTGACAATCCCCATTGAGCTCTTCAATGGGTTGTGTGGAATATAATTAATAATTAAATGTTTTCAATTCAACATAGGCTACTATAAATGTTGTTACTGGCTCAATGTATATCAACTCAACATGCAGGCATATTTAGATCTGATCATTTTCATCTGGTGAAAGTGGTACATATTAAGTACAAGAAATATGAAATGCATGGATTAATATACTTAATATATTTCAAAGTAAAATTGTATGCCAATGAACGGTGACAGTTCCAAAATGTGAAAAAGCACTTTCCCCAAAAAAGTTTGCATGTCTGCAACTCAAGAAGCATTAAATATATAATTTATTTAGGTTGTGGTTCTCCAAAAAAAATCTACTTTTTTTTCCAACTATCAAAACAACTTCACGATTCCCCAGCTTGTCCACCAGCTACAACATGCTTTGACCAGCTAATAACCAGCTTGAACCAGCTTGAACCAGCTACCATCTTGCTGGAATTAGCTGAATTTTCCAGTAACAAAAATATAACCTAATAAAGTTGCAATTAAGGCGTATCGAATGTTAAAATGCGTTTCAATGTACATTTTAATTAAATTTACTTATTTTCCTTTTCAACGAAATCGTTTTTATACCAAAACAAGTTTAAAAGTATAAAACAATAACAAAGAAATAAAAAACACAGTAAACGAACAGTATAATACAATACATCAGTAGTCTTTTGTACCTTCTTGCGCTTTGTGTAGTGCGCATGCGCGTTGCGTGTAATTACAGATGGGATGGTGCGAGCAGCTTTCAGCGGGACTCACACACACCGCTTGCGGCACAAACCGCGAGGAGGACACCGCGACCAGTGTCACAGAGCCAGTCACTGTCATCTAAACCGGCCTGCACGACCCACATCCACTGAGCGGTAAGATCTGAGACATTGTGAAAGTATCTGAACTCGCCGCTTTATATTTAAGCAGCTTTGGTGGAAGAGAGACGCGAATGAGTGTCAGTTTATAGCTATAATACTGTAACTTGTCTTTGATTGACAGTGAGCTAAACAGACCGCGAATAATAACCCAGTTCAAATAAGTGAAATTAAACTTCTGGACACACATTTATAACATGTTTATAGTGAGATGATATTTGGGAGTTCGTGGCCGGAGGGAGCGGACAGCTCGACAGTAGTTGGCCAGTCCAAATTCTTTAACACGAAGGTTACACTGTATATTGATGCAAGCTCGTCGTGTCAACTATCCTGCTGTAAATTCACTAACTTACATCAATCTTCAACTAAATAAAGTCGTCTAACTATAGCTATAAAGTGTTTTTGATGGCGACCGACCGTCGTTAAATGTTGCCCAGAATAAAGGGTGTGTCTGAAAACACAAAACAGCACGTCAACTTTCTAAACGCGTAGTGCACACGAGCCAATTCTCATTACTTTCTCTTTCATTTCATCGATAGATCCTTACATTGTTCTAGAGGTGTGCGACAACTAACACGGACATTTTAACATGGATAACACCAAGATTTTAGAATAAAATGTAAAAAGATATATACATAAAAAGGAAGTGTCAATAAAGTCACAACCATAAACTATTGCAACAATAAAACATTGCATTTCAATTGAATGCTGTTTAAAGTAGTTTTAGATTCATTATGCTATATGACATAGCTGTCATTACAGTGCTTGACATGACATGTCAACCACCTACCGCTTCATGGTTTATGACATTTTACTGGCTTGACCAAACCTATTTATAATATAACTTCTGTTTTCTTAAGGTGATTTCAGCCTTTTTTGAGCGGGGGAAAAGCACTATTTATACCTTATATGTAATTTTCTCCTAAAGCATAACTTGGCAAAACAAACAAAAAAACACAGCACTTTCAAAACCACCTGTATTACCGCAACAAATAGTTTGTGGAGTTATGCATTTGTACATCACTACTAAGTAATAGAAGATAATACAGAAATTGTTATGAAATAATGACATGCTAAAGGTTATTGACATTAAGGGTTAATAAGGTTTGCATTTATTGCAAAAGTTGGGTAGTTGTTTGTTACATAATTAAATGTGCATTTAAATGTGCAGATAATATAATATGTATTAAATAAAAGGCAACTTACCTACTTAAAGGATTAGTTTACTTTCAAATAAAAATGTCCTGATAATTTACTCAGCCCCATGTCATCCAAGATGTTTATGCATTTTTTTCTTCAGTTGAAAAGAAATGAAGGTTTTTGATGAAAACATTCCACGAATTATCTCCATATAGTGAACTTCAATGGACTCCAAACGGTTGAAGGTCAAAATGACCGTTTCAGTGCAGCTTCAAAGGGCTATAAACGATACCATAGACGATGATAAAGGTCTTATCTAGAAACGAACGGTTATCTAAAAAAAAAAATGTAATTATTTTGACTGAAGAAAGAAAAACATAAACATCTCGCCTGGTCTGCGATGACATGGGGCTCCCAGAGTACGTAATTATAAGGACATTTTAATAACGTTGAAAGTCACGCTTGAACTAATGTATCCTTTAAAGTCACTTTGCATGGCTATGTTTCTAAATACATTTTTAAAAAGGGCACTTGGTTGTAATGTCAAAATAAAATTTGTTAAATAAATTTGTTGATAGTATTTTATTTTGTTGTACTTTAAAGACACATTTCTTTTGATGTGTTGACTAATATGCACTAAAGCGCATGTAAAGTACTTGATAATAGTTATTTGAACTGTGTTGTGTTATTACAAAGGTAATCATTTAAATGTACTAATTTGCAATTTAATTATTAATTATTAATTACAAATATATTTAAATACATTACAAGAGTTTCAATAAAATGACCTTGAAGTATATTTCCCACAAATACTTGTCATTGCAGAAGACTTCAGCAGAAGAAACCACAAGAGACCACATTTCAAAGACAATAGAAGTAATTATGAAATTACACATAAAGGTTTAGCCTACTTACTGTAATCCTACTCAAGGGGGCAAAAGTCACTTGAATTTTCAGCTAATTGTATTTAATATAAATATAAACTATAATTATGCAGTTTATATATGCATTTAAGTGTCTGAAAACGTTACTTTCAGTTTCACACTTAAATATATTATTTTAAAGTGTATTATTTCCATAATAAGTACTCTTTTTAAAAGTATGCTAAAGTGTATTTCTCATTCGCAAGGGTTTGTAAGTGTTTTCTATGGATACTTGCTGATTTAAACTGCTGGGGTTGGCTCTTGCTTTCTTGAACATAAGCCATTCTGACTGGCTATAAAACAAATAAACAGTGTGTTATGAGATGATTCTGGTTTTAACGGTCTGGTTGTGACCGGCTAGTCTAGAAGTCAATGTGCTTTGCTCAGTTCATTAGTCACATCAGCAATAGCACTATGCCCATACCAAAAATCAAATGACATGAAATGCCAGTAGTACCACAGTTGCATACTCTTACCTGCCAATGTTAAGTTTGAATAAACAAGACTTGAAGAGATCTTTTCTAAAACATATTTAACTGTTTGTCAGCTATCAGATATGGTCATTGATGTCCAGTAGCTTTATATGTGTTGTAATCAATAACACTCATAAAAGCATTAACAGTCATGTCCTCTGACCACCTAGCACTGTTTGTTCTGCAAATGTGGCTTTACAGCGATCTGTTGGTGCAAATTTGTTTTATTGGTATCAAGTGTAAAGGTACACTACCATTCAAAAATATGGGGGCAGTAAAATATTTTTTTTGGGAAGAAACTAGCTTAATACTTTAGTGCATTAAAGGGTGCATTCAATTCATAGTAAAGACTTTTACATTGGTATGATTAACAGTTTCAAATAAGCACTGTTCTTTTGAACGTTCTGTATAATGGTTTAGAAAAAAATATTAAGCAGCTCAACTCTTTTCAATATATAATAAGACAAAATGTTGCTTGAGCACCAAATCAGCATATTAGAATGATTTCTGAAGGATCATGTGACACTGAAGACTATATAGATATGGCTTCTGAAAGCACCGCTTTGTCATCACAGGAATAAATTACATTTGAAACTATATTAAAACAGTTATTTTAAATTATAACATGCACAATATTACTGTTTTACTGTTAATTTGATCAAATAAACTTAGCCTTAATAAACATAAGCGACTTCTTTCAAAAAATTAAAACACCTCACCAAATTCAAACATCTGAACTGTAGTGTCTCCTTGTTGTTTTTTAAGATGGCGGATGAGGAACTGGTGAAGAAGATGGTACGGGCGGTGCTCAGTCCAGTAAGGGTGGCGTGTCACTGTCTAACCTGCAGGTAGAGTATAAAGACCTGACGGGTGAGCTCATACCTTATAAACAGTTGGGGTATGCCACGCTGGCCGCCCTCCTGCACAACATGCCTTCGGTCGTGAAACTGGATAAAGGGCAGTCTGGGGAGGTAAGTCTCTCACTTACCTTTAGAAATTCAGTTATTCAGCAGGTATATGTAAATACTAAAACTTTAAGTGGTTAAAACCCATAGGTGGTATGCCATGCTACCACAGGAAACGAGATGACCCACATTACTAAGCTTGCGGCCCGTCAGTGCACAGCTAAGAGGACCGGCCGACCTCAAGTGGTGAACTGTCAAATGAGAGTCAAACCAGCAGCTCCTCTCGCACTGAACGGTGAGACTCTGATTAGTTTAGTTAAATATGACTGTGCATGAAACTCTTACTTTAAAGTCTTATTCAGAATACATTATATAGAGAATGCATGCTAAATATATATAAAGTTAATAAATATAATATGCAACATAATAATTACAAACATGTATAATTACAAATACACGAGTTTCAGTAGAAGTTACATTAAAGTATATTTTAGTTTATCGTTTTGTTAGATGTGACTGTGAATGCAACACGTCTATGTGTTATCCATGAGACATTTTAAAGAGAATGTTTGCTAGTGTCCTGTGCATCCTGTGTTTTTTGGGGGGGTTGTGTATATGGCCTATTTAAACTCCTCTGAGGATGTAAGCACGGTTCTGGATGTACTAAGAATAAAGCTCTGTATTAGATCATGCAGGTTGTGGCTGTTCTGGGAACTGCAAACTCACTGTCGGCTTCAGCGTTTTCTGCGCTCGCGCCTCACGCTATCCCTTGATCAGTGACTCAGTACTTACTTGGCTTGCCGTGATACAGCAGAAAGCGGGCATCTGTATTGATCTAGAGAGAGAGAGAGAGGGAGGTCTGGAGACTGCAGTGTTGTGGAGAGGTACAGCAGAGCCTGCGCGGCTGTTTAGGGGAGGATTGTCTGAAAACGTTTCTTTATTTCCCCTCATCTGACTCAACTGCTGCTGCTGTGGTGATGCTCTGCCTGTTTTTGTCTTCTTAGCTCACCATCCGCTGTCTTGCAGAAACTATCAGCTTGTGGAGCGCTTATCTCAGGAGGGCTGTAGACAGTGATAAGGTGTTAAATTGTTGCCACTTTTCCACGCTAGGCTGGTTGGGCGGCTTGCGCTGTTAGCAAGCAGCCGGCTGAGTTTACTGCCGGGTTGGAAGGTATGATGTTATTCTGTTACAGTCAGATTAGTGGAATGATGTCGTATTAAATGTGTATGAGAGAAAATGGGTTTGAAGTCCTGTTGACACAGTGTGAGTATGATGTAATTGTTATTTAGTTGAGACAAGTTTGCAGCTGCTGTTGCATTTCATATGCTTTGTTATCTGACTGTGTAATATTTTCGTTGCATGTTCTAATTTCTAGTGATTATGCTGACATCCAGAAACTTCATGGTTTTCTTGATGGAGAATGTGCAGAGTAATATCTTACAGATTGTCTGTTAAGTAAACTGATTTGTGTGCAACGATATATGTTTGATCTAGCTTAAAGTGTTTGGCTTCATCTGTTTGATTAGAGGATTAAGCTCAACAAACTGATATTTGTATAGCTTCTATAAAAATAGTATTTGTTCTATTGTTTCTATAGTATTTGTTAGAGAGAGTTCACCCCCCCCCCCAAAAAAAAAAACAATTACAATTCTGTTGTTGTTTACTTTCCCCAATGCTGTTCCCAACATGTGTTTTTGTCTTTCTTCCATGGAATACAAAGGAGAAATGGAGCACAAAAGGAGCAAAAGCAGTATCATAAAAGCGGTCCATATTACTCATGCACAATATTCCAAGTCTTCTGAAGCTATATGACTGTTTTGTGTGAAGAACAGACAGATAACCAAGTCACAATTCTTTAATGGCATAATTTGGCATTCATTTGACATGTTTTAGAGAAGCTGTAATATCTGATTTGTGAACCAATTGTTCTTTTGAGTTGGATTTTTTTCAGTTGGATTTCATTGATCTGGTTGAAAATGACAGCATGAGTCAGACTGATATTGTCTCAGGTTCCACTCTCGGACTCATTGATCAGTGATCCATGATCAGTTAACAACCAATCGGAGAAAAAAATGACAACATTGTAGCCTGTTTGCCACACAAAGCTGTTGTATGGCTTTAGAACATATGAGTCGTATGAACCAATTTTATGATACTTTTATGGTGGGTTTGCATCCTTTATTGTCTTCTGACAATCAGATATATACTGATATATTTAATCTTTTTGATATTATTGTTAGAGAATCTACTGCATCATTTTACTGTCTGTGACTTGTCGTGGCATGCATGCAGTGTAGACAGAATCACTGATTATAGTGGTTTCTGTTTGCTTTTCTATTAGTGCCCAGAAAATACACAGTGTAATCCTGCAATAACAGTGTCCATGTGAAGAAGTGAGCTTTAATTGCAGTATGTTGTTCAAGGAAATGCCTGTCATTACTATTCCATTCCTGTCATGTGTCTGTAGATGGGAAATAGGCCAAAAATGATTTGTGTGTTATTTTCAGTCTTATATATAAGATTATATATTTGACTTTTTTGATTTAGATATTGTCTCATCTTCTTCATAGCAAGGCCAAGGACATTCTTGAGACAGCCTGAACATCGTGGACGTCTGGGGCGAGGTGGAGGTCGTGGAGGGGGACATGGAGACCCACTTCCTCGCACAGGAAGCTTGAGGGACTCCCAGCATGATGGCAAAGGCGGCAGACCCCACATCACACCCCCAAATACTCCCACAAGAAGACCTCCCCTTCCCTCAGAAAGGTGAAAGACTCAAAAGCACGAAGCCTGTCAAGCGGAGTCTTAAACAGTTATAAAATGCAATAAAATAGGTAAAACTTTGCATTATAGCCACATTAAGAGCTATAAATAAATTTAAATAAGTTAAAGTACTTTGACATTTATATATTGAAAGATAAAAAGTACAGCTGACACTTTCTTACAAAAAAGCTCTTTTAAAGTAAGCGCACCTATTATGTGAGCAGTATTTTGCAGAGCAAGTAGCTGAGAATACAAATCAAGTCCTAATGAGTCAACAGAAACAAGCTCTTTATTTTTTCACTCTTAATTTTCCAGTTTTGCAACTGCATGTCTCTAGCTGTTGATACTGTCTGCCTTGATTGGCAATAACAGAAAGCAGTTCAGCTGAATGTTGTCTGAACCCAGTGCTTATTCAGCAATCGAATGAAGGGTGCTGTCTCTGTGTGTGTGTGTGAAATCACTCCTGCCAAAAACCATTGAGAGCAAAGCAAACTACTGACCTCACTCTTTAGAACTATGTTCTGTATCGCTTACTGTGGCACACACACAATGGCTGTGAGGGTGCGGAGGGTGGCAGAGTTAAGCGGGTGTTCTGGGGTTTGTTAATCCTCCCTCCATTCTCTCACAGATTAGCCATTCTAAACCAGTCCACAATGAATCAGCACTTTCCCTTTGGTACAGGTTGAGAGGGAGTTTGGGTCATCTGACACCTAGAATCATACGCAAAAAGACGTCCACACCCCTGCTTTATCATGCTGCAGTACTTTGACAAAATGTCTGCTTTTGTCCTTACTATCACCATTGTATTATTTGCTCTATATCCCTCCTGTCCGCTTAGTTTATGAAAATTGTACTAGGCTATTTTGCATCAGAATTATGATGACCAATTAATTACACAGATTATGAGGATAACCCGGCAATAATGGAGTATAAGCAGATTTGTATTTATTTGTATGTATTATTTTTTCTGTAACAATCCTATTTTGCATCATTATATTTTCTTTAGTATTTTGATGGACATAAGCATGAAACAGATTATCGAAAAAAGAAAAAATGTACCAGCTTGGTTCTGTCCATTGGTTGATGTTTGGGTTTTGAGATATGGCATATGGACTCAAAAGATAATGCAGTTGGTTGTCAAAGGGGGAGTTTAAGATTGGAAAAAGTCTGGCATACATCACCAGAAATCTGTCTCTTCAAGGGAAGATTGAAGTTAAGACAGCATTACAACATCACAACAGGGTGAATTTTCATGCTGACTTGCCAGGTGAGAGTTGACATAGTTGACATCTAGATGCGCTCGTGAGAGACTTGCGGAGCAGAACTAGGCGCAAGACCGAGAGCATAAAAGAGCATTACGAGACAGGCTGTGTGTGTGCGGCAAGTGTAAACGGCTCATTCGTGAGACGCAGGAGACGCGCAGCGTGGGGCAGAGCGGAGCGAGTATGAGAAGCATTCAGAGACACCGCACTGTGTGTGCGGTCTTCTGAATGTGCGAACATGCATTATAAACTTATTTCAAATTAATCTGTTGGGGAGTTCAAATGTGTAAGATAACGTTCATGTAGCCTACTAATAAAAACATCTAAAAATGTATCTTTTATTCTCCAGTACTGAATGCAGAACCGATAAGGGAGCTCTTGACATGCGTTGCGTTGTGACGCAGCTCTTGCAAATGACCTTTTTTGTTCATTGTCTGTCTTTTCGAAGCTGTAGTTACATACGTTTTAATTTGCCTAACTTTCGATCTGACTCTTTTTTTAAACGGTGGGCGTTTACACAGTTGGCTAGAGCAGTGCTGATCGGGGAGAACAGAGGTGCGCTCACTCTATTGGTTAGTAAGACTGACACTTAAGGCTGGCAGTCATGCATATGCTCTGGATCAGAGTAATATCACGTCCATATCACAGGCTTTGCAATTAGCATATCGCAACCTCTCAAATCGCGATTCGATTTCGATTAATCGCACAGCCCTAATACACTATCAACAAATTAAATTTTGGGGCAAAAGGTTAGTTAAGTGTATTAACCAAAAATTACAGATTTCAAGTTCTCCTTAATATAATCTCATGTTTTTTTTCTCCTAGATCAGACAAAAGAATGACACTTCCCTCCAGATTCCAAAAAGAAGTCCATGCCCATCTCTCCCAAAACCAACAGCAGAGCAATGGTGAGCAAATTTTGGGTGGAAAAGTGTTAAATATGCAGGGTGCCTTCTCTCCTCAAGAAACTCCTTTAAAGGTTATAGTTATCCTGGAGTCTTCCTGTCCCAGAAAACATTCCAGGCATGGTATGGTCATTAAGGATGAAAAGAGAACAGTCAACTTCTGTCTCAAGCAGGCAAAAAGCTCCCGCTGTTACACAGAGGGATCTCTCAGGACTACATGCCTTTAGTTCTGATGTTGCTAAGAGCTATATCTTAAAGAGATAGTTTACCCAGAAATGGAAAACATGTCATAAATGGAAAGTTATATTCTCTTTGGTGAATAAGTAATGTCAAAATTGTCATAAGACTTAATGACTAGAGTCTGTGATTCACTGCACGTTTATTTAGCATCTGTTTATGCCTTTAGTTTATAGTTTGTCAATGCAGTATTGCTAATAAGCTGCCGTATTTATGTTTTTGATATTTCTAGCCCCTTCTATCCTGACTGAAAACACAACTCCATCAAAACCCAGGCTGCCTCATTCTGCGCCTTACAGTCCGAAGCTGGTGCAGTCCCGTCTTAAAGAGGTTCTTAACAAGCACAGCAATGGCCTCTGGGTATCCAAGCTGCCTCAGCTGTATCGAGAGCATTATAAACAAGATCTACCCAGTGAAGCTCTGAAAGACCTGGAACACTGGACGCACATTTGTACTGTAAGTTTACAGATGCCTGATTAGTGTCATTAGAACACAGTAATTACCATTATGTGTAATCAAGACATGGGAATCAATTTATGAAAACAAATTGTAGCTTTCAGAACTTAAAATATCCTCCCAAGTTCAAAAAGACAGTTTATTGACAACATAAGACCATTTTGAAGTCAAAAATTCAAGCTCATTAACATAATGCAGATTTACCTTGTTCTTTTGTTGCTGGCTGTGTGTAGCACCTACTGCTCTGCATATTTGCCAGTTTAATTCTAACATTCATGTGATTCTCACCAAAATTGGTCAACATTATGCCAAGACACGTATATCTCGAACAGTGTTGTCATGGTGAGGGATTAAATTAATCACAAAAAGGGAAACAGAAATTGGTGTTATATTTTTAGGGGACTGATCACATGGATGTGGCTGTTGTAGTTCACAAGTCACGGTGCCACCAGATGGCAGCCAGAAGTCTGCCAAAGTATAGGTTTCTGCAGTACCCTAGAGGGCTTTCCACAGGCTGTGGGTGTTTTCAACTACTTTACCTGAATTGCTAACACACTTGGGGCTAAGTTTAGGGGCATCTAGTACGGTAAAGTGGTTAAAAAAAAACACTGATTGGGAAATGTGCCTTTTGTTCTGTTGAGACCTCAAATTCAATTGTGCATAAATAATTATAATAAATTAGCTCTGTGTATTTGTCTGCAGAATAAAAATGCTGTCTTGTTGTTGGGTTTTCAGGTTGAAAAACCATGCAGTACCAAATCTCAAGAGTTGCTGCTGTACCCTGCTAAAGAAACTAGCCCGATTGCCCCACATAGTGCTGCTACACCCCCCACACATGATAAATCCCCATTTCATCACAAAAAAACTCAGACTCAAAGATCATCTGCCACTTCCAAATCAAGCACTCCCGCATCCCCTAGGGATCTACCACCCGACGTCAAGCAGAAGCTTGGAGAGCTGCTCTTGAAATACAGCAGTGGCCTGTGGGCCCACGCTCTGCCCAAACTGTATCAGGACACATATAAATGTAAACTACCGGAGTTTGTGCTGGACCACCTCAACCTGCTTTCAGATATATGCACGATTGACTACCCCATGCCGGACAACCCCAAAAGAGCAATTCTGTATGCAAAAGTAGTAGAAGACGAGAACCGTAACCAGATGGTATTGGCTGGCTCAGAGACGAAAGAAGCAGTAGAGCGCAGTTTGAGCAGCCAGACTGTTCCTCCTCTTGTCATCCCTAGAGAGGAATACCCTTCTGTCCTGGTGGTGGAAGCAAGTGACACAAACAGCGTCATTCTGAGGTGCGGTTTATAATCAATATCCTGTAGATCATGAGGGGAGTGACCCTTATCTGTTGTTACCCTTTGCTTAGATTCATCTAAGAGCAGGTTGGATTGGATCGAAAAATACAATTCTTTTTTTTTTTTGGAAATGTCTGCAGAGGGAAAATCTGTCAGGCCACTGTAAAAGTTGGCGGCCACTGTTGTACTCTTGACGAACTCTGTGTGTCTGTTTATATGCAGGTACATAGGTGAAGGTTACTCCAAGGCGCAGGAGAAGTTAGAAGATGAAATGAGAGAGTTCTATGGGCAAGACAGCAACAAGGTGGCTCTGACTTCACCATTAACAGGTCAGCTGGCTGCTGTATGTGCTGAGGAAGAGGAGGAGATTCTCCGAGCACAAGTCTGTGAGGTCATGGTCGACAAGTTCAAGGTGCGTTATTGAAGAACACAACTGAACATAATAGAGTAGTGTAGTGGTTCTCAACCTTTTTTACTTTAAGGCCCCACATTATCCAATCCAAGACAGTATTCAAAGGCTACCCATGTAGGGTCAGATATTTTTGGTATTTCTGCTGTAATTACAAAGCTAGAAGCTAGGAGCAATGTATTAAAATAATTACCTAAAATAATTATATTAAATTATTTTAAAATTAAAAATAATTAAATTCTGTAATTTCTTTAATTTGAATGTGCTTTAGTTTTCAGTAATGAATTTATATGACTTCCAGAAATCACACAAATCACAAATTTATAAGCAATTTCTACTCCGTAAAATGCTTTAGATCGTGACATAAAAATAAGAATGCATATTCATAACAGAAATTTCCATGACATTTTTTGTTTTTAATTTTCATGACTTCTCCAGGTCTAGAAATCTATAATTCCCTCATGTATTCAGGTATCCAAGACCATGACACAGTTGTTGAGGAAACAAATTAAAATAAGAAATGAGAAGTTTCAGCTTGATTGTTAGATGTTTTAGTTTATTTAAAAGCTTGTTTTTGTGTTGTTTTAAAAGGATAGTTCACCCAAAAATAAAAATTATGTCATCAACCACCCTCATGTCGTTTAAAACCCATAAAATCTTCGTTCGTCTTCGGAACACAAATTAAGACAAATTTCTGATGGATTTCTCTGATTTAATAAAAAAATATCTTACTTTGTGTTCCGAAGATGAACAAAGGTATTATGGGTTTGGAACAACATGAGGGTGAGTAATTGATGACAGAATTTTCAATTTTTGGGTGAACTATCCCTTTAAATAATTTCCGACCCCCTGGTAGAGAACCACTAGTGCAGTTCACAGTGGATCATTATGGTTTTCTTTTGTAGAACTGAGGCTGTTTAGATCAGTGATTAGGGCTGGGCGATATATCTCATGCGATATGCATGCACATCTTGTCAGTAAAGCCAGTTCCTTGATTAGAGGTAAACCTCCGTTGCCTGTTTTCAAATGGAGCGGCATTTAATACATAGAGCCGTAGTTCACTGGCAAGCTACGCAATATCGCTTTCATTATCGCAGATGAATCGCCTTTGATAATGAACGCGGTATTGCCTAGCAATATCTTCATTCATAAACCATACGATAATGCTCTGTGTTTTTGTAATTATTATTACTGCACTTAATTGTATGTTGATGTTTAAACAGGTTTACTACGTGGATCATGGCTTTTCTGAAGTCATCAGCAAGAGCAAACTATTTGAGTTACATGAGAAGTTTTATAGATTGCCTTTCCAAGCTACCAAATGTAAACTGGCAGGTGAGATTTGCATTCAGTTATGAATTCACAGACAAAAAATAAGTTTCATATTTAATGTCAAATATCGTCTTTATATCAATATGTTTCAGGCCTGGAGTCATTCAGTCAGGAGCAGACAGTACTAAAGAGGTTTGAATCCATGGCCACTGGCAAGATCCTATTGGCTGAGATCTTAGAGCGTCAGGAAGTGCCTCTGGTGGTCCTGTATGACACATCACAAGATGATGATATCAACATCAATGCTGCCTGTATGAAAGCTCTACGAGACAAATCCCTAGAGAGTCCCTTAAAGGTAACCAAAACATGTTTGCTATTACAATGAAACCATCATATCCAAAAAAATACTGTGATTCCAATGTGTCTCAAGAATACCACGTTACTGATAAGGTAGCATGTCCAAAAAGCATGGCAAGACTATCATACTACCACAGTACTTGTACCAATTATATCAGTGCTTTTGGAAATCTGCTTAGCCAATAGAATTTGTGGACTAGGACTGTTGCATAATCAATACTCAAAAGTTAATAACGCGTTAACGCAAATTCCTTTTAACGGCACTAATTTTATTAACGCGCGATTAAAGCGGCGCGTATTTTCTGTTTGACCAGTGGCCAACCGTAGTTGGAGAAATGGAGATGCACAGTGGTGCCAACTTAGCAACATTGCAGACCCCTTTAGCGACTTTTTTCCCTAAAATAAAGTGCCCAAACCTTATTTAGTCTCCGAGAATCGCCGGTACTGCTGCACAAAGTCTTGCTTTCCCAGCACGCGCACACACACCGCTCTCTCTCTCTCCGTCTGTCTGCTCAGTTTCTGTTCAGCGCGCGCACCCACATCAAATGTAATAATAAACAATATAGACTATGTACATTTTGCATGGTCAGAAGCAGTGAGCCGGCCTGTGTGCAAAAATGTAAACAGGCTTGCGTAAGTAAATTCCTCAGTGCAAAGAAAGAGAAGTAATGGGAACCTTGTATTTCTTTTTTCATGTGTCTAATAGACATGAACAATTCTTTGAAAAACATCTATTACCTTTGAAAAATGTCTAGTCTTCATGCTCTATGTTGACTATGGTTTCAATAATAATAAACATACATTTGCATAAAGCATCCATATTTGTCCATGCCCATGTTGATTAGAGTATTAAAAACTTGAAAGTATTAATTTAAGGTACATTTAGAACAATAAAATGTGTGATTAATTGTGATTAATCGTGAGTTATCTCATGACAATCATGCGATTAATCGCGATTAAATATTTTAATCGATTGACAAAGCCCTAATACATATATATATATATATATGTATATATATGTTTTTTTTTTGTCATAGGTGAACAGTGCCTACATGAATGTGAATGTGACCAGCGTTTGCTCAGATGGGACGATCTACTGTCAGGTGCCCTCCAGAGGCTTGACTAAACTCAATGAATTTCTGGAGAAGACTGAAAACTATTTACATTCCCAGGTACCGCACTTGCAACAGGCATAATCCCTCTATGTGCAGCTTCAAATATGTTGGTAGAGACTTCTTTAGAGGAGGTGAAGAGGCCAAAATAGACAGATTGGGATTATGGGTTTAATAGGATTGGCAGGCGTCAAGTACATAATCCCTAATAAATAGTTACCCGCTGGCACAGATTGTGTGCTAGAGTGCCTAACATAGACATCAGTGTAAACATCAAAGTGTTTTAAATAGTTATTGTTTACGGTAGTGCATATCAGCACCCTGCAGAGAAGCCTGATGTCCATTTCATGATATGTTTCCTCCCGTTGTCTGGCAGACAGGATATGCTCACATATCTTTCCTTTATAAAAGGTCACATCAGAGTTGCTGGTTTCACGGCCTTTCTGTGGCAAAATCTGTTTGGCTCGATATAAAGGCAAATGGTCCCGGGTGGAGGTGAGTCTGCTCTGTCAGGATCATTTAAGGTTGTTCACCCAACATTCTGTCACTCACCCTCATGTCTTCCATCCCCGTAAAACCTTCATTCTCCTCAGTTCCATTAAGATATTTCGAAGAAAATCTGCCTGATCGGACCAATGCATACCTCTTTCACGGCAAGGACTTTGTTAGGTCTGTGTGACATCAGTGGTGTTTTGTGGAAGCTACGAGAATACTTTTTTAAGCAAATTTAATTTTTTGTACTGCGCGAGAAATGATTGTACAGAGCAAGAAACGTTGAAGACTGTCACATGAAATAGTTTTACACAAAAATTACGTTTTTTCATGAACACACATGAATTGATTCACATACCTTGATGAGTTGATTTCTGGTAGGCCTTGGTGGGTTGATCATGGTAGTACCCTTGCTGTCTATGGAGGGTCAGAAAGCTTTCAGATTTCATCAAAAATATCTTAATGTGTGTTTCACAGATGAACGAAGGACTTACGGGTTTGGAACAAATTGAAGGTGAGTAATTAATGACAGAATTTTCATTTTTGGGTGAACTAACCCTTTAAGAAAAGAAAAGAATTATAAGTCCTAAGGCCTCAAATGAGCATGTCATCTTAATTTGTTTCTTTAAATGTATTTTATGGAGTTGCTCCCTCATGCACCAGGAACAATGCATTCATGTTGACTCATTTTCATTTTTATGATATCTCTCATAATGCTAAAATGGTTCTTCTTATACATTATACCATTCAAACGTTTGGGGTCAGTGATAAAAAAAAAACATGTATTCTTTTATTTAGCATGGATGTTGTTTTGAACTTTCTATTCATCATAGAATATTTTTTTTTTATTGCGGTTTCCACAAAACCAAACCAAATTAGCATATTAGAATGGTTTCTAAAAGAATCACATGACACTGAAAGCCGGTGTTCAGTTTTGATACCACAGGAATAAATTACATTTTGAAAAATATTAAAATTTAAAACCGTTATTTTAACTTAAAATAATTTTCACCATATTACTGTTTTCAACTGTATTTTTTAACAAATAAATGCCATGGTGATCATAAGACTTTCAAACATATTAAAAAGTCTTACCTACCCCAAATGTTTGAACGGTTGTGTACTATATAGTATAAAAATGACATAAAATAGTGTAAAATATGACATGTCAAACAAAAATATAGAAGTTGCTGCAAAACTACTAACCTTTTACTTTTGAAGCCATAAAATGTTGAGTTTTCTACTTGAACAGAAATTAGGAGTTCAACATATGTATCATTCCTGGAGATTCAGGTCTAAAACTGTGTCCACTGTGGTTTCGCCATAGATAACAAACCTGCACGGCAGCCGGGTGGTGGACATCTTGTTTGTGGATGTAGGCGTTCAGGCATCAATCGAGGTCACTGAATTGAGAGAGATCCCACCTCCTACGCTGCGTGACCTCATATCCACCCCGGCCCAGGTCAGAAAACAGATAACGATGGCACTAAGAGGTTAATGAGTGTAGTTGTTTGGAACAGCAGAGCAGCTTTTTTGAATGAAAGGCATGCAGAAACTGTAAAACTTGCTTTTGTTTGCAAACAGTAATAACTTTATGTTAGGCTGTCCAAAAATGTCCAGGCTGCTTTTTTCCATATTATCCAAAGCTGTCCATGGTCCTCATCCACTTGCATTGTATGAATATAGCAGCTTAGATGTTTCATTATAAATACAAGGAAACTTGAAATAACATAAGGGTGACGCAATGACAGAAGTCATTTTTGAGTGAGCTGATTTATTTGTCAAATCAATAATATGTAAGCTTGTCTTTCTGCCTATATTTGTCCCTCTGCAGGCGCTGAAGTGTTGTCTGGCAGATCTGCCTGTGAGCGTAGGCTCATGGACTCCAGATGCTGTCCAGTGGCTGAGAGACACGGCTCTCCACTGCAGTGACTGCAGCTTGAAGGCCAGTTCAATACTAACGCTGCTCTCTTCACATTTGCATTTCATTAAATTTAATTTTATTTGCACATGAGCAATTTCAGAAAGAAAATAATGTAGAAAAGACACACAGATGCTTGTACAAAGTACTTAAAGGGATAGTTCATCCAAAAATGAATATTCTGTCATTAATTATTCCCCTTCATGTCATTCCAAACCTATAAGACCTCCGCTCATCTTCGGAACACAAATTAAGATATTTTTCATGAATTCCGAGAGCTCGCTGACCCTGCCATAGACAGCAAGGATACTACTATGGTCAAGGTCCAGAAAAGTAATCCATGTGACATCAGTGGTTCAAGCGTAATTTTAAGAAGCTACAAGATTACTTTTTGTGCGCAAAGAAAACACAAATAATAACTTTATTCAACAACTCATCTCCGCCGCATCACCCTGGCGCCATTTAGGAGAGTATCACATACGTAAACAACATATGCTCTTCTGTGTCAGCTGTGCCACTTGGATACTTTGTTTACAATTTGATCTGAACGAAAACAGCGTATCCTTGTGGCGTGGCTGACACAGAACAGCACACGTTGTTTACATTCAGTGGATACTCTCCAAAATGGCACCAAGGTTACGCGTAGACGAGTTGTTGAATAAAGTCGTTATTTTTGTTTTCTTAGTTTTCTTAGCGTAGCGTATTTTCGCTAGCGCTGTGCATTACGATGCACCACAATGTCCTTTACACCTTGCCTTGCTACATTTCTGTATCCTCGTGTAGTAGGAGTCAGTGGAGGGTCAGAGAGCTCTGGGAATTCATCGAAAATATCTTAATTTGTGTTCGAAGATGAACAGAGGTCTTACAGGTAACGAGTAATTATTGAGTGCTTTTCATTTTTGGGCGAACTATCCCTTTAACAACAGCAGAAAAGAAGTGCTAAAAACAGTTGCATTTGTTTTTCTAGATAGCTAAAGTGGATGAGCACAAACGCCTCGCTCATGTTTATCTCTTCACCAGCAAGAACTTCCACGACACAAGCTGCAGTTTAAATCAACAGCTGGCTGACTCTAATCTGTGGAACCAACAGAAGGATGTATTCTTAAGCAGCCGGGGGCCCTCAAAATCCCTCAACGCCCCGACAAACCCTGCCACCATCCAGACCTCCAGCCTCAGCACTGATGGACTGGATAAAGCCCCACACACACCCAAGAGGATGTCATCTCCGCTGGGAAGCCAGAGTGCACCTCCTGGCTCTCCGCCTGAACAGCTAGCTCTTCCGCCACTGCTGGAGCTGCCCGAGATTGGGCAGAATTTGGATGTGTTTGTTTCAGTGGCATGCCATCCTGGGCACTTCGTACTACAGCCATGGCACGATATGTACAAACTGGTGGATTTGATGGGGGAGATGATTCTGCATTATAATAAGATGGAGGAGAAACCACTTAAAGTGGAGAAGAACCAAGTTTGTGCTGCAAGGTGGAAAACAAGTAAGCTTGCTTTTGTATGTGTGTTGGTCGGGGAGGGGGGTTCAATTCTGCTCATAAAGGGCCAGAGTTCCTGTGGAGTTTAGCTCCAAAATAACTGCCTGGACGTTTAGAATTGGAGCTAATAATATCCTCTCATTAGATTAATGATTTGAATGGAAGATGAGACTCCTGAAGCTGTTTTAAATGTTTAGAATTGGAGCTTGAGCTAAACTCTTCTGGAAGGAGGCCCGACTTAGGTCACTGAGAGGCTTGGGCCATATGATGTGTTTTATGAGGCCATGTGACCACTTATCATCTGTGTGATTTTACAGCTGGTACCGTGTACTGGTGAAAGGAGTCCTGACCAATGGTCTGGTGTCAGTGTTTCAGCTGGACTATGGCAAACATGAGCTGGTGAGCTGCACCCAGCTCCGGCCCCTCACCCAGGAGTTCTGCCAGCTCCCCTTCCAGGCCATCACTGCTCAGCTGGCTGGTACGCTTCATTTCCTGTTAGAAAGGCTCTTTCATTTATTGAAAAGGCTGCTTTAGACAGATACTTAATCAGCTCTTAAAACCCATCCACTGTCCTTTCAGAAGATATTCTTTTTCCATGATCCAGTTCTTGTGAATGTTTCTTCAACAATATCCAATAAGCTCCATTTGAAAGAGTCAGAAAGACATTCACTTTTATTTTATTGTAATTTATAGAAAACAAACCTTTATTCAGCAAGGACACATTGAATTGACCAACAGTATTACTAAACATATTTATGCTACAAAATATTTTATTACTTTAAGTAATATTTATTGATTATTTGTTATCCTTTTATTTAAGAAAATATTAAGAACAACTGTTTTCAACATTGATATTTTATTTTTTTTAAACATTTCTTTAACATCAAATCAAAATATTACAATTATAATAATTTAAATGATTAAATAATATAAATAATTGAATTATTTCTGAAATATTATCTTTGCCATCACAGCAGTGTTACATTTTAAAATACATTAAAATATGAAAGTTATTTTCTGAACTGAAATAATTGTAAACATTTGACAATATTACTGTTGATTTGAAATTATTTCTGATTTGATTAAAAAACGCAGCCTTGGAGAAACCTGAAAAGATCTTGCTGACCCCAAACATTTAAATAGTAGTGTTTTTAAAAATACACACCAATTATGTTATAATTAAGTTTAAATTTAATCACAATTCAAATGAACAATATTATAATAAATTGCAGTGAAATATATTGATATTCATGTTATTAGTCTATATAAATGAAGTTTAAAAAGTGTAATCAAGTTATTTTTGATCCGAATGAGTGAAATAAATAATACGTTTGGATAAAATTCAGCTAAAGGAGAACAGCGACTGAAAGGAAATTGCTTTTGGAGACTACACAAAACTCATAACTTTGATCTGACTGAATATAACTCTAAATTTTGACCACCACTCCTGGTCAAAGTTGATCAATATGCTGTTTGACTATCACTCTGACTCATATATGCTGTTTTGATATCCTCCTAGTCAAAGTCCCTGACATATACAGTCCCTGACTGTGCTGTTTTGACTATCACTCCTGGTCAAAGTCCCTGACTCATATACTGTGCTGTTTTGACTATCACTCCTAAAGTCCCTGACTCATAGTGCTGTTTTGACTATCACTCCTGGTCAAAGTCCCTGACTCATATACTGTGCTGTTTTGACTATCACTCCTGGTCAAAGTCCCTGACTCATATACTGTGCTGTTTTGACTATCACTCCTGGTCAAAGTCCCTGACTCATATACTGTGCTGTTTTGACTATCACTCCTGGTCAAAGTCCCTGACTCATATACTGTGCTGTTTTGACTATCACTCCTAGTCAAAGTCCCTGACTCATATACTGTGCTGTTTTGACTATCACTCCTAGTCAAAGTCCCTGACTCATATGGGCCACATGGTATAAGCTGTAGCTAAGAAAGAACTGATCTCAAACAGCTGTTCCTTTTCATTTGGCTACTTTGAGAAGTTCAGGTATGATTTTCTTGTAGATCTGAAGGTGTTTCTGATCTTTCAGGCGTGAAACCCAGGCAGTGGTCTGAGGAGGCCTCCATTGTGTTCAGGAACCACGTCGAGAAGAAGCCCCTGGTAGCCCAGCTGGAATCAGTGCAGGAGGCGTCGCACCCCTGGGACCGTAAGGTGGTTATCTTCTTGGTGGACACTTCACAAGTGGAACGGGACGTTTGGCTTCATGACATTATGGCTGAATTCACTGATGAGATGTCCAACGCAGCGTAGACATTTTTGAAAGGTTCTCGTAAGATTGTTCATTAGTATGCTATAGATTAAAGGTTTATTTTTCCAAATGTGACTTGGACGCAGATCTGCGTTAGCAAATGTGAGTTTAAAGGTTAAACTTTTAGAAAGAAGTATTGCGATTTCTAGCAACCTATGTTAAACAAACAGGCTAGCAGCACCTTTTCAAGGGTTTGACGTCTATTCTTGGTGAGAGAGTGATTAATGCTCTCTGTAGACTATTGCCTTTGCTTTAATATAACACAAAATAGCTGTGAAGATCAATCATCAGTGAAATCAAGCTTCCATCTTCTGTGGGACCTAAAGTTAATCATGATCACTAAAGCTGTCAATCATATATCATAATGTATCTGAAAACTGTCTGAATACATTATATAAGTTTGATTGTCCAGATGATGTGCTTGTGGTGGCTTGCTTCATACTTCAAGTATAGCATGTTACAAAGCTGCCAGTTTACTACTCGATATGGTCCAAAAGAGACTAACAATGCACAGTGCTCTAACTTGATAGTGTGTTATTTAAAAAATTGTTTACATGGAGAAGCTTTTTGTCTAAAAGGCAAGTGGAGCGGCAAAAGCCTACCTTGCTGTAGATGTATGTATTTGAGCTCTGGTTTAAGCATTATTTATTTAGTTTTATTTTCTTTGTGTCTTGCTAATAATATAGTGGATGCATGAAATGTTTGAGGTTGTGACTATTCAATGTCATTTTAATAGCAGTGGCATAGAAAATTAGTTTTATTACCTGAATATGATAGACTTGAACGCTAAACCACTTTTGGCATGTAGGCTTTCACCGGTGTTACTACAGATGCTTAATATTACAAAATAAATAAATGTGGAACAATCTCTGGTAGTAGACTTAAACTTAATATATTTCCTTTACCTTAAATGTCAACTTGGAATCAAAATTGAAGCAGTTTTCTTTATTACACCTCTCTGGTTTTATGTGAATGAAAACAAAAATAGTCTTCACAATCAAAATTAGATAGATTTGTTATTTCAGCTCATGTCGCACGAGTCCCCCCCCCTCCAAATCTTCAATTTTGACCTCCTGTAAAAAGAATGAGGTTTTACAGTCCAATCAAATAAAGGCACATGCGATTTTTCTTATAGAATATCTGGTTCCACTCAGAAGTGTCATATTGCAAAAATAAAATGAGACATGATTGCGGTTTCATTTGGACTTTGTTAGCATGATCTCTGTATCAGTGGTTTTTAACCTGGGGGATGAAGCCAACAATGGGGCCACAGAATGACTTAAAATAATACATTATTATTAAATTAAAGGGGTCATATGACAATGCTAAAAAGAACATTATTTGGTGTAATGCAATTTATTTACATGGTTTAAGGTCAATAAAAAATAATATTATTTTCCATATACCGTACATTATTGCTGCTCCTCTCTGCCTCATCTTTCTGAAACGCATTGATTTTTACAAAGCTCATTGTTCTGAAAAGTGTGGTGTGCTCTGATTGGCCAGCTATCTAGTGCATTGTGATTGGCCGAATACCTCAAGCGTGTGACGGAAATGTTACGCCTCTTAGCATATTTTTTAATTAAAGATATAACATTCACAAGGGATGCAGTCAAAGCAATAAAATACATGCCTCTTACCATATTTGGAAACACAGCATCTGCACGACATGGCGGCAACAATACTACAGCGAGAATAAAAGTTACGTCTTCTTTATTTGTGTAAACATTTGGACGGTGTTATGCAAATCTTCCAAAACAGTGATATCTCTTTGGGTTTGAGAAGTTAGTCTTTGCAACTTTACGGATCTTATCTATGCACAATTAGCTTGTAACACTCCAAAGACTTGGATAACACTCCAAGGAAAACTTGAAAATCGCATCATATGACCCCTTTAAAATGCTAAAAACACAAAATCAAGACAGAAACTGAAATCATACCTCCAAAACAAGCAGGTTGGTCATAATTACAGCACAAACACTGGGAATATCTTATGGGCATTCGAGTCAAAAGGTTTGAGGACCATTGATCTACATCAATAACATGAGCCTTGCTTTAGGAAAGATTTCAACTGATCACCAGTGTTTATTCACATCATGCATTCATTCAGATCCATTCAGCATCAAAATGTGAAAATTTAAATACAAACTAATGATATATAGATTGAGGTTTAAGAGATCTGAAAGAGGGCTTTTCTCATGGAGGAGTAGTAATGGAAGGAGAAGTTGGTTCACCTACATAACATCACTGCAGTTCATCAAGCACTAGTCGGCAGCACGCGCCCACTTTAGCCGGATCAGAGACCCTGGCATATTTAGAAATCTGAGAGTTGACACCTAAAGATCGTGCAAGGTCCTTTGCGGTGCCGTCCCCGGCAACTGTGGTCCCCAGGGCCACCAGCAGCCTGAAGATGGCCTCTTTGTCCTGTACGACCTCTAAGGCGGTGCTGGCCACTGATAAGCACTGTGCCTTCGCCTCAATCTCGGTGGGTTGACCGTACAACCTTCCAGCGTAGTTGAGCACCAGGGTAGCCAGTGCCACGTGGATGTTCTTGTTGGAGATGACGCGGAGGTCTCCGGCCCGGGACAGGACTGCTTCACGCTGACCCAAGAGTAGAGCGCGGCCGTGGGACCCAGAGAAACAGTTGCAGAGAGTGCGGAGCGCCAGCATCTGATTTGCGGACCTGCCCTCAGGAGACATGAGACCCAGGAGAAGGTTGCAAAGACTGGCACCTTCAGTCCCACCACAAAGCTGGGCGTTGACTTCTGGATGGCGCACAGCCAAACGCAGGATGTCCAACACTGGGAAGACGATGTCTGAGGAGAGAAATGATGACTGATTAATTGAATGGAAGTAGCAACAGATATTTTCTTCTTTATGATGAAGTACATCCAAGTGTAACGGATTATAAAAAACAAGGTATTTAATTTATCTAACCCACCAGAGAGATGTCTGTTGTTTTTTCCCCTGGAAGGTCCAGTTATGTAATTTTAATTAAATATTATGAGGTCAAGTAAAAAAAAAAATTACAAATGCACATAACAAAATTACTAAAAATGAAAATTTAAAAAATAAATTAGTATTCCAAATATCAATAAAAACTTTAATTGTATATTAATAATACAAAAACACTGTAAAATGGATTAAAATGTTACAAGGTTTCATTTTCTCTTTGGTTCAGTTCACTTTTACAACGCAACCTTTCAAAACGGACAAACATTTGTTGATCAAAGGTTCATATGATCAAGCTGTTCTGAGCCCGGTGTGAAACTATATGTATGAATGAATGAATGATGCATTTATATAGTGCTTTATTGTGTATTGTTGTACACCCAAAGCGCTTTTACAATCATGTGGGGGGGTCTCTCCTCAACCACCACCAGTGTGCAGCATCCACTTGGATGATGCGACGGCTGCCACAGGACAACGGCGCCAGTGCGCTCACCACACACCAGCTACAGGTGGAGAGGAGAGAGAGTCATAGAGCCAATCAAGTGGATGGGGATTATTAGAAGGCCATGATTGATAAGGGCCAGTGGAGGGAATTTGGCCAAGACACTGGGGTTACACCCCTACTCTTTACGATGAGTGCCATGGGATTTTTAATGACCACAGAGAGTCAGGACCTCGGTTTAACGTCTCATCCGAAAGACGGATATAAAGTATTGAATTCGGTTGATTCATTTGCATAATCAGATATTTCTTTCTGCCTTCTCAAACTTTTTCTGCAGCAACAGCCTTGTAAATTAATTTAAATTCATTATATTAATGACATCTCAGTCTTAATCTTCAGCAGAGAAGTGAATCAAACCGATGCGATCCATGCATTATACATCCACTCCAGAGTTAATCACAAACTCTGGATCAAGTTGACAGAGAATGTTTACATCAAGCTTTGTCAGCTCGCTGAACCTGATCTAAACCAGGTTGGATCTGTTTAGTTTTGTCAACTCTTAACTTATTGTGAAACTCAAGAATGTGTTCAGCTAGCTTCATGCACCAGGCCACAGAAGTTTGTAGTAATCCTGAAGACTTTGATTAGCTGGTTCAGGCCATTTAATTAGAGTTGTAACTAAACTCTACCGTGGTCCTCCAGAAACAGGCTTGAACACCTCTGCCAGCAGTGATACTTTGTTTAAGTCTTAGTATAGTGAATTGTTTATTTAAGTAGGTTAAGTAGTCTCAATGCCTTACCTTCTGGCCAGTGGCTAGTCCTCCACAGAACACTGATCTGTTCTGCCGTGGGCTGTTCATGACTCTTCTGGTCTGCAACTAGATGCAACAACTTCTCCAGACAGTCCAGTGCTGCATCGCTCAGCTTACGGTCCGCAGGAGCAGAGTTGTTCAGCTCCCGAAGCTTACCTACAAATGATATTGAGGAAATGTTATGTAGGAATTAGACTTTTGCCGATACACGATAGTATCATGTATCAACCACAGCTAAAGATCTCACCTGTGGCTGATGCCACTGACGATAGCAAGATGTTGATTATTATTATTAATAGGCTAGTAATATTATCTAATTAATAGGGCTTATTTGTTCAATCATATTTCTTTTTCTGCATTTTTAGTGTTGCACAGTATAACCAATCACACACAATTCTGTTGAGTTTATGAACCCAATGGCCAATCAGAGGCGTTCAGATGAGTCATCGCTGAAAGAGTGGAGTTCATTGTGCGTGCTCACTGTCTGAATTCAGCTCTCGCGTGAATTCTCTCATCATAAACAACAAAGTGCAGATGTACGTGCGATGCAAGTATAAGAGACATCATACAGTGCAGGCAGCTTCACAGATTATAACGGGAGTGCTTTTTAAAGTGCATAAACTCATGCTGGAATGAAGTCAGTGATGATGTTCTTTGGTTGTAAATGTCCTTTGTTCCTTTAGTTGCTGCGGTGTGAATAACTGAGGTAATGTAAGCATTGTAATTAGTAACTTACAATGTTTCTATTAAATTGTTATCATGTTAAATACAAATTCAGTCATATTAAAAACATTAGGCTGCTTTTAGCTTACGCTGGCATTGATTCACTTTCCGGCAATGAAACCAAGTAAATCATTTAAATTAGTAATAATAATAAATAATAATTTGTTACATTCATATATCGCTTTTCTGGGTACTCAAAGCACTTTACATAGAAGGGGGCAATCTTCTCAGCCACTACCACAACCACCAGTGTGCAGCAGCCATATTGCGCCAGAATGCCCACCACACACCAGCTTGTTGGTGGAGAGGAGACCGAGTGATGAAGCCAATCAGTGTATGGGGATGATTAGGAGGCCATGATGGTCAGAGGCCAATGGGAAAATTTGGCCAGGATGCCAGGGTTACACCCCTACTCTTTTTCGAAGGACATCCTGGGATTTTTAATGACCACAGAGAGTCAGGACCTCGGTTTAATGTTCGTCTCATCACTATACTGGGGTGTGAGGACCCACACAGAAGGATGGGGTGATTAGGACCCACCACAGACCACAGGGTGAGCACCCCCTGCGCAACCTGGTTTTTCCACTCCCATCCAGTAGCAGCAACCTAGTTTTTCCAGTCCCCTCACTACACTGGTACATTAGGACCCACACAGACGCAGGGTCAACCCTGCTTAGGCAACCAGTCACTAAGCCTCTTCCAGGGAGATATGACTGCTGGCTTGGTTTGGGCTGCAGCTGCTGGCTTGGTTAGCACGATAATATCACGTTATCACGATCTCACAGTCTGACGATAGAACGATATGACAATTGAGCATATCGCCCAACACTAGTAGGGATACAGATAGGTTATCGTCACCAAGTATGTCTTCACTGATTGTGCAACCTAGCTCTCCAGTGGGGCCTGGACCACCCAATCAGAAGCTTGGCCAACAGGGCTCCAGAGATGAAGTCAGATACCCTGGCACTTTACTAATTGATAATTATATAAATTGCCTTCATTTATTTAATCTAGTTGTCAAGGCAACATTTCAAATTTTCAGTGAAGTACTATAACCAAGTACTATAAGCCATCGGGAAAAGACCACTGGAACCAGTTGATCCCTTACAATCTGACTCTGCTGCAGTTGGAACAAATTACTGGTTCGTCTGGCCGGAGGGGAACTGGCCCCCCGACTGAGCCTGGTTTCTCCCAAGGTTTTTTCTCCATTCTGTCACTGATGGAGTTTTGGTTCCTTGCCGCTGTCGCCTCTGGCTTGCTTAGTTGGAGGACACTTAATTTACAGCGATATCACCGACTTGATTGCACAGATACTATTTAAACTGAACTGAGCTGGACGATGCCATCACTGAATTTAATAATGAAATGCCTTCAACTGAAAATTGAGTGTTTAATCTTGTCATTTTACATTATTGACACACTATTTTCCTATTCTGATATTGTGCAGTTTCTTTGGCACAATTTGTATAGTTAAAAGCGCTATATAAATAAAGATGACTTGACTATAACGCCTACAAAATTCTTAAAAAAGCACACAACAAAATTACTAACACTTAAACTAATAAAACCTATTCAAAATATTAGTAAAACTATAATAGTAAATTAAATAACACTGCTTCGAGAATACATTGTTATTACCATGGCATTACTATGGTATAGTGCCTATACATTTGATTTCTTTGTGTACTTTTTTGTTATTTCCAACTTTGAGCCCAATGGCCTGTGGTCCACCTTACATCTGGATCAGAGACTTTGTTTAAGTCAAGTTCTGATGTAAAAGTGTCACTTACCAAGAATCTGAGTTGTATTCGCCTGTTCAAACATAACTCCATCCATATTGGGAAAGAAGATGTTTGTTGTAGCTTTCGGAGCAGAAGAAGAGGAATAGGCACTGCCACCTAGAGATGATTGAGAAGTATATTAGTGTACATGATCCATGTATGCATGTGGTGCTCTGGATGTATCGCATGTATTTTACCAGTAAAAGGATCCGCTCCGCCTGAAGACACTGTGCCTGTGGATTCTGACCCGGGTATATATCGTCCAGCCCCTGCCCAAACAAACATAAACATCTCTCATACCTTTGATTTCATATTAGCAAATAACAAAAGATATTCAGAAAGGCCCACCTGTGAAAGGATCACCGCCAAGTCCTCGGTCGCCACCTCCTGCACCCGGAATGTAGCGTCCCGCACCTGAGAACACACGAGGGATATGAAGCACACTTCAGTCTTGACCTCCAGCTGAACAAAGTGTGCATATGTGAATGTATATCGTTCCGGTTACCTGTGAAGGGGTCTGCGGCCGAGGCGGGGGCTGGGCCTAGAGTGTGGCCTTTAGTGTTCTCGATGATGAAATTAGCCACCTGATCCAAGAACATGGGACTCAGGTCATTCTTCTCCAGGAAGTTGTGAGCTGTCAGCCAGGGGTCTTCTGCCACATTGTAAGGCAGCTTCAAGGCAGGACCTCCCTCATTCACATCGATGGAGAAGACGAAGTCATACTCCTGTAGGCAGGCAGGGAAACCACAAGAGTTACAACATGATTTCAACTATAGTTTAACCTCTGGAGTCTGGACAGCACCAACATTTAACAGCTCTCAAACAAGACTACCACAAGTGTTTACTGTTTACACAAAAACATTACTTGCATCAATTGGTCGCAATTTATTTTAAAGTCCATCTCTCGCTATTAACAAACCATTAACTATGACTTTTGCCTCAAACTCCTAATTTGCTGCTTATTAATTAATAGTTAGTAAGGTAGTTGTTAAGTTTAGGTATTGGGTAGGATTAGGGATGGAGAATAAGGTCATGTAGAATAAGTGCTTTATAAGTACTAATAAACAATCAATTTGATAGTAATATGCATGCTAATAAGCAACTAGTTAATAGGGAGAACTGGTCCCTCTCTATACTAAATTGTTACACCTCAATCAATTTATGAACAAAAACTACAGTTGACGGCAAAGTGACTATATCATACTTACATACTGTGCACAACTGGATAATTAAAGATAAATACAACGGGTCTCACCTTGCCTTCATACATCACTCGCTTTGAATTTTGCTGAGAAGACCCGCCCACCACATCTCCGATCTTCACCCAGCGTCCATCACTGACACTCCACTGATATGCTTCAACATTAGAATCCTCTTTTATGAGCCGCGTCTGGCCATCCCGACTCCCTACACATACACAACAATAATACAGTGAGCAAAATGGTTACATCCTATATATTTCACAAAGAGAATGTTTAGAATACAGCAAAAATATAGTATAATGCAAAATATAAACATTTATTATAATGTTTTAAATATAATACATTTATGCATGTATATAATTTTTTTAATGCAGAGTTAGAAGGATATATATTTTTACTTCTAAACAGTAATCTATTACAAGCAAAAAACATTAGCTTAGCATTCTCAGTGTTGTTACTGTTAACTAAAACTATTCAAAATCATTTCCGTTATTTGAAGAAGCTAAAAAGTTATTTAAAACTTAAACGACAATTAGAAATGAACTAAAATAAGTTTAAGTACTAAATGTAATAAAACTAAAAATAAACGAAAACTAAACAGACAATAAAAAAACAAAAACTAATAAAAATGACAAAAGTGCACAGAAAATTTGCAAAAACTACAATTAAAATTAGAGACGCACCGATTGACCGGCCAGTGATCGGAATCGGCCGATTTCTCGCATGACCGGCCCGGATCGGTGACCGGCCGGTCAGTCTTGTGTCTTGCCGATTCCGAGCCGATCCTTTTATTGCCAGCGGCACAGGCAGAGACGTCACAGCCACGCGCACAATCACAGTATGATATCACAGTCGCGTGTAAGCACGTCGTTTCGCGTGAGAATGATTCTAATTTTAATGGCATTCAGTGTAAACGGCGACCGATAATGCATTTATGTCGTGCCAGATGAGGCTTGCACAGCCTGAGTGAGTGTGTGAGAGAGACAGCACACACAAAGTAACTCTCAGAAATGTATAGATGCATACTGCGGTAGAAAAATAAATAAAAGAGATTTACAAAATATGATTTAGTTAAGCAACATTAGACGGCCATGGTGTTTCCCTGAATAACAATATCAGCAGATTCAGCACAATTGTAATGTGACACTGATTTTATACAGTAGTATTTCAATAAACAAAAGGTTGAAATTAAGTGACTTAGATTTTAGACAAAATATTGACTGTTTTTGCTCAATTTCGCTGACGAAAATAGTTGCGATCAAAGCCACAGCAGAACTGTTGTGTGTCTCTGAGCAACACACACCGGTGTTTCGTTACTGAACGAATCCATATTTTTTAATGAATCGAGTGAGTCAATTGATTCAGTGGCCCATTCATAAGGACAGCCAATTGACTCGTTTCTGAATGAATCAGCCGTTTGAATGAATCGGTTGAATTAATTAATAAATGACTCGCTCATTAAAACAAGACATTTGCTGCCGCCTACTGGTGGTTTAGTCATATGTGACCCTGGACCACAAAACCAGTCATAAGTGTCAATTTTCGAAATTGAGATTTAAACATAATCTGAAAGCTGAATAAATAAACTTTCCATTGATGTATGGTTTGTTAGGATAGGGCAATATTTGGCTGAGATACGACTGTTTAAAAATCTGGAATCTGAGGGGGCAAAAAAAACATCTTTAAAATTGTCCAAATGAAGTTCTTAGCAATGCATATTACTAATCAAAAATTAAGTTTTAATATATTTACGGTAGGACACTTACAAAATATCTTCATGGAACATGATCTTTACTCAATATCCTAGTGATTTTTGACATAAAAGAAAAATGTATAATTTTGACCCATGCAATGTATTTTTGGCTATTGCTTCAAATATACCCCAGCGACTTAAAGGTGCAGTGTGTAGTTTTTAGCGGCATCTAGCGGTTGAGTTTGCGAATTGCAACCAACGGCTCAGTCCTCCGCTCACCCCTCCCTTTAGAGAAGCTACGGTGGCCGATACAGGGCTAAGATTTTTCGCGAGAACAACATAGTGACGATACGCGCTCTGTAGAGCAGTTTGTCCGTTTAGGGCTACTGTAGAAACATGATGGCGACTTCCATGTGAGGGGACCCGCGGTATATGTAGTTATAAATCGCTCATTCTAAGGTAATAAAAACATAACAGTTCATTAAGTAAGGTCTTTATACTCCTCTGAAAACGTAGTTATGTATATTATATTGCATTTATGTCTATAGATTATCCTAAATATTACACAGTGCACCTTTAAGACTGGTTTTGTGGTCCAGGGTCACATATTTAAAAGTATCATTGCATTTTTTTCAACATTTATTTGTATGTTTAAAAAAATATGTAAAACATTCATCTTATAAATTTATGCATTTGAAATGTTGCAGTGTAAATGCAATTATGGCACCTCAGCTTCATCAAACTGTCTGAGTAAATGAACTAATACCACTTCAGAGGCAGCTTCTGTTTCCTCAGCAGTGGAAAGATAGTTTGTTAATACAAACTTTATTTGAATGGTAACAACTCTACAGTTTCTTATTATTCTAACAGAATTAATTGAAACAAAGTAAGAAATTGATGTGAAAGATGACACATTTAATAAGATTAGGGGAAAGAAATTACCATTTATAAACAGTGGGAAATGACATGTTTTGTTACATAAAGCAACTCATTTTAAGTTAACTATATCTTCCTCTTTCCAGTCACAGAGCACTTTATTTTGAGAGTTGTTTAAGTGAGAGAAAATCTGTAAATTAGTCCAGATTGGGGGAACTGTAATTTTAAGAATTTATTTTATTATGTAAATAATTTTTCGTTGATATTTGCATAGATTTTTTTTGTATATGCTGTCAATTATAGTTCTTAGAAAGAAAATCGGAATCGGCAAAAATCGGTATCGGCAGGTCACACTTCCAAAAAAATCGGAAATCGGAATCGGCCAAGAAAATTGCAATCGGTGCATCTCTAATTAAAATAAAAAATGAAGCTAAATATTACAAATATTAAAACTAAATCAAGATAAATACGATAATATATGAAAGCCTGTTTCTGCCGCTGACGAAAAATAAAAGAAGGTAATTGATTTAAACTAACAATTCCGATTTTTCATCTCAGAATTGCATGTTTATATTTATATCTCATAATTCTGACTTTATATCACTCAATTCTGAGTAAAAAAAAAAAACCTTGCTGCCATTATGTAATTTTTGACTGTAATTGGGTATCTGAAAAAAACACCATGAAGTGCTCTGCCTTTCTTTCATAGATAACAGCAATAATTATATTATAGCATTAGAAATAGCCTACTACTGTTACTAAAGAGCTTGCGCATTTTGGAGGACTAACCAATACAGAAAGCTATAAAAATGACTTTGGTAATCACCAATGCTGTTAGTTTAGAGCAGCAGTGCCTCAAACCTTACATAATTTGTTAAAAACCTTACATAAATGTGTTTTAATAAATTTGTTAAGCACTGTAATATTGAATATAGTTTAAATCTCTATTAAAAATTAAAATAATAATAAAGATGAATAAAAACACAAACTCAGTGTTAACCAACAGGTAAGAGTAATGTTTCTGCAGGAACATGCGTTGACTTTGATCACAGTCACGTGTCATTCATTTATCCTGTAATAAGGCGGCTATGAAGCGTCTGATATTTATATTCAGAATTATTTGCTGTTATCCCTTAACAGTTCCTACTCTCTTAAAATACTCGCAGGGCATGTTGACTTTTAAGCCTTAATTTAACTTTCAACAACAGATATTTCAGCACAATAGATATTTTTGTGCTGAATAGCGTTTTAATTGTCTCCCTCTGTTCTGTCTGATGCGCGTGCACGCGCCCGCCCGGCACGCATTCTGTATTTTAAACTTAACACAGGCTATCAGGACGGACCTTTATGCAAAAATGGAAATGCTCGCGTGAATATGTGGCATTTATAGATAAGGATATGACCGTAAACTGAACGTTTTTGCACTGAGGACGCACACGCATCTGTCAAAGAGCCTGACAGGGCAAGCCATTACGCTAATGCATTAAAATAAAGAATTCTCATGTTTTGGGCAGCTTGGATCACGTAGCCTAGTTCTCCCGCAGCATCTCATTCTGCTTCCTCCACTATTTTAGATGCATTTTGTCGATAGAAATGCGTTATTCAGTGCAGTAATTTGACGCAACTGGCTGAAGTTGGACGTGCACTGTGGGCAGACCCGATTAATCGATAATGAGAATCGTTGTTGATGATTTTCATTAACGATAATAATCGATTTTATCGCTTAGTTGTTGCAGTCCTAACTCAATCCACACACCTGGTTCATCCAGGTGCTCTCTGCCTGGCAAGTCCTCTATCTTGATGTCACCCAAGTCTCCAGTCTTGGGGTCGATGATGGCTTTGGAGAGCTCATCCTCAAAAGCCTGCAGGTCCTGAGCACTTGCTACACGCTCTTCGCTCTCGGTGAACACGCGGATAACGCCATCGCTTCAGAGAAACGTGACATGGTCAAGCAGCATGATAAACAGCAAATAGTTTAGATATATGAAACAGAAACAGTAAGTATACCTGGCTCCCACAGCAATGTCTCCATCAGGCAGAATGCAGCAGCACCACACCGACTGGGCAGGAAGACGGATAGTCTGGGAACATTCCCCCTTCCTCCAGACCCTCAGTGCCCTGTCCTCTCCTGTGCTTATGAAGTCTAGAACAGAAAAAAAGAAGACAATATGGGAAATAATTCAGTTTTTATGCACAAATATGTAGCACCAACCTACTGCAAAACTGAAGGTAAGCACCTTGTCCGTTAGGGAAGACCGCAAGGCTGTAGATGTAGTTAGTGTGACCATAGTAAACCTGCACACATTCACCCGTCACCATCCACCGTCTAATGCTGGCGTCATTACTGCAGGAGAAAAACTCCACCTCGTTTATCACTGCGAGCCCTCGCACACAGTCCTCATGACCTGCAGGACAGACACGTTACAAATATGTCACACAGCTGGAGTCAAAAACTGCATTTCAATCTTTACTAATGCTGACCCCTGCTGGAGTTCTGTTAAAACTAAACAAGCTCCACATTGGCTATATTCAGTATCACATAAACATTGTTTATCACTGTTGAAAGCATTAGATGTATCAAATGCACCAATGTACCAGTGTAGGTCTTCTCACAGTGACCAGCCTTCCACAACTTGATGGTCTTGTCAGCTGATCCAGACAGCATTAAGCCCTGCTCTGGTAAAATGACTACGGCCCATACAGCGGCACTGTGTCCCTGAGGAGCAGCAATTACACAAGAAACCAGTCAGCACCTACTCACTCGCTACTGAAATCGATAGCAGGCAATGCGCGTATATCTGATCTCCCTCTTAAAGGTACAGTGTGGGGAGAAAAAACAAACATTATGCAAGAAACGCTGTAATGTAAGGCTGCATGATTTACAGGAAAACACTTTACTTGAATCCTTTATGTAATGCACCTCATAATGCAATAAATGATCTCATGGATAAATATAATCATAGTTATAATAGGCTATATTAAATTATAATACTTTACTATTCATTGTTGCACCTTTATAATATATAATGCATTAAAACATAACAATCAATTTTACAATTTTAGGAATCTGCAAATATTATAATGCATTTTACGTTAGGTTACAATTAGTTATGAAAATATTCAATGCATTAGAACATACATTATGAATACCTGTATAATGCATTGTACATAAAAGCTTCAACTAAAGTGTCAACAAAAATATCAAAATCATCATAAAATAAAAGTATAATACAAATAATAATAATAAAAATAAATATTATACTGGAATATTTCATTATCAAATAAAATATATGTCTTTATATTCATAAAGCAATTCCTTACAGCACATGCAGAGATAAGTTAGTGCAAAGCAGCATATTACAAGCTATAAATCGCGATACTACTAAGGTGATACCAAGCAAGAACCGTGCCACTTTACCTGTAAGGTCATCAAGCACTTCTCTCCAAGCCAGACTTTAGCTGTAGTGTCCCATGAGCCACTTAGTATTGTGCCAAACTTGCCAGCTGAGAGTGTGCAGACTGTAAACACACACAAAAAACAGCATGTATGGCTCGAGAAATCATTCCAGTGGCATTTCAAGACAACCTGCACGCAGTTATATCACTGTAATACATCATTAGCAGTGGACGGTACCTGTGTTTTTGTGACCCTCGAGCGTGAACAGAGGGTCTGGACGGTCTAGTGAGAACACACAGATATTGTTGTCGTGTCCTCCGGTGGCGATGAGTCCTCGGGGGTATGTTTCATTAGGAGCAATGATACACACACAAGACACAAAGTTTGAGTGGCCCTTCATACAGTGCATCTCTGTAAAAACCTGGTTTTCACTGCAGAAGAAATAAAACAGGAGAGGTTAACAGATGTTGGTAATGTGTTTTTATTATTTACAATACCAATTCAAAAGTTTGAGGTAGGATTTTTTTACTTGACAATGCTGTACCCCAATAAATAAACAATACAGCTTCACTAAACTGAACTGAGTTGAATTGATATGAACCGAAACTCAGTGAATTCAGAAAACGCGTCGCTTAGTGAAGTTTAAAGAGACAGTTCACCCAAAAATGCCGCCAGCGTGTATGACTTTCTTTCTCCTGTGGAACGCCAAAGCAGACGTTAGGCAGAAAGACTCAATCACTATTCACTGTTTGGAAAAGATTCAAGTGAATAGGAGACTGATCTTCTGCTGTGTTCCACAGAAATAAAGTTATAAGAACTTGGAACAACAAGAGATTTCATTTTCATTTCGGGTGAACTGCTCCTTTAACGTTTCGTAGTTTTTTATAGATCGGTCGCTGTCAGGAAACCAAACCCGGTCAGTTTCCTTTCAGCTATGATGCTAATGATTTGTCAAATTTCGCTTGGTTTGGCATCCCCTCTCAATCAATACATTTACTAAATAACTCGAAAAACGTATAACCACTCAGCTTAGTAACGTTAACCAACGAAATGGAAAGTAAGTTAAACCGGTTCTCAGAGACAGCAGGAGGAAGCTGGTGATGTACCTTGGGTTTGGTACCCAGACCCGCGCGGTTCGGTCTCTGGACACGGACACAAAGGCTCCGTCGGGAAACGCGGTGGCGGCGAGACCCCTGACATCCATCTCATGCGCGGCGAGAGAGCAGCGCAGTCTGTATGAGTTACTGCCGGACATTATTACAGAAGAGAAACAGCGATCCCTGCACACACTGACACAGCAACACTACACACACAAACACGGCATGATGGGAAAACTCCCGACAAAATAAAAGCCCCGCTGCCAAATATTATACTGCGATACTGTTAGCTCACAATATAAACTTTTACTGGTATAATATCACATTTATACAAATTACATTTTAAATTACAATAATTTTAAATATAACGGCTAATGTTATATTCAATATAGAACAGGTGTTAAATAGTAATAGACTTTAAACTTGTTTTTATATATGAACTTCACCCCGGAAGAGCATGAAAGAGCTGATTTCTGTCCTCGGATGAGGTAACTATCAAAATCATGTCTGCTAACAGGAGGATAACGCTCATATTTGGGGGCTTCATTGCAGCTGTTGCGGTGGCGTTTTATCCTATATTTTTCCATCCCCTCTCTCACACTGAAGACTACAGTAAGTCTGTATTACAAAACATGGTGACATTAGTCACTATGACACTGCTCTTGTGTTGTTACTTTTTCAGGTTCAATATATTGTATTTTTTAACCTAATCATTTTATAATAAGTTTATCAATTTCGGTATTAATGCGCATTATTACACATATTATTATTGCATTATTGTAAATAATTTATACATCACCACCCAGTGTTATACTGCCTTTAATCTACACTGAATAAAAAAGGGACTTTTTTGAGCAATGTAACAACAACAACAACAAAAAGAAGAAGAAAAAAGCACTCTAAAGCAACAGAGCACTGTAATCTAAAATGACGTTACGTTACGTTACGTAAACACCACCAGGGTTATTATCGTTAACTAAAACTAAAAACATACAAATTAATAATAAAATACATATAATTTATGTTATTTCAGCTAGCTGCCAAAGCAACTTTTCTCATGTTCGTTTATTTTAAGTACTAAAATAACAACAACAAAAAATGTAAATATAGATATATTAACAATAATAATAATAAAAACAAGGCAACAAAATTACTAAAACTTTAAATAAATTACAATAAAAAATATGATATATCAGTGATACTAAAATAACATGGAATAGCACGGTAATTATTAAGTAAAAATGTTTTAACTCATTAAAATAGAAATAATAATAATAAAGTGGGGGAAGCTTGTTTTTGTTAGATTTAACCTTAAAAAGTGTCAGCATTTCCGCCAGTAATGGTCTTTATGCTGTCTGCATTTGTGTCGTTGTAATCGCAGAGCAGAAGCAGAAGATAAATCGAACCGGAATCAATCAAGCAGATGTGCAGCCTGTTGGTAAGTCATTGTCATCTGCCCAGTGTGTTGAGTTTGCATTGTTATTACTGTAAAAATACTGTAAACATACATGTGACACCTCATATGACACGTGATTTATAGGATTATTAAGTGGCAGGATTATGTATTCTGTGTTACAGTTTATTTGCATAGGCCCATGTGAATGCTACAGACATTAATTTCTATATATAATTGTCATTTATGTGTCTTATTTGAATTAGGTGTGAAGATCTGGTCTGATCCCTTCAAGCCAAAATCATGATTCCCAGTGTGGATGAAAAGTGTGTGGAGGATTGTGTATTTGAGACAAACACATTAACTCTTTGCTACCATGCATCAAATGAGAATTTTAGGATGCATGAATCTTATGCGTGTGTATATTTTGTGTGGGAATATGATTGAAACTAGAAAAAACGAATGACTAAAAATAGTTCAAATAAAATAAAAATGGAAACTTTGTTGCTTTGTTAGTCAGCTCTTCAAAATATATTATGTTCATGAATCACTTTACATAGTTATTAATTTATGCTGGTGTATTAATGGAGTAACATATTCGGATATTTGTATTCTGAATAAACATATACATCTTGAACTGTTTGTATTGCAAATATATGACCACTAGATGGCGGTCACTTCATTTTGTACATTACTAGATCCTGTGGGAAGAATGCATTCACGAATACTATAGCAGTGATCTTAACTTTATATAGTTCATCATGCGTTATATTTATAATCAAATTGCTAACATATGTGAAAAAAGCTATATTGAAAACATCAAATCTGACACTACAGCTTTGTTTCATTGTTATTTTCACACTGGAGACCTTTGTGTTAATACATTTTCAGTCTATAATAACATCACTTTCACTCAACTGTGCTTTTGTAATATTTGTGTTGCTCTTGTTCCTGATTAGACTTCTTGTGTGTTATTTTGGCACTGAAAGTTGGAAGAGTCCGTTGGCCCTCAAAAGTTGCAAAATCTGTAACCCGAGAGCACACCTCAGCCAGGACCCTGTGCCAACCAAGATCTGTTGTCATGGCAACAACACTAGGCCAGCACCTGTGCATCAGAGAGGCCCAAGGCCCCGCCCCTTTTACTCAACCGCTTTGTGTTTGAGGATCCAAAGAACAATGTTATACATGTGAACGCATTAAGTATGGCACAGTGCTGAGCTTTACAATGTTATTTACTATCCATCCATCCATCCATCCAGTGGTGTGCACAGACCTCCGGAGGTGCAGGGGCGAAACGACGTTACGAGGGCACAACCGTGTATTGTATAAGTTTGCTCCCCCTCGGCTAGGGGTGGGCGATATGGCAAAAATATCACCTTTTTTAATATCACGATTCACAATTTTATCATGATTCTTTGTCATGTTGATTTTTCTATTGTGCAAGTTTTTTGAGCATTACAGCCAAACTAATTTCCCTATTATAAAGACAAATCCTTTCATGATAACACAATATAAAAGTATGGCGTATATTTAGGCCAAAGTGGGTGAAGATAAAAATCATTGTCATTATTTTATTTTTGTTATTATAAAATGAGAGCAAAGATACACATTACAAATACACATAATATACAAATTAAATAAACAGTGTTTTATTTTCAGATCGGCTACAAAAGTTGTATTTAAAGAAAATATGTGTTTAAGAGGTCTTTCATCCTCTTGGTGGATTATTGTATTGGTCTTATGAAGTTTTCTAATTAGTTGAGATGAATTGGTGGGGTTTTGTTAAATGTGAGCCAAAATCATCACAATTAAAAGAACCAAAGACTTAAACTACTTCAGTCTGTGTGCATTGCATTTATTTAATAATTTCACAATTTGAGTTGAATTACTGAAATAAATTAACTTTTCCACGGTATTCTAATTTATTGAGATGCACCTGTATGTGTAATGAATCTATACAGTATAATATATGTATATATTACACTTTCTGAAACGAGTGACAAAAATATTGACCTTTTTTATGATATTCAAAATTGTTTTGGATGTACCTGTAATTAATCGTGTTACTCTTCATGAAAATAGCCAAGAAAGCTGGCATGACTTTAAAACACTAACCAACCATCTTTATATCATAATATTGTTCTTCTCAGATAAAAAAACAACAACAACAACAAATATTTGGTTACACTTTATTTTAAGGTCCAATTCTCACTATTAACAAACCATTAACTATGACTTTTGCCTCAATAATCTCCTGATTTGCTGCTTATTAATATTAGTATAGTTGTTAAGTTTAGGTAATGGGTAGGATTATGGATGCAGAATATGTTCTTTAAGTACTAATAAACAGCCAACATGTTTTTAGTAAACATGCTAATAAGCAACTAGTTAATAGTGAGAATTGTTCCCTAAACTAACGTGTTACCCAGCCTTTTAAGAACTGTTCACTGGAAGGTGTTTTGGGGAACCCAAAATGGGTCTTCTATGGCCTTGCTACAAAACCACTTTTTGGAAGTATATTGTGTAAGCTTATTGAATATTAACCACACAAACTTTGCTTTCTATTGGTTTTCTATTACCATGAATGAGTGAATAGAGTAACAGTGAACTCAAGATATTGAGGTGCTTTTTCAATGGCATTGTGCCTCTTAAAATGAATGCATGCAAGAAAGGAACAGAGAGGGGTTTACTAGAGGATGCAGAGTCCTTTGTCCCGCGAGACCTGCTGCATATCCAAGAACTGACATAATATCTCTTCACTACCACAAAGAACACATTGCTAACTCTCAGCCGAGAGCCTGCCAGCGCAGCAGCTGCCAAACGCAATAACACTTCACCCCCACACACCCCCCGTCAACTCAACCAACTCCATTGTTTATGGGATGTTGTTATTGTTGGTCACCATTCAAAAAAACAAAAGAAAAAGGGCTCCGGCCATGAGGATGACCCGAAGTGAAGAGAGGAAAACAGGGACTGAGAAAATTCCTCTCATTCCTCCTACAGTGTTTTCCAGATTCCTGAAACGACGTCAAGGCCTTGCATGCGAGCGGAGGCCGCCTCAATGGGGAACTGTCAAAAAACCGTGCTGGAGCAACCCGAGCAGCATTCCTGAAGTTACCCGACAGGCCTCTAAACACGGAGCATTACGATCGATGGAATCCTGCACCTCAGGCTGTGTGTGGAAACCCGTTTCTGAGCGCACTCGTGGGCTTGTATCCTCCGAAGAGTTTGGCTTTTTATCTGATTTAGTTGTGAAAGAGTTAAACACTCACAGCAGGGAGTGAGATGGCTGTTTCATAAGTCACTGTCTCTGTTGAGGCTTTATTGTACAGCTGTCCACAGATTGTACTGCTGATATGAACTCAAGAGACAAACTTGAAGCCTCTTGCACTTTTCTAGTTGTCAGAGGTTTTTTTAACAGCAATGGGATAGGAACAGATACTGTAGCCAACGCTATTGGGAAATGGTAGAAATTATTTCCATTGGGAAAAATAAGTGCACGGACTCCAGACAAAACCAAAATTGGACATGGATAGAGTAGATGTGGGGTTGGTGTTTGTATTTGAAAGTATACTTCAAGTTCATCTTAATAAGGAAAGTTCAAGGATATTTCTGTATAATATACTGTGCATCAGGGGTGTCCAACACAGTTCCTGGAGGGCCGGAGCCCTTTCAGAGTTTAGATGCAACACTAATTAAACACACCTGATCCAGCTAATCAAGTCCTTCAGGCTTGTTTGAAAATTAGATGGTTTGTGTGTTGGAGCAGGTTTGGAACAAAAGTCTGCAGAGCTGCGGCCCTCCAGGAGTTTGACACCCCAGCTGTGTATTATGTAGTAAGTATACTTGTAACAGTACTATTTTAATAGTTGTTCACGAATCCCTTGTTTGTCCTGAACAGTTAAGCTGTTCTTCAGAAAAATCCTTCAGGTCCCACAAATTCTTTGGTTTTCCAGCATTTTTGTGTATTTGAACCCTTTACAACAATGACTGTATGATTTTGAGAGCCATCTTTTTACACTGAGGACAACTGAGGGACTCATTTGCAGCTATTACAGAAGATTAAAACGCTCACTGATGCTTCAGAAGGAAAAACCATGCATTAGGAGCAGGGCGTGAAAACTTTTGAACAGAAAGAATTGTGTATATTTTTCTTGTTTTGCCTAAATATCATGTTTTTATTTTATTTAGAACTGCCCTTCAGAAGCTACAGAAGATAGTTACATGTTTTCCAGAAGACAAATTAAGTTCAATTAATTTACCCTGATCTTCAAACTCAAAACGTTTTCACATTCCGGCTCTTAATGCATGGTTTTTCCTTCTGGAGCATCAGTGAGTATTTACATCTTCTGTAATAGTTGCAAATGAGTCCCTCAGTTGTCCTCGGTGTAAAAAGATGGATCTCAAAATCATACAGTCATTGTTGGAAAGGGTTCAAATACACAAAAACGCTGGAAAACCAAAGAATTTGTGGGAGCTGAAGGATTTTTTTAATAACAACAGCAGTTTAACTGTTCAGAACAAACAAGGGATTCGTGAACAACTATCACTAAACAAACAAACACAGCTGTGGATTATTCAGGTAACAACACAGTATTAAGAATTAAGCGTATGTAAACTTTTGAACAGGGTCATTTTTATAAATTCAACTATTATTTTATCTTGTGGACAAAACATCTTTTTTGTGAAATAGCTTATTCAGGTCAGAACTAAATAAACAATAGCATGCATCTTGTATGATCCCTCTTACTTGCAAAAATAATCAACATTTTGCAGATTTTGCAAGGTGTATGTAAACTTTTGACTTCAACTATATATATATATATATGGACCATTACTATTTCATATTTATATAGATGACCTGTTGAATGTTTCAAATATTCATTTGCTGTTTGCTGACGATACAACCTTAGTTCTCTCTCACCCAAATTGAATTAATTGATTAAGAATGCAAATGATGGTCTACTTGCTTATGCAAATTGGTTTAATTTAAACAAATTATCTTTAAATCTAAAAAAATAATAATAAAGTTTTATCATTTTTAGTGGTAAAAAAAATAAACCCAAAGGATTTATCCAAAATGATTAGGGAGTCTATTGAGGTGCCTCAAGAGTCAACTACCAAATTCTTGGGAGTGTTTGTTTTGATGAGACTTTGAGTTGGAAAGCACAAGCTGATTACGTGAGCAGAAACATACATAAATCTACTGGTATAATAAGGAGGGTTAGACATCTTGTTACTCCAGAGTAATCTTGTTCTTATGCTTTATTATAGTTTAATTTATCCGTATCTTTCATATTGTAATATTGTTTGGGCGAGTACTTTTCCCACTACTCTTCAAAAAAATGTGTTCTTCAGAAGCATTTGTTTTTAGGATTCAAGTAAATATACTTCATCTGCTTCTTTATTTCATAAACTTCAGGTTCTTACCGTTTATGATATTAATACTTTTCAAAAGTGTGTTTTCATGTATAAGATATATTCAAGTGAGGGTAACATTCCAGAGCAAATTAGAATGTATTTTAAAGTAAATTCACAGGTTCAGTATTATTTAACTCGTCAATTATCAAATTTTCATTTTCCTAAAGTTCTCGCTTGTCGAGGAAGATTTGAGGGTATTGAATTTATCTTAGGTATTCAATTTATATAGAGATATTAAATTTATATTAGATTTATCTAATCTAGCAAAAAAAAAATTGTTCCTTTTTAATATGTTATAAAATAATAATAAAATAACCTTTTAAATGCTGCTCTGTAAAAACTTATCTAGTGTTTTTTATGTATTTTATGTATTTTATGTACCATAGATGGTTGTTTTTTGAGTATATCATTTCGGTTTTTTTTGCTCTTTTTTTCAACATGTTGTAATTCATTTGTAGTCATTTGTAATTATATATTTGTTATTGTAATTTAGCTTTTCTTATAGTTTCATGAGTTTATTTGGTGACACTTTACAATAAGGTTCATTAGTTAACAACATTAGTTAACATGAACTAAGAATGAACAATACTTCTACAGCATTTATTAATCGTAGTTAGTGTTAATTTCAGCATTTACTAATGAATTATTAAAATCACAAGTTGTGTTTGTTAACATTAGTTAATGCACTATGAAATAACAATGAACAACTCTATTTGTATTAACTAATGTTAACAAAGATGAATAAATAGTGTAATAAATGTATTGATCATTGTTTGTTCATGTTAGTTAATACATTAACTAATGTTAACAAATGACACCTTATTGTAAAGTGTTACCGTTTATTTGTTTTTAATTGTTTGGGGGCTCTAAATAAGCCCTTTGGGTTTTCTGTCTCTCCCCGCACAGTATAGGGATTTTTTTGTGTGTGTTTTATTGTATCTATTTTACTCTTGTGCAAAAAAATGAAACTAATCTCTAATAAGCACTATACTGAAAGTATAATCATCAATATTTAGTTTTCTGTTTAGAAGAAGTATACTAACAGCACTTTTGAATAAATTATTTTTGTCAGGGTTCAGAAGAAAGAACATTTCGGTAACATTTTAGAATAGGGAACACTTATTCACTATTAACTATGACTTTTCCCTCAATAAATTCCTAATTTGCTGCTTATTAATAGTTAGTAAGGTAGTTGTTAAGTTTAGGTATTAGGTAGGATTAGGGATGTAGAATAAGTCATGTAGAATAAGACATTAATATGTGCTTAATTAGTACTAATAAATGGCTAATATTCTAGTAATATGCATGCTTAATAAGCAACTAGTTAAGTGACCCTACAATTAAGTGTTACCATTTTTTTCCTATCATAGACAGAGTTGCATCAAAGACTATAGGACACACTATCATATCTTGAAGACAACAGCTGTAGTAAATCAAACTGAATCACTCTTTGATTCAGTTTCAATTATGTCATTCATCTATTTATACATACATCTTTTAATAAGGGACTTTTGTTTCCCCCACATTTACATGTGCTCACAGTACTTCTCTCTTCTCGAGTAAACATGTGTACTCAACGAGCTGTTAAATACACAAAGTACGGCTGACACTCTTCGTCCCCAATGATATGACTCTCAAAACAACATAATTGCACCAATTATGAGTTACCAAGCTGAAGGAGCCTCGTGGAAACAGACAGCACAAGTATTTGGTAATGTCTGGGAAAATTAGCTTTGGGAGGCCTTGCTAACCCGGATGGCACAAGAGGATCTTCAGCACGAGGAACACAAGTGTGACTCCTTAATGAAAAGCTAATGGGTGTGTGTGTGTGTGTGTGTGTGTGTGTGTGTGTGTGTGTGTGTGTGTGTGTGTGTGTGTGTGTGTGTGTGTGTGTGTGTGTGTGTGTGTGTGTGTGTGTGTGTGTGTGTGTGTGTGTGTGTGTGTGTGTGTGTGTGTGTGTGTGTGTGTGTGTGTGTGTGTGTGTGTGTGTGTGTGTGTGTGTGTGTGTGTGTGTGTGTGTTAAGAGCTGTTTACCACCTGTGCTGAACCACAAAGCTGCAGTCGGAAGGATGTGGCATCTTATTTTACTGTGTTTTTTTTCTTGAAGAAATAGTTTGCTTGTCTTTCTCACTAGTGGATCCTCTGCAGTGAATGGGTGCCATCAGAATGAGTTCAAACAGCTGATAAAAAACATCACAATAATCTACAAGCAATCAACATGACTCCAATCTATCATTTAATGTACTTTAGGAATTTGTTCCTATAGACTTAATTCGTTTCTGCATATTAGTTCAGTCATGGCCATGGTTTAACTAAAAATAAATCAAATTAGAACAACATGGCCGCTAATTAATAAGTTATAATTCTTAATTCATTGCCACAATCAGGCTTGTGATTACCTGTGGCTTACTGCTTATAAAGAAATGTTTGGCTTGACTGCAACTCCTGTAACCTGGCTGTCAGTTAAATAAGACAATGTGAATTTAATTCAGCCTTTTAAATGTGTATCAGTGGGGTAATAAACTATGCCTCAGGCAACATTTCCTTTCTTCCTGGCTCAATGTGCTCCTTGTAAGCAAACATTCATTAATAGCTGACAGTTTTAGCCTTGAAAACACTTCTAAACCATATCAAAGAGCAATTCCACAATACATTTGTCCTTAAAGAGCTTCATTCGGAATTCCTGGCTTGGATTTTACAAAATTGGCCTCCAAAGCTAAATAACAACAAACAGGCAATATATCACATGTCTGGGTGAAAATCTGTAGGTTTGACATGGAAGAAAAAGACTCAACCACCATACGAATTCTGTGCATTTAAATAAATATTGTGAGACCCTTTTTAAAATATGCCCAACATTAGTAGACAGGAAGGAGATTTTGATTTTAACAATCTCTACTTTGGACAACGGTGTGTTTTTATTGGTCGGTAGTTGAGTTACTGAACATGGATAAGCTGGTTTTTGCCGCATGATCCCCCACAATGCATGGTCAAAAGTAAATATTCAAACCACACAATCCTGCCGGTTTAAGAGCTGAGGAATCTAACCCACAGTATTTTTATTATAATGCTGGAGATATGAGTAAGACATACTATATGCAGGCACATTAGCAGACTGCATATGACTTTTATTTGTGGCGTGTAATGTCCACTACACACAGCATATAAATAAAGCATTTAAAAGTAGAAGTAGGCCTACATACACACACGCACAACCGCTGTCTTCCATGACTTTTCATTAGTGTGCAACAGATGACAGCACAATATATGGCTTGGCAGGGACTGAGGATTCTGGGAAAGACGTGGAACTTTGGAAGAAGTAACGGAACACAGTGCTGTCCACTGCTGGCTTGTGAGACCTTGGAAGAACCCCACAGATGGTGCTCGATCATGAGGTTTGCTGTGGAGATATTAACCTTTACAAGCACTGAAAAAACTATGTAGTGGTCAGAAAGAAACCCAATTGTGTATGCTGGGTTTTTCCTTTCAGCTTTTATTAATGATGGAGGTTAATTTTTAGGACCATAGCCATTGGAATAATAAGGAAGCTATGAAAAATGAAAATTAGGGAATAGTTAGACTCAAAGCTTTTCCTGCCTCGGGGTCACGTGTAACTGGAGAATCTGTGGTTGTTCAGAAAGGTTTAATTTATCAGTTTCTTAGATCATTCTGCACACATACAAAAAAAAGTTTGACTATACTTCAGGTTTCTTAAGGCCAATTCACACCCCACAGAGAGATGCAGACCAATGTCGATGGTCACCAGATTACAGAACGTCACTTCTCAGAAACTCCAAGACCCAACAAATGCCAATTCAACAAGTTCAATCAGTGAAAATAAGCACAGATAAATGGCAACAGACGGTGGCAAGAGTAACACACTGATCCTAAAAAAACCAGAAAAACATGTGTGTTGTCGGTTGTCAGCGTCTGTCGCTGCAGTGTGAATGGTGAATTGGTGTATAAGTCTTGATGTATGATGTATCTATAACATATATAATTATTGGCCAATGTGTAAAACATTTACTAGTATTACATTATTGTCCAAAAGTTTGGAGTCAATAAGCTTTTTTTGTTGAAAAGCTGAATTTTCAGCAGGCATTACTCCAGTCGTCAGTGTCACATGACACTACAAAAATCATTCTAATATGAACTAGAATTATATCTCAAATCTGATTTTGTGCTCAAGAAACCTTTCTATTATCACAGCTGAAAATGGCTGTGCTGCTTAGTATGTTTGTGGGATTTTTTCTCAGGATGCTTTAATGTATAGAACGTTTTTGTACATTTTTGCATCATTGTAAAAGTATTTACTGTCACTTTTGATCAATGTCAGTTTAATGCATCCTTGCTGAATAAAAGTTGTGATATTTTTGAAAAACAAAAAAGTTTGAAAAATAAAATCGTATTGACCCCAAACTTTTGAATACTATTGTAAATATTAACGCACAACGTTAAACACATAGTGTAAGTTGAACACTGTGCCAAATTTAATATATATTTATAATTATATAATTACGACATTGTAATAACCCAAATTTATCTGTAGCATTTAAAATGTTAGATTTTAGTTTTTAGTGTTTTAAAAAATTTATTTAGCCATTTATCAGTTATTGGCAATTATGCTGTTTAGGTATTGGGGTTAAGGATATGGTCATGAAGAATATGTGCTTTATATGTACTAATAAACAGCCAATGTGCATGCTAATAAGCAAATGGTTAATAGTGAGAATTGGTCCCTATAAAGTGTTACCCAATCTTATTACTGATTCATCCTTATGTATAAGGCTCTTCAGTCTCATCAGTAAACTTGTTATAGGGTCTCTTAACTAGTTGCTTATTAGCATGCATATTACTAGAATATTAGCCATTTTTAGTACCAATTAAGCACATATTAATGCCTTATTCTACATGACCTTATTCTACATCCCTAATCCTACCCAATACCTAAACTTAACAACTACCTTACTAACTATTAATAAGCAGCAAATTGAATCGTAGTTAATAGTGAATAAGTGTTTCCCTATTCTGAAGTGTTACTGTGAATTTTAATTGACGAGAATATTAAACATAAACTATTACAATATGGCGTATCCACGTAGAACTTGTGAAATCAAAAGCTGGTTTCCAGGTTAATAGGCGGTTAACCTTGTGTTTTAGTTTCTATGGAAGCTCGGATCAGTAGCTGGAATAGTGTTTTATTCGTACTGGAGAGACTGCACCAACTTTGTGATATATTTATCTGACAACGTTAGTGTTTTCCTTGGAATTTTGCTAGATTGACAAGCACTAACACTAGCGCTGCAAATTCCTCAGCGCGTTATAGGGAATTTTCATCTGAAAGGCCGCTCACAAATGAAAGGGTGTAATTACAGTCATGTTTGGTAGAGGCTTTAATTCCTGTCTTGAGGCAGCCTTCCCCCAAAATATACAGCTATAAATGTCAGTCTATACAGAGTGATTACACGTGCACTGAATGGCAAATAAGATTGTGTGATATGAAAGTGCAAAGATCGGTTGTGATTATCAAAACTCTTGGCCGAAACAAATGCAGATGAATAACTCGCATCTGTACATTTTCGAGAACAGGTCCCCATGCAGGCTGATGAAACCGCTTTCATGGCCCTCACTGTGGCTTTCAGAGACTGGCCATCCTTCATCCTCCTCGGCCTTTATGGCCCAAACTGGGAGCGCATGTTTGCGAGGCTGGCCGAGCCCCAAACCCGAGGTCTATACTGCCTCTGGCAGCGTACAGATTAAGACTGTAATTATAGATCTGGGTTTGGACTCGGCTTTGTATGAGAAAGTGGGGGAGGCTGGTGGGTGAGTGATGTCATCTCTGGTTTAGAGCCGCACAGCCTGGGATTACAGCGCTGGTGTTGGCTTACTGGATGAGAGAGAACAAAACAGAGAGAAAAGAAGGACGGCATGAGTGCGTGCACTTTAAATAGATCTAAATGGAATTGACTGGGTTTATTATCAGGGTGGTTGTGAGTGTATATGTGTTTGTGTGAAACATTAAGTGTCGGCAGCCATACTATAACCGAGCTCTAATATAAGTTTATAACACTTAACAGTTTAGTTTAGCCTTTATGTATCATTTTTCCCCAAGGATAATAAACAGACATGTCAAATGGGTTAAACAAAGATCGCAGCACAGTTTCATGCACACTACAAATAGACCAAGCCATAACGTCGTTAGAGGAACTGAGTGAAGACAACAGTTTTTACAACCACTTGCAGGCAGGGTTTTATGAGACATTGTTAAAATATGTGGGCACACAGAGAATTTACACAGCAATACCACTTTATTTGTTATCCTTTCTTTCAGCAATATTTGGATGAATCGGGCCTGAATGAGAGCGTAGTTAAAATAACATAGAATAAGTGCACTTGGGTAATCTATCTAGTTGTTGAGGGGAGAGCGGGCTTTGCCCGTGTAAACTTGTGGAGGACGGTTGGCTGAGGGGTCCGGGACGGTAACGTGAGCTCTGGTCAGGGAATAACACGGCCCGCTTTTCCAATCTGTTTATCTGCTGTAATTCACTGTCATGATTCACAGAGGAATGGTGATGGAGTCTGGCTGGGTAGAGAGATGAGCAATTCTCCAAACAAAAGAGGAAGAAGCGACAAGTGCCCAAACAATTCAATGACACGAGTGACAGTCATTTCTTTTGTCTCTTGTTACTTTATTATTAATTAGGTGTTTATGAAGCCTAAAAATTGTAAAGATTTCACAGCTTTTTTTCCTTTACTTGAATCCATATACTTAATTATTATAACAACGACCCATTTAGATTAAAAAGGTGTTCACACTACAGTTTTTATTCCATTGACTTTTATATGCAAGCAAATGCAAGCTCATATATGAAGATGAACATTTTGCTGTGCTCCAAAGTTCAATAAAAGAACTATACATGTGGCATGATCAGAATTAAAAAGTAAAAACTAACATTTATTTTACATTTAAAAAATTATTAAAATTGATTTTAAAATATGTTCAAGTATATTTATTTGTTTCGTTAAATTTATTTGTTTGTTTTTGTTTTTTTAAAGACACCTAAACTCTTTATTACTAGGAATCTGTTATGGAGATCATTTATTATCCCAGAAATGTCACGAGCACAGCAATAGACGAATAAAATAAGAAAATACAGGCAGAGAATATCTCTCTGTAGAAACAAACACCACCACACACTTCTAGTGGATCATTAGTAATGACTAAGAGGGAGCCTATACTTCATTTCTTGGGAAAATCCTGCATAGTGCACTTTAAGCTATTAGAGAAAATATATAAAATTACACAAACAAATAAAATATCAATGCAATACACTATCCCTGTGTCCCAATGTGCATACTATCTGCCCTAAATAGTATTGAAAATTACTAATATCACATATAATCTACAGTAAGATGGATAGTATGCACATTGGGACGCAGGCTATATGACTGTTTAAAAAACAGGTTAAAACAGTGTCTAGTGTGACTTTTACTTATTGACTGTAGGAAGATTTTAACTTTTTGAGTGCCTCTAGTGGATGAGACATAACACTGCAAGTTAATCACAGAGGAACATCATTTTGGTAATTGTGTTGAGCAGGATGAATATGCTGGGATTGAGGTGTACCAATTGACGTCAAAACTCACCCCTCCTAAAGGGAAGGACATAACAAAACATAAAGTGAGGAGTATACATGAATAATATTTTTTTAAACAGGTATCTGTCTTCCACTGTTGTTTTGACTCACTGAAACCAAGTGCTTTAAATTAAATAACATTAAAAAAGTTAGGCAACTATTGCTACATATCTTACCCATCATAGCAAGAAAAAGGTTGGATTTAAACCCCAAATGTTACTCAAAAGCAGTCACTTAAAATCTGTATGTTGATACAAACTTTAGTACAGGATCTGTAATTTTGTATTTTTTCCTTAAAACTCTGTACGAGGTTTCTTTGTATTAATAATGAATGATTCGTTGGGTAGTTTTTTTAGTCTTAGTTTTAGTAGTCTTTTTAGTTGTTTGTTTGATGAGTTGAACTCATCTGCATTCTTGTTTTGACTTCAAAATCTGTGTATTAGTGTAATAGAAAAGCTGCATAATACATACTATTTGTGAAAAATATTGTGTGCTCGCCATGCATTACCCCAGTCCAAACATAACCAATGACTTTGCTACTTAACTACTTTTCTGCACTGTCAAAAACACATGGTATGTGTGTCTATGTGAGTGGCTAACAGTGTATGCTTCTGTTTGCATATTAGGTGTGATGTGAGTGTTGGCTCAGTTTCCAGACGTCTCCTGGTTCTCCTCCCGCAACACTGGCACCAGATTGACGCTCATTCACCAGTAATGTGTGTGTGTGTGTGTGTGTCCATGTAGACAAGAGCAAGAAATGAGGAGTGAGGTAGATTAGTGGGTCCACTGAATGTTACAAGCTTTCAGCTGGCACATCACATCCACCGTATGATGCAACCTAGGATGTTTTCAATTTCACAACTTGATTAGGCTAAACGTGTCTATTTCAGATACTCTCCAGCTAGACTCAATGGGAGCCAATACAGGAACTGAGCACTAAACTGCATTAGGTAGATCCAGGGAGACCGAGAAAATGTAAAAAAAAAAAAAAACACTGGAAAACAAACAGAATGTATCAGGATTTGGCTATATCCAAAATGTCAACCTCAGTCTTTCCATGTTATAGTTAATGGGCTCAAAGACCCCCTCTCTTACAGACTTTTGGAGGTAAGACTGAAATGTTAAGAGATAATTTTTTCCTTCCATTTTCCTCTTTTAATCTTTTTTGTTAGTATATATGACAGATTGGAAATTCTCAATGCTCTGTGGTCACTGGCTCATGAGATCATTGTTTGGGAGATGGAGTCAATTATGAAAGTGCAGGGACGTGACAGGGCTACTGTAGCTCACATGCGAGCTCACAAAACAAGAATCAGAGCAGAACAATGAAAAAAGAGCGAGAAGCTTTAAATGGAAGAAATCCATTATTTGAAATGAAAATAGTAAGTGATAGCAGCTGTGTACATGCCTGGAGTGAAAATTCAGCTTTGCTATCACATGAATAAATTACTGTATTTTAAAAAATCTACTAAAAGAGAAAATAGCTATTTAAAATGATAATAATCTTTCATAAAATCACTGTTTTGACTGTATTTTTGAACAAATAAATGCAGCCTTGGTGAGCATGTGAGAGGTATTTCAAAACATTTTGTTTTCTTCAAGGGGTCATGACATGGATTTTCCCCCCATTATTTTAATATGTGCCTTGAGGTTTACTTATAATGTTATTATGTGAAAAAAAATATTATTTTCAATCCTCATTCTGACCCTCAGTCTAAACGGGGCGTGTCCTTTAATGCTTGTCAGTAATCAGCCACTGTTATGATTGGCTAACGTCTTTGCATAGGAAAAACTATCAACGCCTCCTCGCTATTACATATGCTTTGACAATATGATCACAACAAATTAGCCATTTCCAGACAATGCATTATGAAATCATTTACTTAAAGATTGAGATGCAGCTGCATTCAGATCTAGTACCGCTTCATCTTTCAACAAATGTTTTTTTGTGAACTCTCAATGACAACTGTGCCTCGTTTACAAAACAAAATGCTCCGGACAATCCTCTGACACGATCATGGGATGCCATTAAAAGTAAATTATCCACTTTTTCCTTGTGCTGGGATCCTTCTGATATCTGTACAAAGACGCGAGCGAGCTGTTTAAACGCGTCAAAGCGACCATTCTTTCACTCCATTTGTCCTATTGACGACAGACTCAAGCACGTGGACTGTGTCAGAAAGTGAACACGCATATATATAAATGCATATATATAAAGTTTATCTAGTGTAGACAAGATAGCGGCAGTGATTGTAATTTCTAATAGTTTTTGATTCGATGCTAAATGCGAGTGTCGTGTCGCAAAATCAAGTGTCAGCCATTAAGCGACTGGATGCCAGTGGGCGGGGCCTATAGTGAAAGATGACTATTCGTCGATGTCTTGCTCTGGAGGCGGTGTTTATGTAAATGATTGTTCCCCCGTGACGTCATCATGCCCTCTCAAATCTGAACGAGACATTTTTGAAGCTTGATTAAATAAATGTTTTGTTTATAATGAGGATGTTTTAAGCTATGTTTTAATGGTACAATGACCTCTTATATGCCAAAAGATCAAGACAAATTTGATTTCTCATGTCATGACCCCTTTAAGCGGAGACATTGCAGGCAACAAAAAAAAAAACAGTTTTTACATGCACCTGTCAATTTTCAGATTTTGGGCTTTTTGGTTTTTCATAAAGTGTTTTTTCAGACTAGCGGAAAGAAAACATCCTAAAGACACTGATAAGTGTTTCTTTTATAGCACTTTATCTATTTGTGTCAATAGATTGAGATTTCAATACATATTTTTAAAGCCGTTTTCTCAAAATCAGTTTTTTTTCTTCTTATACTGAGCCATAAATCTCCACTTCAGTAGCACTTACACACACCAAACTTTACATTTTTATTCCTGTCTATATCCTGAAGGTTTTTACAGAGGGATTTGTTCATATATAATTTGCTTGATTATATACAACATTTTAATCCCCCAAAATTGTGAAAATATAGTGTTTTCTGTCTGTTCTAAGTATTTTCTGAATTATGCAGTGACAAAATGAGATACCCAAAATTCACTCTGTAAAAAAATGGTTTACTCTAATATGTAAAAAAAAATGTAACAAAAATTTTGAAACTGACTTCATCCAGTGTATAGATTTTTGTACTAGAAATGTATGCAAATTAGCGCATATTTCATTTTAAAAGTTTAGTATAGTCAAAATTGAAATGCATAGCCCTGGTTGGCAATCAGTGGACAGTTAAGCTTTGTGTCATGTTTTACTTATTCACAGCTTTATTTTTATTACTTTGATAATTCAATAAAGTTCAAATAAAATTTCAAGGTTATGAAGATTATCTCTCTCTGTCTTCATCCCTCTCTTTTTTGTTGCTCAACTGATTTACCGGCTGTTGTTTGTGCCACCAGCTGTCTTTGACCTTTTGCCCTTTGACCTTTCAACCTGCTATCTGTTCTCGAAAACACAGGCTACACAATCCCGAACACACACACACACACACACACACACACACACACACACACACACACACACACACACACACACACACACACACACACACACACACACACACACACACACACACACACACACACACACACACACACACACACACACACACACACACACACACACACACACACACACACACACACACACACACACACACACACACACACACACCACCAGTTCTGACGCCTTAAAATTGGAGAGAGACATTTCTAAGAAACACAATGTAAGCACGTGAACACAAACAAGTGCACATGATTCAAGATCCATATTTCAGAACCATATCTTGGCCCAGAACATTTGGAAAGTTCAGCTGAAAAGTCACTTCAGTACAAAAACATCTGCCAAGAAAATGAATATAATCTTAATCATTCCAAACATTTTATTAATTAATGTCATAATGAGTTATTGTCCTCATATATTTTATATCTGAAACAAATCCCAGAATTCATTATCATCACACTAATCAGTGAACAATTCATCTCAATAATGGATCAAGACATCGAATCAAGACAAAGGGTTCACAATGTTTTTGGAGAAAATAACAGTGCCTGAAAGGAAGAGACTGAAATTTGGTGGAAGTACCCGACTGGGGATGATTTGGCCATTTTGTTTGTTTGGCCTTCCCAGACGTGGCCGCTGAGAAGATTAAGAGATTTAGAGTGAGATTATTTTCTTCAACGCGCTCCATCAAATAAGCAAATAAGTGGTTTGTAAACAAGCCCAAAACAAAGGCTTTTGCAAAAACCTTTCAGACCTCGGCGGTGGATAGTGGCTTTCTTTCGCTATAGAAAATGGTGCATTCAAGGGCGAATACTACATCAACACTGTCGATTTGCATCCGTATGCATGTGTGCGCGTAGATGTGGATCAGGTTTTCAATAAATAAAGCTTATCCTGTGTGTCCTTGAAATGTCTCAACCCAAAGTGACAAGCCAAAAGCTTATAAGGACAGTCTGACCTACATGGGTGGGTCATTAAAATTTAGAGTAGAGTCCTAATTAACCTCAAATGTGGTTGAGATAGACACCCAAACAGTATCATAAATCATTGTGATTAAGAAAGAGAGAGAACAACAGATGATGTCATGAATGTGGAGAGTTGGATTTTCAATCACACACACACACGTGCATGCATATACACACCCTTCCCCTTGACATCCCTCCCCGCCCACACACTCGCCTTGCCACGCGAAGAGGAGCGTGCGTGTGTGTGCGAGATTGAAAGAGAGGGAGGAGATGCCTCAGAATATAACAGCATCGCCGGCAAAGCCAAGCTCAAATGCAAAGGCGGCTGGATGGCCTTTTGTAATGTATATTAACTTGTGTCGGTCGTTCACCTGACAGGCCATTGTTCCCCACGACCCGACAGCCACCTCCCTCCCTCCATCTCTTCTTCCTTTCGAACAGGTTGGGCGCATTGTGTGCAGAGAGGCACGCAGTGCTGTTCCGTTGTCTGTTGTTTTGTGTGTGTGGGGGGGACGAGGGTTGAGACGCCGACCCCAGCGAGTGGGGGTGACCTAAGCAGATGGCGGGGCAGGCTGTCCACTCAGCCAGAATTAATAACGTGTGCCATGTCCCATTGTCTGAGAAAACGTTCCCCCTCTAGCCCACCTCTCTTCATGTCCTCTCTTTCTATCCCTCTCTCTCAATTTCAATTTACTTTACTGGCATGACCAAACCTGTACATTTGGATCGCAAAAGCAATGACAAAAACAAAAAGGCAAAATAGTAATAGACGGTATAAAAAGAGTTTAAACAAAACAAAAAAATAACAGAGTAAAATAAAACAAAGATGAAATATAAAAATAAAAAACAAATACATTAATTAATTAAAATACATAAAAAGAGATGTCCACGTGTCTCTTTTATTTGCCCAAGATAATTTCCCTCTGAAAAGTAAATAAATAAATAAATAAATAATTATAATTTTTAACCCAGTTTCATTGACAAATAGAACAAACAAAACAAAAAAAACAAAACAAGCAAACGTAGTATTAACAAAGTAGTATTAACAAACAAAAAAAAAAAAAATTTATCCAGTATCTTTTACTTAAAAAGTAAAATAATGGAATAAACAAGTAGTGTTAAAAAAAAAAAACACTAAAACAAAACAAAACTATTAGGTAGTAGTTCTGTTTGGAGATCATTTCTCTATGAAAAGATAAAGCATTTTTTTTTAATAAATTATTATTATTTTAAATCCAGTTTCCTTGACTTAAAAAGTAAAATACCAATAATGGAATGAATGAACGATGCATTTATATAGCGCTTTATTGTGTATTGCTGTACACTCAAAGCGCTTTGTGGGGGGTCTCTCCTCAACCACCACCAGTGTGCAGCATCCACTTGGATGATGCGACGGCTGCCACAGGACAACGGCGTGCGCGCTTGCGCTCACCACCACACCCAGCTACAGGTGGAGAGGAGAGAGAGTCATAGCCAGCATCAAGTCATAGTGGGATGCGCTCATACAGGTATTAGATCAAGCCATACAGATTAGAGCCAATGTGTGCGCTCACCACACACCAGCTACAGGTGGAGAGGAGAGAGAGTCATAGAGCCAATCAAGTGGATGCGCTCACCACACACCAGCTACAGGTGGAGAGGAGAGAGAGTCATAGAGCCAATCAAGTGGATGGGGATTATTAGGAGGCCATGATTGATAAGGGCCAGTGGAGGGAATTTGGCCAGGACACCACTACTCTTTACGAATAAACAAATAGTGTTAAAAAACAAAATTAAACAATCTGATTTCTATCTAAACTTTTATTGTTGTTATTGTTTATTGTTGTTGTTTCTTTAAAAAGTAACAAAAAAAAGAATAAACAGGTACAAAACAAAACAAATCAATTAGTAGATTTGTCTGGAGATGATTGCTATCTGAAAAGATAACTTTTATCCACTTCCTTCTACTTTATTTCTTTTCAACGAGTTTGCATTGACTGAAATATCAAATTAAACATTCATTCTTTCAATTTCACCATATTCAATATAAGAATGTCTGCAATTTTTCACAAGAATAGACAGGAATTAAACAGCTCAGTACAGTATAATATTGTGCACAGCACTCCAAAGACAAACTGTAGAGATACACACAAAATACACCATTCCTGTCACCTCTCATTCGTGTTGGCTGTTCCTCTCCCCCTCTTCCTCTCCGTCTCTCAGTGCAAAGGGGATGTGCTGTACCCACTGTAGGCATTTCAGGGGCCTCTTTTAGGATCAGCAGAACTTCAGTCAGAAAGCTTATAGACAGGGTCAGCTATCATAATCACTACAGTTCTTCCTGTCCAACAGCAGGGTCAAGGTCCTCCCAGTGTGTGCCGTGTGTGCGTTGACTTCTGGGAGAAAAACAGAGCAACGTGTGGCACATGCGAATGCATGGCATGTCAAGTGTGGAAGACAAGCAAATTGTAACAGAATGTGGTAAATTGAATGTAGGTCTTGCTATAACTGAGATGTCGGTTTTATATGCGTTTCAAGGAGGGAGATCTGGGTCAAGGTTTTGACAGGTTCTCTTGGCTGTCTCGTTCCCCACCCCACCTCCTACATGAGGAAATTCTGCTGCTGTCAACGATTTCACGCTGCCTTTGCAAGCTCTCTCCTTCCCCGAAACAACGAAGACTGAAGAGAAATGTTGCCATACATTTCAAACTGTAGAAAAACATGATTTATTTTATCATCTATACATATTATTTTGTGCACTGGTCATTAAAATTGACAGTTGTTATTACTGTCACTTGTAATTTAATGTTGCCTTGATCAATTTACTGCATCTATTAATTTCATTAATTTATTTAATTTTTTTACACTTTAAACTTGCAGAGTTTTAAAGTATGTTTTCCATTTAAAGCAAGACAGATGGTTCTTTATGAATGGGATAATAGCTGAGTGCATATTTTTAATGAATTATCATAAATGCTGGGTTTCATCTCCATGTAGACTGTGATTATGCTGTCAGAGTGCTGTTAAAGGCAATAGTGTGCTTCACAGCTTGACACGACACTGGCCTTGTTGCACAGTTACCCAGATGACAAGAGGCCTGTGTGAGCCTGTTTTAATTACTGGAACAGGACAGAATCCAGCTTGCAGCGCACAGTTATATGTTCACACCACATTGTTACTTCTGTGCAAAGCAGAGAGGGATTCAAGACGTCTGCACAGGCCTTAACAAGACATGCTGAGACTTTACATCTCCAAGACGCAAAAACTGGCCAGTTCTGATACATCGTTTAACTCAATGGCTTACATTTCTCATCTAACTGACACAGTAACCATGCAAATACCCAGATTTGAGCTGCACCGACCACAATACTGCATATTAAGCCCCGTTGTTCCAACCGCATCCTGATGACAAACACAATTCCATTCACAGTGGTTTTCAGAAATAAATAAATGAGACTGAAAACATCTAAATGTTAGACTGCATTATTCCTGCACATGCTTGTATTTTTTTAGAGCATGACGTTACCCAGAGTGAACATCAGTGTACAAGTCGCCACATGTTCGGATTCAATTCCTTCGTGATTCTTGGAATAATGAATCTCAATGTCAGCTAGTCACAATTTTAAAGAAAGACGATATCTACTGTATACTATAATGACTTCACTGGTCTTTTAGAGCCATAAAATGTTAGAAATAATGGTCAAAACTCACAATTTCCAGCAAGGCAGAGGAGAACTGGGATTACCTGCAGGGACTTATATTTTCTTGAATGTCAGAATTTACTGTTAATAAAGTTTTCTCTTGAAATCATCACCACGAAGTGTATAATTCAGAGGCAGCATTGGACATCCTTTCATCAAGCTTCAAAATTATGTTATAAATGAAGTTTTCATGGCCACAATAATACGACTGACAAAGTCCTTTTATAATGGCTTCTGGCTTCCTTGTCCAAAGTGGAAAGCATTACAGATCTTTTGAAGAGCAGAACTTAATAATCCACTAGAAAGAACCAATCCAAGCACATTGCTGATAAAGACTAAAATGCCATGACATTTTTTGGGTAGACAATTTGCACTTCTTGTCATGCTCGACAGAGGCTAGCTGCACTGTAAAAATAGTTTGTAATAGTAGAACTGTAAGTGACCTTATCACATACAGTGAAAAACTGTAAATGGTTTAACCCTGCAACATATGTAATTGTACAGTGAAATGCTGTCAAATTTGTGGTTTTGCAAGTAAAAGTTATGAATTGCCATATAATTTACGGTGAAAAACAGAAAAAGATAACTGAATCATTGTTGCCATATTTCTGCAGTGAATGTCTGGTTTTCTGCTGTGATGTATTAATTTATTCTGTCTGTTTGTTTGTATTTTTTGCAGTGTTAATAAAAATAAAAAGCCTGTCTACTTAGTCTTCAGTTTTTTTCTCAAGCCCAGTCTCATGTGGTAACAGATTCCTTTTCATCAAAATATAATCCTGTGAAATTGTACATTGGCCTTGTACATTGGCCTTTGCCATTTTGAGAAGTATCTCGATATGCTCGATTTCTCAGTACAGTCACTGGTTTGTACATCAGTGCTAACAGCTCAAGGCTAAAGCTGAACTACAGTAACTGAGATGCCGCATTCGGTCATTAACTTTAATCAACTATTTTCCTCAGACTGTAAAATACATTTGCAAAACCAAACGCCCTTTACCCTCTGCAACTAAAATCGGAAAACCAGGCAGAGTAATTACAGGGCTAAATCACTTTATTAATTTTGTTGATTCATGAGACATTTTGAAATGTCGAGCATCCATGAAATAGGATAATGATTAGTGTGTATGCGAAAGTCTCCTCAGATGCCGTCATCCTAGCTGGTGTACTCCCACTAAAAGAGGTAATATTCCAAATTTACATTCATGGACGTACACTCGGGGACGACACTCAAAGCCTAGAGCCTTAAACGCATCTTTTAATTTCATTCGAGACTCTCTAAACTGTTTTTAAGCTGTTCTCGGACGTACTACAATGAATTTTCCATCCTGCTCTCACATTAAAGAGAGAGGCACTGATTTGGGCCATGGCTGTCTGTGAAGATGTGGGTCTTTTGAAGATGACTCTCCATTAGTCAAACTGTCAATTTATTGTGGGTTTTCCCGAGTGTTTTGTGGTCCATTTTGTGTGTGTGTGTGAGACCCCCGAGGCAAACACATTCATACAGCTGACTGCTTGAACTACAGGTCAGTCCAGCCCGGCAAAATGTCAGTGGTGTCTTGTGATGCCTGTTGGCATTCATTATCAGATACAGAAATATTATCTGATCGCAAAGCACATTTTTGAAATGATGTTTGTGTGTGTGTGTGTGTGTGTGGGGGGGGGAGTCCATCAGATAGCATCCCAATTCAAATAATGCCCAAAAAGAAAGCAAAATCTAACTTTGGTGTGCAAACAAAATCCCTCCCCACACTAAGAATGTGACTCTCCACATTACGCACATTGGGAAGGCTGAATTTATCTCTCCTATTAAGTTTCTCCGTCCTCAGTGACTGCCCAGAGGACTGTTTCCACTATGATGAGTATGAATATTGAAAATCCGTAAAGCCCCGTCCCTAATCCACACACTATACAGGTCTGTGGTTAAAAGGTATCATCTGGAGTGGGACTTGCCTTTGGAGACCAGTCTTTCTCTTGGCAAAATACACAGGCAGTCATCAACACTGGATTTACGTGCGGCACACTTGTGGTTCAGTCGTGATTGCTTGAATTGGCGGCACATGCTGTCTGCTTCATTGAGCTCCTGAGATGGGTCTCTTTCATTGAAAATAATCACTTGGACCTGCAAGACAGATGAGAGAACAATATTGGAGTGGAAGGAAAAAGACAGGGAAAGAGAAGGTAGAAAAGCAAGTAACGGTGCTCAAATTAAAAAAGAGTGCATTTCTGAACCAACACCATATGGGGTGAAAGAGAATATAAAATAGATGCTATACGTTGCGCTATGCAAACACATTAAAATGAATGATGTTTTAATAGCAATAAAAATAATAGTTGTTACTTAGGGCAAACTTTGGCAAAGTCTCAAACACTTTTCCAACAAACTCTCAGGCCGGCTTGACAACCTGTGGTGTGTACAGGAAGAGGAAAGAGTTATGGGGATTCCTAAAGGAAACGTTAAATCATATTTGTGTGTATCCATAAAACATGTTATTAGTTTTATAACACGTTGGGAGTCAAAGTTTAAAACCAATAGTTAAACTTGGAAACACGCACTCCCTATCATAATTTCACATATCTTGAGGCTTTTGTTACAATGGTTGTGAGGCCCTCAAGCACTTGCACTTCTGCAGTCATTAACTGGTTTCATCTGTAAAAGATTTCGGAAACTTTACAGTTTTTTATAAAACTCTAAGAGTAACTGGAGGTTACTCTCTCAGATCGTAAAAGAAGATGGGGGAAAGGAATGGAAAATGGCCTTGGTGCAAAGGCTTCCTCCCCCAAATCCTTTGGCTGAAGGCTCAGTGCCAGATTGTGTGAAACCTGTTTATGTATTTTAATTTTTTTATATCTCTTTCTGTCTGCTGTGACCTATCCGTCCTAGTACGCGTGTCACTCTTTTCCACTATCTTGCTTCTCACATTTTCTTTCTTTATCATGCTCCTTTTCTTTTCAGTCCTCCTCCATTCTCACTCACTCTCTTGTCTGAAAGATTATAAAGCACAAATAAAAATCAATCTGAAGGATTGAAAACTGTGGATTAAAGTCAGTTTGAGGTCAGGTGTGAAGAGTCTGACTGCTATTTAATATTCCTGAACAGTTCACTCAGCTCACAGCCAAGCAGCACCAAAGGCATCAGTTGAGCTGTCAAGTCTGTTTTGAGATCATGAAATAATCGGGTGATAAAGTGGAATTCAGAATCTAGCTCTAGACTGGCAGGATTATAAAGAAAGACCATGGGATGCTTAAAAAACCCTCACGTTGTTCCTGTATGATTGCAGTGAAACACAGAAAAAAAGATGTTTAGCAGAATGTCTGGGCTGCTGGAGAATGAAGCTGTCAAGCTCTGAACAGCATTAAGTGAAAATGTTTCATACAATCATGGCAATTCACATCTATTTTACATTTTGACAAATTGGTGACTAATTTGTACAATCTCATTCACATTATACCCGTATGATTCACATGATGGAAATTTACAAAAATTATTGCTTCTTAAAATAGTGGTGTTTTTTCATGAGATCGTGTTCATATGACTTGATGATGAGCACAAGCTTTAGGTGAGTTCAACTTCCTGCGCAGACTGACTGGCGTATAACCAGAAGCTAAGCATGCTGGTTAGGAAATGTATATAAATAGAGGTAGCATGACCCTACATCACAGTGACATATGCCACCAAAGTACAATGACAGCAATTTCAAAACAGTCAATTCTATGACTCATTCTATGAAATTTAGAGTGGCTGCACAAGCTGTTTCACAATTAGTCAGATTCACTAATGACAGCAACAACTCTTTTCATGTAATCTCCATGCTATACTGTATCATGACTATCAAATTAAAACTGACTAAAACATACATCCCACATACATTGAACATCCTACTTATAGGTACAGGCCCTATATTAAACTCTGAATGAAAAGTGTTTATGGTTTGTTAATCTCTGAGAAGTATTACATCTAATCCACTTTGCCTGTGATAAAGAAAGCAAACACTGCACAAGCATCATTACGGGAAGCTGAAAGTGTCCAACTTGACCGCTCCGTTTTCAACTCCTCCCCTGACTGCAAGCAGCAAATCACACAGATCGGCAAGCTCAGCCTTAGACGAAGTCAAACATACTTATTGTGTGAGGAATAGACAGAAATTTAGGGTGTATTCTCACACCTGTCTTGTTTGGTTCGATTGAATCAAACTCAAGTTCGTTCCCTTTTGGGCAGATGTGAATACAGCAATCGCACTCGGGTGCGGCCCAAATACTGAGACCCAGCTGAAGAGGTGGTCTCTGTCCGCTTCCAAACAAACTCTGGTACGGACGAACCAATTAATGGATGACCTTAACGCACGTGTGGTTTTGTTTGCAATTTCTGGTTTACGTGCAAAAAGGGCTCCCTGCTGAAAAAAGCAATAGACACCATCACAAAATGTTCAATGGTTTTACTGGTTATAATGGGAATTGTATTGGATTTAATGGAAACTGTAATGGCATCTCTACTGGTAATTGGTCACCTTCTATTGGTGGCTTGTTAAAACCAATCAATCCTAATGGAATATGTCCCAAAACACACTCCACATTTTTTTAAATGGTTTCAGTGGTAAAAAGGTGATGGTTTGTAATGTTTGTAATGGAATTTGTAGTGGAAACAATAATAACTTTTTTTGGACATTGTTCTATTGTTTTTTCAGCAGGTGAAAGGGAACCACACCAAACAAAAAATATCAACATTGTATTTGGTCTGAACCAAAGCAAGTGAACTAGTGGACATCCCCGGTGTGAATACTCCCATAGGCTGCTAATCACTGCACATTTTTCCTTACAAGCATGGTTACCATTTATTTCCACTGTATGTAAAAGAGCAGCATGGACATTCTGCTAGCTATTCCATGAAAGAAAGTCATTACGGAAAGGACAATACGTTGAGGAAATTATAATACATTTAATTTTTGGGGTGAACACAGGAGTCACGATTGAAATGTAAAGGTTTCTGTTTGTCTATGTGACTGTATTCTGCACATTACAGTCATTTTAATGGTTTGATAACAAGCTCAACAACTATCTCGTGAGCAAACTTTATCAGACCGGAGCCTGGGAAATCTCAAGCTTCAACGTCAAGATATCTTGCCAATTCCGCCTGTGGAGGTTATTTATGAGCGGGTAAACACTGTTTCAACACTGTAAAACATCCATCCGCGGCGCTCCGCACCAATCTCGCGATACCACGAGCCTCGCTCACTCAGCTGTATGGTGAGAGTTTTCCTCCTCTCGCGACATCAGAAGAGTTTCCCACGCCTGTTGTTGTGGTGTCTGCCCTTTTCTTTCACTCACCCTGCCCCCCTTGCCCTGTCCTCGTCACCCGCCCCTTTCTCTCTCTCCCTCGCTCCTTCAGTCTCCAGTCTGCTTCTGTTGTCTCGGCGGCTGGTAGGGTCTGGGAGAGAGGATCTCGCGAGTCTTGGAGTTTTGGTGAGAGTTTGTGGAAGATGGCGCCTGTTGTGACAGGGTAAGTCTGAGATTCAAGACTGCTGCAGGAGTTCAGCTGCTCTCACACACTTTCTCACATTTGAACGGGTTTACTAATAAGATGGCGGGTTTCTTTTTCATTTTGCACGTGTGCTGACTGTGTACTGTGAATGTATGTGCTCAGCTCCTTCATAAGAGCACGCGGAGTGTGTGTTTTTATATTTTGAATGTAGTGCGCGTGTGTTGTGGGGTTGTTGCATTGAGCCCATCGCGGTGTGCTTGCATGGGGAGCTGAGGGCCAGCCAGACCGTTTTGTATTGACTTTCTAACCACGCAACATCCCAAAATATAATTGGATTTTTTTTGGAAACACCAAATAAACATAATCGCTGTATAGGGAAACCCCCATTAACGGATTGTCCCTTGTACACATGGCGAAGAAGCACATTGTATGGTTATAGTAATGCAGTACAGTGGCTTTGTTTCGTTTGGGATTGGAGTGGAAAACACCTCCCATCTGAATGTGTGCTTTTGTTGCTCTGTCGGTGGTCAGATGTGTTTTATTGATTGTCTGTGGAGAAATGTGCTCGATTGTGAAGTGTTGTTTACCAAACAGAGCCGCTGGCTCTGCTGTCGCTCACTCGGTGCAGACGAATGATTATTTAATGGCAAGTGCAACTAAGGACATTGAAGCTCCCCGACTGGAAAAAGAAGCATGGCAACGTTTAGGAATCGGAGCCTTTCGCGAATGAATTTCTAGCACGGCAGTGCTTCGCTTGTGCCGCTCTTGGGCATCAATGCTGAACGATGTGTGATAATGGCAGTGTTTCCAACAGAATAGTGTGTCTGTTTCGGGGGATTATCCCGTCCACCCCTACATTATTAAATAGAATAGCAATATACTAAAACGTTATTTATGTAATTCAGTTACATTTTATTACACACATTTTGCAAATACTTAACTAAGCAGAAATATGAACAAATCAGTAATAAAGCGTATTTAAGTTTCACAAACCTTGCGTACAGTTATTTATTTTTGTGATGTACATCACTTGAGTAACTTGTAGTTCAGTAAGTGTTAATGCAGTGACTGCTCTGATTCAGTAAAAGATTGGACTGATTCACTCTGGTAATTGTTGAGTCTTTTTGAACGATTCATTAAAAGACTTAAAGTCACCATAATATATATATATTTTTCTCTAATACTACAAAATATTTACTTCTGCCCCACTAAATTGACAGAATCAAAGACTAGTCTTACCAAAATAACAATAAATGGGCAAACGGACAATAATGTTCTATGTATTTTAAGTGTACGATACAGTTTTGTCGTCTGCATAAAAGTTCAAGCTCTTTACATTTGTGTGGATTCTGATTAGCTCTCAACATTTTTATGGTTCATAAGCTGGGGGAAAAATCATTCTAAAAGTGACTTTGTAGTGTGATATTGTTCCGCTTGGACTTTTCTGTAGTCTATTAGCATGATTTAAAAAAAAAATTTTCATCATAAAACTTTTAGTCTTTGTTACGGACATCTCTTTAACCTTCCCTGAAAAGTATGAACGGTGTGTCATTTTCAAAACAATATTCTGTTTGTTTAAACTTCTCGTGTAGGCTGAGGCAGCAGTGTTGGCAACAATGTTTTTTTGAATGACAGATGGGGAGTATTTGGGAAACTTGTTTGAAAACAGTCATTATTATTTTGTTTTGCAACAGATTGGTGGAACTATGATGTCACTTTGTAGGCGAAAACCCGGAAGCGAGTTAGCATTTTAGCACTTCCGGTTCCACCGTGCCAGAGTCAATGGGTTTTTGAACTATGATTGAACACAGAGCTTGTTTTGCGATAATCCAAAAGCCTATGGAAAAATGCCATTGGCTTTTTGTCGAGGGAACCAGTTTTATCTTAATCAGCCGATCTGCGTACAGAGTGACGTCATAGTTCCCCCACTCTATTCTGACACTATTGGTGCAGAAAGTAGACCCATTAAGAGATATCTCAAAGTCTCTCATGGCTGATCAGTTCTTCAGTTTTTTATTTATTAATTAATTAAATCATTATTATTGCTTTTATTCTTATGCTGTAATTGTAATAAGGATATTAATGTAGAACAATGTTATTTAGTTATATTTAAGACATTTTGTGAAATTATAACCACCAAACCTTGTGTCAATTTTGTTTTAGAACAATAATATGCATGAAGTGCACAGTAAGATTGTTTGCTTTTGATCAAATTCATACATAAATAGACAGAGTCTCTGGTACCTTTCATTATCTTTGCACACAACCAATGAGGTGACAGACATCCCCTGGCTGGGATTTTTTTTTCTCTCTTCCTTTTTTTGGTGAGTGGTGGGGGTGGTGGCAGACTGTTTATTTGGGGGCTTTCCAGCGGACCTGAACTGCTGCTGTTTTGACATGGAAGCCAACGACTGGTTGACTGGCCACCTGTCCAGCTGATGTCCACCAATGAAATTAGACATGGCATGATTGTTAGCATGTGTGAGGGCATCATCATGCCAGTGGCTGGAGCGATTAGAGTGTGTTGGCCTTTTACAGTTCACTGCACAGTCTTTTGTGCATTGCACTCTGGTTGACCCGATAAATCTTGGGCTTCTCATGTGAGGCTGGTGCTCGCCTAATGGCCGAGGGTCCGGTGTGCTAACACAAGGGGTTGTTCGTTCAGTGTAAAGCATGAGTGATCCTTCTAAATCCCTGTTTACACCTGGTATCAACATTCGCCTCAGTGTATCTTCTTCAAACAGTTTCGATTGGACGAGAGAAAAATAATTGGTTAAAATAGTGTGTTGTAACCATCCAGTGATGTATTTTCTAGATCTATATATCTGTCTGTCTGTCTGTCTGTCTACGATATCTTAATATATATATATATACACTCTCAAAACACTCTTTTTACACATGATCAACTTAAAATGACACAAAATGTGTTAAAATAGCCATAACACAAAAAATGTGTTATTAGTTAACACATTCTTTTTGAGAGTGTATATATATATCTGTCATATCTTATCTTATCTGATCCCATCTTATATATTTAAGATATATATATATATTGCCTTATATATTTAAGGTAGAGTGCGCCGATCCAATATTCAGGATCGGTATCGCTTCGATATTGGCATTTTCTGCTGGATCGGGGTATCGGTCTGATAAGACACACATCTCTCCGCTGCGGCTGTCCTTCATCCTCCATTCAGCGTTCAAACTGCGTGCCGCGTTCGGTAACTAGAGTCAAGACGATAAACTCTCTCCACTGTTCCTATTATACTTGATCTGCAAATAAAGTTCAATGGTTTTGCATAAAAGGATTTTATCTAGCTAGAGTCTCGTGCTGTTTCTAAATCGTGTTACTTTCTATCAGGTGTCTGTTAGATCACAACACTGTTGTAGAGAGCACTATGAAGGGTTCTTCACAAGCACAGTAACTGACATTTAAAATGGTTAAAAGAAAAGGCTCAATAAACTGTGGCACAGATTTAATACACTACGCATTAATGTCTCTTTCCTTTGTGCTGTGAACTTCTCTGCACCTGCGCGTTGTGTCTCAGTGTTACTTCAAGCGCATCATTCTGAGCACAGGATGCGCATAAGCACTTTAGGCCTGCGCGCTGTGACTTAGTGCTGCTTCAAGCGCATGATTCTGCGCACGGGATGTGCATAAGTGCTTAATGTCGCTCTGTATTGGAGCCTTTCGTATTATATTTTTGCGCAATTAAAGATTATTAATATCCTTTCTTGTTCGTCTCATCTGTTATATGGTGCTGCCTCATTACTGTGCAGTACATTTAAAAGAAATGTATTTTAATTTTACAGCATATATATTTCTATATAAATATATTACTTGTTTTCCATGAATGTATTTTACAACAATCCAAAGAGCAATATAGATTATTTTTTTTTACCAGATTTAGTCCTACACTTATTCACTTTTCTTTGTTGCCCAATAATTTTTTGTCACAAATTTTAGATTTTATAAAATTATTGTGCACTCATTATTTTTCTAGAGTAACTTTTGCTACTGAATTATCCACTTACCTAGTTTATAAAAGTATTTTTTTCATAGATTATAATTACATTTGTTGTTTTTCTTTCCAGTAAAGTTGTCTGTATTTAGTAGATTGAGTGTAAAACACAAAAGAGTGATGAGCAGGTCAACAAACACTGAGATATAGAAATTCTACACTGATTAAAAAAAAACTGTGCTGGTATCGGATCGATATCGGTATCGGCAGATACTCAGAATTTTTGGTATCGGATCGGTATCGGTTCTGAAAAAGTGGTATCGAGCCATCCCTAATTTAAGGTATATCCAAGTTAATTGATTGTTTAGAAATAATAATAAAATAAATCTTAAAATGTATTTGTATTTTTGAATAAATTATTAGGACAAAAATACCATTATGTCACTGACAATATTGCATTGTTTTGAGGGATGTATTTCTGAAATTGTTGGTGCTATTGCTTTTGGAAAGGTTACTGTGGCGCATACAAAACTATTTATCAGTTCTTTGGTTTAAGAAAGATTTCAAGTGTGGAGGAAAAACAATCCCAGCATCACCTTGAATGAAGAAAGCATGAATCACCTCCAGTACAATGCTGCCTGTATCGTGCTCCAGGGAAGGAGATTTTATTTAACATTACACAGACCAATTTCTCGTCTGTTCTTTTTTGCTAAAGCATATGCGACGTAGACTTGGAGTGTAGCCCTTTTCTGTTGTGCATAATGACACAATAAAGTCTGTCCGCTTGGGACAATGAAAGGTGTGTGCCTTGATAAACAGGTAGGTGTGTGTGCGTGAAAGAACCGGTCCCCTGAGGCGTCTCTCCTGCCCTAATACCATTATGCAGGCAAGACGCTCTGCAATGCTCAGAGAAAGCAAAGGGGTGTTCGGTGACCTGTCTGAGGAGAAATGAGACGGTGTGTAGCATAAAAGAGACCATGCGTGTATGCTGTCTCATGCTGCTCTTGCTTCTTGCCTTGTGTTTGAGCAAAGGTAAGCCAATAAAGAGAGGCTTGTTGTTGCTGGCTGGATGGTGCATGTTTTTCTCACCTTCTTGCAGAGTTGCCATCATCATCAGTCTAACCTAAAATTATTGGTTGGTCGAAGCGTATGTATAAAGGAAGTTCTCTGCTTAGTGTAATAAACTTGCCTGTTGCATCATTTTTTTTGTCTGGATTTTATTTGCGACAACCACCACCAGTGCATATTTCCTGTGTTCTCACATCTATTTGCAATAGAAAATCATCGAAACCCAATGTTGATTTAAAATGCGGTCATTTGAGGTGGTTAAGAAGACTGCTTTCCTCAATGGTCACACCAGGAGCTTAGAGGATGAAACGGCAAATTTCGAAGTCATTTAGCTTGGCTCAGAGTCTGCATGGCACCCAGCATCAGTTCTGGTCCTTTGCCATGAGTTGCATTCAGTGACTGTTTTATTCTTTCTGATGACTGTGGAAAAAGATTTGCTCTCAGTCTAACCCTTCAAAGCTATTCAGGGTCTTTTTAAACACAAATGACGTTTGGTGAATAAAAAAAAGTCATCTAAATGACACGAGACTATGTGATGTGTCAACACTTGCTAGCTTTACAAACAAAAGATAACTCTGATATCTGGTTGCATGGTAGTGTGAAAAATAAAGTTTCACTCAGTATGACACCATCGAAATGGATTTGGAAACGATAAAATCATTACTTATTCTTTTTAATTTGTAAAACAAAAAATCACTAAATCAGCCACAATGCAGAACACAAAATACACACAAATAAAGTGTCAACCCTATTTTCACATCCACAATGCATACAACCCAAACACCCAAAACCCACTCATGAGAAATGAAAAGGTGATATGACATGAGTGGTTCCCTCTTATATATTTTGACAAAAAGAAATCAGCTACAATGAAGAACACACGCTGAAGGGATGGAGGGACACCACAACATCCATGATGGACACACACACACACACACACACACACACACACACACACACACACACACACACACACACACACACACACACACACACACACACACACACACACACACACACACACACACACAAATATAACACCCTATTCAGATTTGACTGTAATTGTGTTATAATTGCAAAAAATGGTACTTCAGAAAAAAATTAATGCTAAACTTTGACAGTCATTTTTATTAATAATGATTTTAGAATGTTTTCACTCAAATCTAAATAATAAACTTGTGAAAAGATTTATATCTGTGCAAATGACAAATGAGACCGTGAGAAAAGCTCAAGAACCATGTGGTGGCTGCTGTTGAAATGTAGATTTTTTTTAAATTTTAGAAGTGTTTGTTTTCAAGTAGATGGAAACAATTTCCCATTAAACCATGGCTCATTGACCCATGTTATCTCCATGAATGAAAGTTAGAAATGTGTCTTTTTAAAACGAATTTTACAGTTTTTTTATATAAAAAAATACCGCAAATCCTCCTTAAACTACACAAATGTAGAGTATAGACATTAAAAGACTGGGTAAAATTACATTTGTTTAAAATAAAGCAAAAATATTTGTTGATAATATTTTGTTGTCTGGAGTCTGGACTCTCCGAAGACCCCACCAACTGAGTGTACATTCCAAACAAATAGCTTAGAAGGGTTAAATTAAACTTGGGAATTGTTTCAAACCATTGGAAACATTCTTTCTCGATTGACTGGTCAGTTGCCTTACAGATAAATCGTTCGGAAGAAGCTTATCTTCTTGCCAGAAAGGGTCTTGATTTCATTGGCAAGCTCTTGCTAGGAGAACAAGAAATGTTATTTACTTGTGTGAGCTTGGAATGTTTTAAATGGTTTTAGTTTTGTCTTTAGGGATCAAAATGGCATTATCATACAGAGCCAAAAAATTGCTGCGGTGGTTTTATGAAAAACTGGGTAAAAAAAAAAGCCAATCCCCATTGTGTTTGCCTTGGCATGGATTATGTATGAGGTAAAGAGCCCGAGAGTGCAACCCTTTATTCTTGAATTTCCTCATTCTTGCACTGGCCGGTTGGTTGTGATTACAGCATAGCCAAGGGAACTTTGCTTTCTTCACTGTCAGCAGTTTTTTTGTCCTTTTTCAAACATCCAGGATGTTTCATTCAGAAAACATGGAAGTGATCGCCTTGACTGTTTTGTATTTGATTTCTGACTAAATTTACCAGGATTTGCTGAACGTTGTGATGATTATGTATTTGTCCAGACCAAAAAAAAATCCTATTTCTCGCCAGTGAAGTGCACTTGAATGTGTCTGGGAACCTGTGAACCTGTGCATGAAAAAGAAACAAAGCTAGACAGAAAAAACTCTGATTGTCCATGACAGGAAAATGGCCCCACGTTGATGAATTGTTTGTTTTGGCTCGGGGACGGACCTCAGCGCTGCGGAGTGACTGATTGACAGTGTTTACTCTCTAGTGGTCCAGCTGTTTTTAAGAGTGTGCCCTGTAATTGAACACAGCGACAGTGACTTTTTGTTGATACATTTCAGATTTTCTTGAATGTGTAGGAACTTAGCAGAAAATAGCAGTTTGAGACGCTATTTAGTAGATTTCTTTTGATAAATAATTTATATATATGCCTATTTTTTGGTTGTGTATATATAAAAAAGTAATCTTATGTGAGCATAACTTGCCATTTTTTAATGTGAATGATTTTTTGTTATTTAAAATAGAAACACTTTAAAAACAGTAAACTGATATCAACCTGAACCTGTATAATTAAACATTTAAAAATTGTGTTTTAAAAGAAAATCCATTATGTTCACGAAGGCTGCATTTATTTGATGATTAATACAGTAAAAAAGTAATATTTAGAAATATTTTTACAATTTAACAATATTTTAGATTTTTAAAATTAATTTACTCCTGTGATTACAAAGCTGATTTTTCAGCAGCCTTTTCTCCAGTCTTCAGAAATCCTAATATTCTGATTTGGCACTCAACATTTTTATTATTATCAATGTTAAAAACATTTGTGGTGCTTAGTGTGAATTTATGTTATTTTTTTGATGATTTGATGAGTAGAAAGTTTAAAAGAACATAATTAATTTGAAATAGATTATTTTAACAATGTAAAAGTATTTACTGTCACTTCTGTTCAGTATAATGTGTCCTTGCTGAATAAAAGCCTATTTATGTCTTTAAAACTTAACATTGGTGTCTGCCAAAACGTGTGTGTTTGTGAATTCCTAATATTTATTTACTTATTTCCCCATATAGAGGGTAAACACATATCTTGATCCACCATTAGAGAAGAGAGATAGAGAAAAATGATTTAATAAGCTGGTCATCCAATTTCTGTGTGGATTTTTGTTCCACTACTACCCAGGTCTTTTCTTTTGGTCAGAAGGAGGCTACTGCTACTTAGAGAGTCTGTGCAGCACAGCCTGGCCAGCATCTCTCCAGGACAAGGACATCTATTAGGCTGCTAAGCGCTGTTCATCAGGGATCTGAGGTGGATGACAAGAGACACTTGAAGTGGCTGGCCCTTGGGAAGTCGACTGCACAGGAATGACATAGCAGGGTCTAGATGACCTTGCGTAGTCATTCCTTTTAGAAACCCAACCTTTGCTTGACAGAGAAGTCAAATGGGCAAGAGGTATTTTTGATATGCTTCAGTACATCCAGATGTTGATGAACAAAAACATGAATATATTAAGTAGGCTAATGTATAATATATCAGTGGTGAAAAAGCAATTATTAGGCTATTATTGACACAGGTAGTGTTTGTTTGTATGTGCACGTAAACCTAAGCCCAACTTTTTGAAAATAAGTGTAAGATCGACACACCATCTTGTGTTATGGTTAGAATTAATTGGGACCATCTGCTGTAAGTGAAGATATGCCATTTCCTGTTTGTGTCTCATTAAATAAGCAAAAATGCAATGAATGCAGTTTACAGAGGATGCTTTCTCAGAATTAGTCTGCAGTACTTAAAATGTTTTGTTTGTTGGTTCTACATATGCATCAGCTAGATTTTCCTTTGCCATTGCAATGTTTATTTTTTTTTACCCAGTTGCACTATTAATATTGTGTAGTTAAATGCTGTTTTGGTAAAAGTTGTTACTTTAGGTTATTGTGGACATTGCACTGTTTTGTTGTCCTCTATTATGTTTTTTTTGCTTATATATATTACAAATACTTTTATTTATCTTCAAAAGGAAAAACAGTAATTGGTCAGATCACCATGCATTGTAAAATCCAGACTGTGAGCTATTTTGTCAAGTTGGTAGATTTTAGTTTACTTTCTAAAGCCACTGCAGTTGAATTATTGAATGTCGTTATCTGCATAGAAATATCATTATGGTGCATCTCTAAAAATAATTTAGTGACATATGAAGAAAAATACATCAGATGATATCTCTATATTTATTCATCTTTATCTTGTTTTATAGATATGTTTGGATATGTGTTTGTTAGATGGGGTCAGGGAGGAAGGATGGATGTATGTGACATTTGGCAGGATTGTCCCCTTCAAGAGTTCCTTCGGTCACATTTGGAATTGAATGAAGGAAAGAGAGAGCTAGAAATATGAAAGAGGAACAAAGAGTAGCTCTGAATGTGTGCATTTCCTCTGTTGATACAACCACACAGAGAAACCAGACGGTGAGTTAGAGCTGTCATGTGTAGGCAACACATCACCACCTTCCTGTCTATCGGACCTTGTAACCCAGCTACAGCTCACAAGTGAGCTTAAGGTCATTTTTTTTCTCCCTCACATCTGTCTGTGGAAACAACAATTGTGTTGCTCAGCCTACAGATCAGCAGTCAAAAATTGAGCTGAAGATGCAAAATACTTGCAGAATATCACCACAGTCTGATGTCATTGGTGCTTTACTGGATCCAGCGAGTATTAACTTCTGACCCTGTTGTATAAGATAAAATCACAGATTAGCCAATTATTTTGGACACGTACGTTTTTAAAAACAAACAAAACTGTGGTTATTGTTTTGACTATCAAAATGATTTAATTGCTGGAGGTCACAAGGTTACTGTCACTAATAGGTTTTATAACCGTCTAGACTGACTATAGCTTTTCAAAGTCTATGTACACTACTCTTTAAATGTTTGGGGTCAGTAAGATAGATAGATTCATTGATTGATTTGTTAAAGACATTAATACTTTTATTCAGTAAGGATGTATTAAATTGATCAAAATCTATTTTTTTATCGTGTTAAATGTTTCAGATAAATGCTTTTCTTTTAAACTTTCTTTTTTTATGTTTTCAACATTTATAATAAAAAATGTTTCTTAATCACCAAATTAGTATATTAGAATGATTTCAAAAGAATCTTGTGACACTGAAGACTGGAGCAATGGCTGCTGGAAATTCAGCTCTGCTATCACTAGAATAAATTCCATTTTACTAGGGATGTCTCAAGGATCGGGATTGGGACCAATCAAGTGTTTTATTTAACTGATCTGTATCAGCTTTCCTAAACCAGATTTGATTTTACGTCAGCTGTCATGCCGGTGTCGTGCAGTAGGAGTTCAGTATGTGCCTTTAAGTGGGTTTGCCAACCGCCATAAAAAAAGATGTGTGCGTTCAGCCGCCATTAAAGGCAAAACAAGGAGAAAAGTACATGTGTGGTACGTGAGAACCAGTGATGTTTGTGCTACCACGTCAAACATGTTTGAGCTTCTGTGTTCAGTGTATTTGATGGACATTTTTAATGATCTCTCATCCATTTATCGGTTACTTTTGTCTGCCGTCAGACTATCTGAGTCATAACGCGCTGCTATGGGTTGTGTCTTGGTTCGCATTTGACTGATGGACTGGCGTTCTCACACCGCAAGCTTCATGCTTTCTAACCATGTGTTGCAATTATTGTGCTTACTGTACATATAAAATGCAAATTTATATCAGCAGTCCTATATTCATAATTGTGACCACACAGTTTTTTTACAATGTCTACCATTGTAACATGTTTACATCTACCAAAGTCTTAATATAGTGTGTGCATACTAGAGAGAATCGTATAATTATATTATGTATTGTATTATGTTATATTATATTACTACTTTTACTCTCTGCACAACCATTGGATTCAATTGAATAACTTAAATGTACTTAAATTGTGCACCAGACACTATATACAAGTATCGGATCAGGACTCTGTATCGGCAGATACTCAATATTCAATGACTCGGATCGAATCCTGATCGGGACATCTCTAAATTTGACATTTTTCCCCCTGTAGTTTTAATCTAATAAATGCTGCCTTGATGAACATAAGACATATCCTTATGTAAAAAACAAACACATTTTTTTTAATGCTGGTGTATTGCTGTTAAAATAATTTGTAGTTTTATTTTGATGCATATTTAGTTTTATTGATTCTGACGATCGTCAACATGGGGTGGTTCACCCAAAAATGAAAATTGTCATCATTTACTCACCATTTACTTTATATTTTTGGGTAAACTATACCTTTCGGTTGCTTACTGACAAACTTTTTGTTTAAATCATATCATAAGAATATAGAGTCAGGTTAGTCTCTCAGTGCCACACCACAAGCAGATCAATTCCTATTTTTAGGCTATGTGTTATGTTCTAATTCTTATATTACCCCTTAATGCACTATCCTGTCCACTTGTCACCGGTCAGAATGAAAACTAGAAATATCATATGAAGAAGAACTGACATTTAGACACTTCCATGTTTTAAAGGGGAAACTATAGTCCCAATGATTAAGAAACACGAGTGAGAAAGGTCACTGGTTCAGTCCCAGTTTAGGGCAACCATGAATTAATTGGAAAGCTCTTTGGTTTCCTGCATTGTAAATATTCTTTGGAGGTAGACACTTAACCTCAGGTTGTTCCGGGGTTTTAGGCCCCTGCAATTAGTTACTTTGGCTGAAAAGCTTTCACTAAGTGATGAGTAAGGCCTGTGATTTTCTTTCAGCTAGTAGTTGCGAGACTCGGGTTAAAACCAATCCATCATTACATGGCATCGCACAGAATTTAGCACAGTATTTGCACAAGCTCACATCCTGAATGTGAACGCCAGCGTACAGCTGCCAGTCAGAAAACCTCCAGTGTACGTCTAAGGTGGAAATACATTGTGACTCAATATCGACAGGACTTCGGTGTCGTTTTCTTTTCTTCCCCTTTGTGTGGTTTAGCTCTGGTTGAAGCATGAGGCAAGACCATCTCTGCCAGACATTTAAGGGGATGTTGTTGTTTTTTTCTTCTGGTGTGTCTAATATGAACTAAAAGTGTACACATGTGGAGATAACTGTGTGTGTGCGCATGCATGAGCCTGAACCATTGTTTTAGGCGAACGGCCAGCTGCGAAACGGCTCTCCAGAAAGTCCCATATGGAGATTCTATGGGTTCTGCTTGATGTTGGAAGTGGTCAAAACGAGAGAGGGAGAAAGTTTTCTTTGACTCCTTCCCTGTCATTAAAATATCCCCATGTCAAAGAAAAAGCTGCCGTTCTGGGCTCAGCCATATGTGCCTTGCCTGAGGCGACCCAACTCGGCCCATCCTAACAACCAAACCAGAGCTGTCCCTCTTCCAGAATGCCCCTCCCTTTTGCTATTGGCAGGGGCGTTTAAGGGCAGGCATTAGGGCCAAGTCTCAATAGCGCCCTTCTCTTAAAATAGGGTCCCGCGTATGACTTGATCTCCTCTACTTGCTACTTTGATTATGTAACATCTTAAGGTTCGACAAGAGTGACGCCAGAGACTTTATTAAATTAGGCTTTTTCAGATTGACCTCAGGATTATTCAGCCAATGTATGGCCAATTATTATCAGCCAAATGTCCTATTAAATGGACCAGTGACGTGATGCAACTTTTAGTTTGTTTGTATGTTTTTTTTTTTTATGCAGCTCTTTGAGCATGTTAAAAATGTCATGTGTGACTCCCAGAATGTAATATTTAGTGTCTGAGCACCTATGAAAGATTTAATATATGATTTAAGATAATTAGGATATTTTTTATGAAACCTCAAAGGTTTCTGTCCCTCCATTGAAAGTCCAATAAACCAAAACTTCACATAAACACACATACATAGAGCGCATCACATATGATAAACATTGATATTTCATTAAAAATCATTTTTATTTGTGTTTCAAAGATTAACCAAAGTCTTTTGGATTTGGAGTGACATAAGGGTGACTAAATCATGACAGATCAGGCAATGAAATGGACCAGTGAAATATAATATAATATTTTTTGCTCTATTTATTAATTTATTTTTGAATTCACTAATACAATAGAAATACACAAGACAATAAAATTTACATATGAAATGACATGAACACACCTCTTTGATATCTGATTCATAATATATATAAAATAATGTATTTTTTAATTATAAAATATTTTAACAAATCTGCTTATTAATGTTTGAAAAACTTTTGTCCACCAAATCATGTGGTGAAACATCAAAATTAATTATTACAACCAACTCGCAGAAAACAAAACAAAAAAACAGGAAATGCTACACTTGCAGACCCTCATGACTATAAGTCAAGGTTTATAAGTATATATTCAGGTTGTAAAATGTTTTGTGAGACAATGGTGCATATTTAATAAGAAAAATTTGTGTATACACACACACACACACACACACACACACACACACACACACACACACACGTATACAGGCTGCATGGAAAATGTTATATTTTTGGTGTTTGTCTCACCATGACATGTTTTTTAATCATTATATTGAATGTTTTTTCAAAACCATATGAAACATACAAATACAAAGAGTACATTTCTAGGAACTTGACACATGTTTTAAATAAGATTTTTATTTAACATTTTTCCATTTCTTCATCGTGGACACTTATTGACCCATCAATTAATGAGCCATTTTCAGAGCTGACCACAGCATTCTTCCAAACGGATCAGCCACATGTCAAATTGATCTTATCCAGTCATGGCACATGCCACACTGCCCAGTATGAGCCAGCCTTGCCCATACAAAATAACATTAATCAGATGAACTGGTCCCACCAAAGAGAACTTTATTCCTGTACGTATGGAGCAACTAAAGGAAACATATGGTTGGGTTTGGCTTACTGACAGTCAGTCGTTCAGTTTTACCACCGTTAACCCTTTTTTAACTCCTTTAACCCATTTCCTCTCTCATTCTCGTTCAGTCTTGGATTTCTTCTGTCATTCCCTCTCTTTCTTTATGTGCAATCCAGATTTCCTCGGAGGCTTGGCAAACAGGGAGGATTGTGAGAGTGTTTGTTCAGAGTCTCGTATCCTCACTAATGTGATGCTTGGCTCCTGGGCCGATACGTGTTGGCACAGCTCGGACCCCTCCCTGCAACAAGTTTCGCCAAATGTTGTAGTCTAGCATAAGAAGCACACACTGAATGATTTAGGAAAGCCCTCGGTTCGCTGTTAGGTGCTGTCAAAAGGTCAGCATAATTCGGTAATTTGAGGTAACCGCTAACTCGACTTCTGACTTCCGCAAGTTCATATCTTTCAGCTCTCCGTATCTTGTAATGACTTGGTAGAAAGGAAATCAAAGCCTCAATTGAGCGTTAACTAACTTCTTGCTCATGGCTAACTCTGTTAACAGTACATCAATTCTGAATGAACTAATGGTTGGTACCGCCATAAAAGGTAAAGTTAATCCATATGTTCAAACTGGCTTGAAGCTGGTCTTTCTTAGAGGAAGGACCCAAGCAGACACTGAACGGAGATGATTCACAACATGCTGTGCTGGTTCGGATAATGCTTCGCCGTTGGGCTGTGGCACACCACTGGAGTCTGGGATTATGCTTTGGTCTTCGTCATATTTATTTCAGCATGCGGCATCAAATTATAGCGGCGTGCGTGTTCAATTGAAAATGAAGAGTGGAAATTAATTCAGATGAGACAGGATTGTGTGTAAAGTTTGAATGTATTGCCAGGTTCTATGTTGAAAGTATTAGGTGTCAGAGCTCTATAGGCGGGGTTGTTTGCCTCTGGTCCTGCCAGCACACGAGGTTGTCCAGTAGCGCTGGAGTGGTGACTATTGTTGCTGTGACTTCAGAAAGATGGTATTTCTCAATAAGAAGACGCTGTAAATGTAGTCGCAGGGTTTAGATCTCAGAAATCTATCTGTCTGCCCTGCAGGGGTCTTGTGATAGACAGGACACGCACACACATACACATATCAGATAAATTAAATGTGAAAGATGAATCTTTACTGTGGTTAGTGCTCGTTAGCTTTTTAAGAGAGGAATTCATTTTCTTAAAGGTGAAGTGTCCTATCCCAGCTATATCCTGCTGACAAAAGCTGTTCACTCCAAGAACAACAACTATAACCATAATGTTTTTTTTTTAATAATTGGCCTAATTATAACAGAATATCACCACTTTCTAACTATCCACCTTATTTTTCAACGCAGTAGTAAGCTCATTTCTGTGAATGCATGAGACTTCTGAGTCTGCTTGAATGAATAGTTCATCCATAAATTAAAATTGGCTTTTAATTTACTCTCCTCGGGCCATCCGAGATGTATGTGACTTCATCAGTAGAACAGTAAAGAAACTGCTGTTCTTGGCATTTCATAGCCTGCATGTCTGTGGCTGCTGGTTTTGGATAGTCAAAAAAACATATACAAACAAGATCAAATTAATACTTATAGCTCCTGATGATACATTGGTCTTATGAAGCGAAATAATCGGTCTGTGCAAGAAACTGAACATTATTTACAACATTATTACCTTTAATCCATAGCCTGGGCAAAAGGTCCTCAGCGCATTCATGACTGTCTGAAGTGTAGTGATGCATGCTCACACGTAAGCTGACGCTCTTTGTTTACAACAATGTGAGAACTCGTGTGCACACCTTCATTAGCAGTACCAACATTTAAAGCTCACAACTTAAAGTTACAATGCTGATGATTTGGATGTGAAAGTGGATGACATGGAGTTTTATGCTCAGCCACTCGTTGGGAGCAGAATACTGGATAAAGAACACTCATGAGCTGCCGATATTTGTTTACAACAGAGAGTGAGGATACATATAGGGTTGGGTATCGTTTGAATTTGATAAATTCCAATTCAGATTCAATTCCATTCTTATCGATTCCAGTTTCGATTCCAATATACAAGTCAACATTTAGATATCAAATATATTTATTATTTGTCTCTTCTTGCAAAACATTTAGTTGCAGCTGAATACCATGAAGAAAAATCAACTAAACAAAATCTCATGGAATTTATGAATGGAATGATTAAATTATTCACTCAAGATTTACTTGTTTCATTACTTGATGAATCTGTGTTTTTGAATAAATATCTTGAATGAATGATTTAAAGACAAATGCATTTTAAACGCCCATTTTCGCCACCTAAAAATATGTGCACACAGGAATTGAGAGGTGGAATTGAAATTTAACTTTTACAAGATTCCTGACCTTACGTATCTGATTCTGGAATTGGAATTGATTTTCGATTCCTCATCCCTAGATGCATAGTACATGATAAAACAGCACACTTTAGTCTCACAGTACTTTTCAGGAAAAAGTGGCCCTGTTTGTGCAGTTTGACATCTTGTCAGCTTGTGACTTAACAGATTCAGTAAGTTTGGGCTGGAAGTACATTAGCACTAGAAGAAGTGTTTGAGGAAACCTATATGAAAAAATTTGATATCACACACTTCAGCATTAATATTCATAGGTCACGTAAATTCGGCATTAAGTGTTTTTTTTCCAGGTATGTTCAGGTGCACAAAGAAAATATTTACTTTTAATTTTTACCAGAACCACACATTGCACAACCTTTTAATAAAGGACTGCAGACAACACATCTTGTGACTTATTCCTTTTGGAATAACTTCAGGACTTCTTTTTTCCCCCTGAACTATGCATGTCTACACTGTGAATAGAGCAGTGATAACAGTGGATAGCTCAGTTAGAGGATGCCGCAGGCGTTGAAATGGTATCTGCACCTTTAATCCTCTCCTGTCTGTTTTTGATGATGTCACAGCCTGTGGCCCTGCAGCTACCCATACCGATGTGCAGTTGTTGCTCTTGTTTTGTTAGAGAGATGAGTGCCAGATACAGAAACACTTTTATACCATCAACACAGTCATATGCTGTACTCTTTGTTTTTTTGGGATGTTTACTGTTTTTCTCTCTCTCTCTTTTTTTGTTTTTGTCAACCACAGGTACATTGGTCAACGCAGAACTATGTTGAAATTAGATGCTCAGTATTTAGAAAAAATAAATTAAAGTTAGTTAGACCAAACTAATAACTTTCTTACCCAACTTTGACATAATAGGGGAACAGTGAAGTATTGCTAGACCAGCTTCCAAGAGGGACCAGATGAAATGGATGGATGTTAAACCACAAATCATTTAGAAAGAAAATCAGTAAATACAAATAGGATACAAGAGGGAGCGAAAGTAGAAGATTGCAGAAGGTCGATGCTCTTGAGAAACGTGGTTTCAACATCGTGTTCTGTGATTTACAGTGTGCTTGTTTGAGCGTGTTAGTCGCTCCTCGCACATCAGTGGAAGGATTATGACATATTTGGAGTAGACACAATTGAGAAATGCTCTTAGTTATATGATAACATTTAGCAGTTCTGTTTTTGTGGCTTTTCTCAGTACTGGCTTTTGTAAAAAGTGTCACAGTTAATTCTTCTATTAATGGACATGTAAATGGTTGTGAGTGTGTGTGTGTGTAAGAAGTCTTGGTTAAGTCATGTGTCTTGATCGATCAGATTCCTAGCTGACTGGGTTTGCACATTCATTTCCACTCAGCCACATAAACATGTCTCTACTGATCTACTGTTCCTGATCAGAGTTTGAACGAGTATTGGAGGTGATTGATGCTTGGTCTTTTCGTGATGTGTTATCAGATCACTAAAAATGTGGTGAGCAAGTGTGAAAATCCCCTGTTGATTGTGACAGAATCTGATTGGAAGTAATTTATTTTCTGTTTTTCAACCACATCATGTTTTATGAGGAAAAAACGCAGTGTATTTGACGTGTTGGTTTGCGTGCATTTGTTGCTTCAGGTTTTACACATTCACCCGTCTGTAGATTTCAGTTGGTTAAGGAATCTCAGTTCCCATTTCTGTCACTGTGGCGTGTGGTTTTTTCAGAGACAAGGGAAAAAATGCTCAGCTGTCATTCATGTTGTCATGAGGCTGTCTGGGGAAGTCCAAAAACAACTTACTAAATGAGACGTTTCCAAGCACAGCTTGATCTTGAGTTTTCTCTCTCAACGTGTCTTTAGGCAGCACAATCCACAGGTTTTGTGGAAGATTTTTCAGATTTAATGGGTAATGCTTTTGGAAAATTGAAATGGCCTAATTATTTTAAAATCCAACCCACTTTTTAAAATAATGTTCTGGTGTGATCGGATGAACAATGTGTCCTATTTTGTATTAGTAGTGGTCAATTATCATTTCCTTCTCTGAAAACTTTGCTCCAGGCACATCCATCATGCTGCATTGAAGTCTGTGGCCGCCTGCAGAGTCTAAATTAAAATCCCCACGGAGGACTGATTTACTCTGTATTGATGTAAGAAACATCCTCCCTGCTGCTCTGGCTGATGAAACCATTACGTCATCCTCACTTCCTTTTGGAAAACAGGGAGTCAATACTTTTTCACTTCTTAATAAAGAAACGTAGCTTTTCGGCACCTATCATGACTCCAAGGAGGTTTTTAAAAGGTTAATGACATTAAGTCAGCGCTAGAGTCAGTGGCTCTGTCAGATACCATCAAAGTAGGGATGGCATGCTTGTAAAATTTCATGATTCATATCAATTTGATATCTAAAACATAATATTTTTTATATATAAAAATAATATTAATATGAAAATCAACAAATTAGGTTATTATATTATTTGCATATTCTTCGCTGCATGATTTTTATTTATAATGATTTATTTATCCACTATTAAACCATTTACAGGTCTGTAAGAATTTTTTGTTTGTTTCTGAAAGATGTCTTTTGTCTTTTTGTGCTGTGCAATATTAGACATTATAAATGTCTTGTGATCAATTTAACAAGTCATTGAAGTATTAATTTCTTAAAAAAAAAATAATAATCTTGTAACACTTTACTTAAAGCCTTTACGTATAATGCATTATAAAAGGGTTATTTGAAAGGGTTTAATGCATTATAATTATTCATAATGAGCAATGTAATACATTCTATCTTGAATAACTATAACCAAATTGAAAATGCATAGTGCAACAATGAATTAATAATGTTATAGGCCTGGTTTCACAGACAGGGCTGAGACTAAGCCAGGATTTGGCCATAGTTCAATTAGGACATTGAAGTAATTTTTATTAGCATACATTAGAAAAACATTACTGGGTGCATCTTGAGACAAAACAAAGGCACTGATATATTTTAAGATCAGTCAGTGCGAGTTTATTTCAGTTGAAACAGCTCAGACTTAGATTTTAGTCTGGGTTTAGGCTTAAGCCTTGTCTGTGAAACCGGGGGATAATGTATTAACTGTGGTTAGAAATATTCCTGAGATTGTACAATGCATATAAGTGAATTACAAGGCTTAATTAATGCACTAAAACTATTTTTTTAATGCATTATTATACATAAAGGCTTTAAGTAAAATATTACCAAAATAAGTGTGTGTTTGATTTTAGTTGGATTATTAATGTAAGAACTTTTTTTATTTTTATTGACAATTTTTTGTTGTTGTTTTTAAGTTAAGTATTATGTGATAATTGTGTTTACAGTGGAAGGCAATCCGATTATCTGATATTTTTGATCAGACTGATTATTTTATAATTTTAGAAAATAGCAAACAAAATGTGGTACTGAGGTTGAGATTGACATTCCAAGATCAAAGTAATGTAAAGTGCATACGCTGTAAACATACACCACACCTCTGTTCACTGTTATGAAATATAGTTCACCTTTGAGCTTATCTATGTAGGTTACACAAGAATCACTTTTTGACTCACATTTGCTTAAGCAACGTAAGCAAAATAAACCACAGACAGAAGAAATGTCATATGCGTTTGTAAATCGACTAACACTGGAGCGAGAGCGTTTCTTCGTTGATTCAGTCGACCTTGAGTAAGAGAGGAACTTCTCCTTGTGTGCTGTCATGGAACAGATTCGAGTGAAAGGAGCGGAAGGATGGGGGGAAGGAAGCAAAAAATGGATAACATGCAGAAAAACTGATTAAAAACAATTCTGACAGCACTTCCTTTTCCTCTATTGAGCTCCGCTTGCAGGCGTTTGAAAGGGGAAATGTCACCAGCATAATTTTTCTTAAACTTAAAAGGTTTTTTGCTTTGCTTATATCCCCCACTGCCCCATCGCACCTCCTCAATTATTAAAGTCAGCATGCAATGAAAATTCACCCTTATTTTGTACATGCATATTATAAATGCATCCATGCATATGTTTACTTCTTTTCATTTGTAATTCTTAACCAAAGTGTCATAACAGGATGATCTTGCAGTGAAAATGCATGCACGTTTGAGTAAATGGGTTTTTGTCTTTTTCAGTAATCCATTACACTCAGATTTATGCCATAATATGCAAGTAAAGATGTTCCTAAATTCATTTCATCATGACTTTAAAGAGGTGGTATCATACAGTAGAATTTATTTTTTAAATGTAGGATCACATTACTTGCTCACCAGTGGATCCTCTGCAGTGAATGGGTGCCATCAGAATGAGAGTTCAAACAGCTAATATAAACATCACAAGCAACACAACACAATTCAAGTCAATGAATTAACATTTTGTGAAGTGAAAAGCTGTGTGTTTGAAGGAAACATTTCACAGTTTGAAGTCATTTTAACTTTAAACTGTCACTTCTGGCCAAAATACCAGTCCATAATCAATAATAGCAATTACTCCAGTGAAAAAAGTTAGTCACCTGTTGTCCTTTCGCTTCAAATCCGTGTCTATTACAAACATTCAAGTTTTCACTTCACAAGATGTAAACTGATGGACTGGATTGATGGTCATGTCTGTTGCTTGTGTGCTATTGCAATGTTTTTATCAGCTGTTTGAACTCTCATTTTGACGGCACCCATTCACTGCAGAGGATCCATTGGTGAGCAAGTCATGCAGTGCAATGCAAAGTCTTTCCAAATCTAATCCGATGAAGAAACAAACAAAATTACATTTGAATGGATGAGTAAATTTTATTTTTTTAAAATTTTTGGTGAACATTCCTTTAATGAACATTTCCACCCTCGGTGTAAACCAAAGAGTATAATATGCTTGTTTTTTCAGAAGATCTAGGAGAATTGAACACTATTTTTTGTGATCTTGTCTTGGCACAGGCCTACGATCAGCATGTCTCAGGGGAATGCTATTGAAAGCTGAAAATGATTTGAATTGGTGCTCAGCGGTGCGGTGTCTCAGTTACTGTCTTGATTCTGAAGTGTGTGAAGCTCTTAACTGTCAGTCAGTCCCATGAGGATGGATACAAAGAATCAGCCACGGGTCGAGTCAGATAGATAGTGGCAGAGCTGGAGAGAGAGAGAGAGAACTATCTTACCGCATGACCTCACTGAGTAAATGGGATAAGACTCCATAAGACTGAAATCTGGGTACTTTTTTAGTTTTTTAATCACTCTCTTTTTACGAGCTGAAAAAAAAACAATTTCCTCATAACACCAGTGAAACGGAATAGCCATCACTTGAGTCACATTCAGCCTCATATTTTCCTCAGGATCAAATGAACGTAAATATGCTCCAAAACAATAAAATCTGGGCGTCCTGTCATTGTTTTGTGTTCTGATTAACTCGAGGAATGTCGAGTAGAGTTTCAGTGAGTTGAATTAGTGGTGTATCACAAACATCACTGTGCTAGTGTTTTTTTTGTTTTGTTTATTTGACGACTCTTGTTCAGTGGATGGTGCTTGCACATCTCTGAACATGCTCACGTTTGAACTCCTCTCTCTGTAGGAAGACTTCAAGGAAATGCGGGTGGTTTTTCGTCGAAATTGTATCTCTTTTTCTCTCTTATCACTCACACTTTATTCACACTTCACATCTCTCTCTCTCTCTCTCTGCGTTCTCTTGTGGCGGCTCTTTTTCCAGCATCTTGACATGTGGTGGGATCTCGATTTGATTGACTTCCACAGCCTTCATGTTTGGTCTTGTAGCCAATTAAAGTCTCTTTGGCTTAAAGTAGTCGTTTTTTTCTTCTTCATCAGACCCAGACACGTATAACCCAAAGACTAAGTGTACTTCTTTTTTTTAGTGCATGATTTGCCTGTTTTCATTTATGTTCATTTATGTTTCAAATGTCAGAAAAATATCAAGTAGGCCTTGCTGTATGTCAGTTAAGGGAAGTGGCACGCACATATTGATTTTGGCATTTGTTCAGAATGTAACGTTGTTTTTATAACAGGTGCACCACGTTAACCACAATGCTTCAGATATAAAACTCTTTCAGTGTCTGATTCTTCCACCGATGGGCCATAACTTTGCCTGCACATGGAACAGGCCTTTGCTGATATGCAAAATGAGTTACGCATTCGGAGTGGAAAAGTTGTGAAAGTGAGCGTGTGTTTTTCCTTCAAAGTAATCGTTTTTTTTTTCTTGTAGTATTTCGAAACCTGAGTTGTCTGATTGAACAAGCAGTCCTCTGAACTTTCATGCCAAAACAACTGCAGTAAGACTGAACTAACTTTAATATACTATCTAAACCATAAAAGTTAGAATTGAGCAGTAAAATATTTCATTCTTAATATAAATGGATGTCAAATGAAAACGTGCTTCATTTCCATTCTTCTGTACATATGCAACTTTAAAGCCAAGGTGAAATAAAAATGACTCAGTTACAGTCACAAAACACATTCCTTGTATTATTGTGTGATTTATTACGTTATTCGAAAGAAAAGAGGAATTCTTTGCAATCTTAAATTCATAAAGAATGTGATTACTTGCTCTGCCTCTGAAATGCCTTTGCTATACCCTTTCCTATAGTTTACGCTGAAATCATAAAGTTTACAGCAATAGTAGCAAATAATGATAGATTTATTCAGACACATTACCTCTGGGATACATCAAGATGCTCTCAAGGGTGAACTTGACCTTAAGCTTCCACGTCCTTCATGCAGATCTGGCTCTGTTCTGATGCAGAGTGCCTACTTTTCACCATTCAGTCACTTCCCAGTGGATAAAATCAAGCCATGCCTTACATTTTGTTTATATTACAAAAGTAAAATGTGTTGTGAATAGTGTTTTATGTTGATTGTAGTGCCGCATGCCTGTGAAAATGTAAATGGAGCACAATGCAGTGGTTTAGAAAAATCTGGAATAAAAGTCGCTTCCCGTCGACCCCTCACTTGTGTTCGGATTGTGCTTGTTTAATATATTCCACTAAATGAACAGCATGGAATTTAAATAATTTGACGGGAAGGGAAAGTGTCGTGTGACAGATATTTCAAGGTAAGAATGGCCCAGGTCCTGTGTAACAGAGCTTCAGAGCGGTTGACAAAAGGGCCGCTTCTTATGTTACTGTGTTCCAGTGATCTTATATTCATCCTGTTGATCATGTGCAACTATTTTTGTGCTTTGCAAAGTTTGGTTTTGAAGGTTGTTTTGTGAATTCTGCTGATGTAAAACAAGATATTGCCACCAAGATAACATTAGCTGGCGGACACGAGGAACATTTCTTGAAATTATGAATAAGTCTCAAGCAAAAGTGCCTTTGAAGTTTTACAGTGAGATTATACAATGTAAAAACATGATTTTTCTGAGTTATAAATAAAACAAAGATTATTGAGAGTGTTTTTCTACTTCAAAATGTCACATTTACTGTGTTTGCTGTTTCTTTGTTTGTGAAACTTTACTAGCAATATGTCTTATTTATTTATATGAAGTTACATTATATCTGTTAAATATCCAGCTGTCATTGCACATTTAAAACACATTATTTGTTTATGGGATAGAAAAAGACTTTTCCAATAGTTATAGAAATGTACATTTGTTCGTTCCTGTGGTGAGACGAGTACAAATGGAAGAAGAGAGGGCCAAAAGAAAAATCCCTGTTAATTGGGCTTCGTACTGGAGATCCAGGGCAGGCGGCTGGTGTTGGCCAGCAGAGCTGTGGCCCCAGATGGGCCCCTGATTGTGGGGTTTGTGTAGTAGCAGCATGTGCTTGAAGCGAGCTGGTATCCATTATCCTCTCAAACATTAGCACTTCACTGTGGGAACCTTATTGATCTACAGCTCTATAATTATTCTACTAGCGCACACACACACTCACTCTCTTTCTCTCTTTTCTTTTTTATCTTTCTGCTGAGCCCCTCATCCTCCTTTTTGCTCTTTTTCTTCTCTTTTAATTGCTTTTTTGTCTTTCTTATCTTTCTGTTCTCTCCCACACGTGCCTCATCCCTTCCCCTAATTCCAGCCCTGTCTGTCGTCTTTTCACTCTTCCCCTCCCTTTCTTTCCAATGTTCCCTCACTCATTAAAGGGCAATGACCTTTTGTGTTCTACCAGACTTGAGAACAAGCTTTGCTGTTTGTCTACAAGTAAATAAGATGGCTAATTTCTCTGATTATGTATTACAACATAGCAATTGTCGAGTCAGTATACGGGTATTCAGTCAAGTTGTAACAAGTTTACAGGCTTGCACTTGTGCTTCAATTCACAATGTTCCAAGATGAGTTTCCAAAAATTTTTTTTTTTTGAATATTCAATATTCAGAAAGTAGGGCTGATCAATTAATTGTCTGTTAAATGAGATTTTAACACATTTTAGCCTGCAGGCACCTAAAGCGGTTGCCGCTTTTTCACTCTGTTCTTTGTTTTTTGGGGGGTGAATACAAATGTTTTAATGAGTAGTCAGCTTTAGGAAGATAACTTTTGGAACTTGATGGATACTGTTTCATGTTTAATATAAACTGCCTTTTCTGTGTCTTTACGCCGTTCTCTTTGCACATTCCATTTGAGTTTTTCTAAAGACATATCATATGTGCCCACTGGTCACTAAAGTTGCTGTATTAAATTTAGATTGATGTGAAAAATACATTCTATTGCTTAAAAGTTTGGGGTCTGTAAGATTCTTTAATGAAATACGTTTTTGAGAGAAAAGTTGCATTTATTTGATCAAAAATACAATGCGGAGAAATATTATTACAGTTTAAAATAACTGTTTTCTTTTTAAATATATTTCTTATTCCTGTGATAACGCTGAATTTTCAGCAGCCATACTCTAGTCTTCATTGTCACATGATCCTTTAGAAACCATAATATCCTGCATTTGCTGTTCAAGAAACCAAGATTTCTTATTTTTATCATTGGAAACAGCTGTGTAATATCTTGTGGAAATATTTTTTTTCAGGATTTCTTGATAAATAATCATTTTGAATAATGGCATTTATTTTCATGAAATATAAAATATATGTATTTGCTGTCGATTTTTGATAATGTGCTCTTGCTTAATAAAAGTATTAATTTCTTTAAAAAATCTTGCTCTCTCCAGACTTGAAAGGCAATTCAAAATTCCTGTAATTCAGAAGCACATATCTCTACTTGCTGTGGATGTTTACTAAAAGAATAAGGTATCTAATCGCAATTACAATATAAAGGGGAGTAAAATAATTAATAGGTCCTAGTTTATTTTAAGGTACAATTCTCACCATTAACAAACCATTAACCATGACTTGGTTTTGCCTGAATGAACCCATTATTTGCTTGCATTTGCTTTCTTCAGCTGTTATTGTTATGTCCTCTCTCAATCTATGGTGGTCTTCTCCGGTCTCGTGGCATTGGCAGCGTGACTTGATAATGATTTGAGATCTTCCTGTAACTCCCTCAGGTTCAATTGGGTTGGATCAGGAAGCTCCAGCCATCGATTTTTCTCTCTTCTTCTATTTTAAACCCTCCACAGTCTCTGTCTCCTCTCAGCTTTGGCCTCAAGGCTGCTGTCAGTTTAGCACGGACCCCTGGGGATCAGCTGTACCGTAAAGACTACGCCACGGGCACAACCCCACAGCAGAGCTCCCGTGGCCTGTGTTTGCTTTACTAAAACACACTCAAACAAGCTAATGGCGAGATACTTAATCAAACAAACCTCATTTTTTTAACCTTAAACTAATTGTAGGGCTGTGCTGATACAATTGTACATAGTAATTATTTTTCTCTTAATATTGCATCAGTGTGTTGTGCTTTTTCAAAAAAAAAAATTGATATATTGAATATTTTTCTGTTTTGGGTAGGATACAATTTTTTCCCCCACTAAGCTCTTTGCAGTGCATTCTGGGATTGCCTTAACTAATTGGACCGGGGCCGTTGTTGTCTTGGGCACTGTAGTCATTCGGTTCGATTTCAAGTAATAACAGTTGTGAGGTCTCTATAGTAACAGCTTCAAACAGAAAGGGTCACGACAGGCCTTCAGGTTCTTCTGAAATGAGGCAACGGTTTTCATTATTTGCCATCTGAGGTCACAAGCATAAGTGAAACCATCCGATTAGTGTTCCACATTACTGTACTCTGATGATCTGTTACTCTACAATTCACTGTGACATTTAGGAGAAACAAGGCTTTGTCTGCTTGACGTGAAATATCTCGTCTGAGGGAATGTGCGGCCATCATTGGACTTTTGTAAAAACTGCTGCGTTGCTTTTCTGATCATGATCATTTTACTATTTAAATACATGTTATGGGTTTAGATCTAAACTTTATTGACAGTGTCTGTGATTTGAAATCACATTCAAAATAAAAGTTTTTGTTTACATAATATAAATGTGTGTGTATTGTGTATATTTATTATGTATATAATACAAACACTTGTATGCATATATTTAAGAAAAAAGTTATATATATTAAATATATTTATATATATTATAAATTATTGGGGTAAAACTTTAGAATAGGGAACAGTTATTCACTATTAACTACGACTTTTCCCTCAATAAATTCCTAATTTGCTGACTATTAATAGTTATTAAGTTTAGGTATTGGGTAGGATTAGGGATGTAGAATAAGGTCATGTAGAATAAGGAATTAATATGTGCTTAATTACTACAAATAAAAGGGGAAATATTCTAGTAATATGCATGCTAATAAGCAACTAGTTGAGAGACCCTAAAATAAAGTGTTACCATAATTTGTTTTCAGATTGGAATATATTTTACAAGAAAATTTCACATTTTATTTTTTCTATTTCAAAATTTCACATTTAGCCTAATTCAATGTGTTGTTACTTGCCAATTCATTGTAGATATTTGTGAACTTTAATATCAATTTCTGAGTGAAAGGGGTTTTAAAGTAAATCCTACACAAATTTAATCCTACACGTTTTTTTCAGTTTGCTCTGAACAACCTAGTACTTTTAAATAGTTAAATCATGTTCTTTCTGATTTCCCAGCATATATTGTGTGAGTTTATCGGTTTTGTAAAAGTTGAAATATTGGATTAGTAATTGTTAAAGATTAGCAAGCAATTTAATCACACTATATTGCTTATATGATATGTGTTAACACAAGACTACTTTGAAAACGTTGTATATTTTAACATGTATCCCAGAGAATGCCTTGCCCTGTAGGCCTCCATTATACGTTTATTACTGTAAATGTGATTTATGCTTGTTTTTCCAAAGTGAGGGCTGCGGTAATCAACAGCATCTGTGGCGAGAGCTAAACTTACGTTTAACCCGGAACATTCCTTTAAATCCCTGTCAAAGGGAAAGCAATGCGTGTTTGGCAGCAGGTATCGCTAAACTGTGCTGTTAGACAGCTTTCCTGTGATAATTAGCCGGGTGGATGTAATCAGAATGGGAAAGTGGTTTAGTTTGGCCACCTGTGTGTGTTTGTGTACACACGGCCATGTGAGCGTGCTCTCACAAGGTCACTACAACAGCTGCAAGCCTGCTAATCTCAAATAGTGGGCAGGTGCGTGTGTTTGCCCGTCGCGGCACATTTGAGTGCATGAATGTGTTTGCCCCTCGTTGAGTGATGGGAAACGAGCTTGTGTGTGTTACAGTGGTACAGAATAGTACACAGGTGTGCTCTCAAATATTTGTGTGTATAAAATGGTGTTTTTGTTTGCATTGTGGTTGAATATCTGCTAAAGTGTTTTTCTCTCTTTACAGGAAGTTTGGGGAGCGCCCTCAACCACAGCGCCTGACGCGGTACGTTTATCACCTTCACACGCTAATAACAAACAAACAAGCCGAGAAAGGCCTCTCTCCGGTACGGCCTACATTACTGCATGCACATTATGTGAAATTCATGACTCACAGTGACAACAACGGTCTATCCGCAGATGAGTTTTCTTTTTTAAATAAAAATGCTGCAGTTATTGTTTAACTGCAAATTGCTTTACCATATCTAGGGAAAATTTTGAAATGTTTTAACATCATGTTACAAGTAACTCTACTGTGAAATACTTTCAAATGTTTGATTTTTGGTAAGTAAAAACTATTATTTACCACATATTTCATGATGTGAAACAGTAAAAGGACTTTCCCAGAAGTCCCTGCATGTCACATTATGATTACATTTTATTTCAATGGGTTTGTTTTGTCTTATTTTTGTTATTATGTATTAATGTACATTAGTATGTTTTGTGTTACATTTTAGGTTGCTTTCTATATATATATATATATATAGGCACCAATATGCCATAGCCTACCTGAAACATTGTCACCATATTTTTATGATACATTTTTGGCATGAAATTTAACATGAAAATAAAATGTTACATTATAGAAATGATTCATTTTGCCCTTTATGGCAAGTATTGTTCTATTCTATTCTATTACAATAATTAGTTAAGTCATTTTGACAGAAATATAGAGTGTGTGAGAGTGTATAAGATTAATCGCGATTGTTTACATAATATATGTATGTGTGCTGTAGGGCTGGGCGATAAATCGATTTTATCGATTAACTCGAATGTGTAGTTTACGTCGACTGAATGAAAATCGGTTTGCTTCCCTCTGGGCTCCCGTAGTTCTGAATGGGCTCAGCCCTCCCCCGCGCGTTTGCCATATGTTGGGCCGATAGACGATAGGTGTGTTTGACTTGAAGCAGCGCTGCGCAGAATGATCACTGTGTGACATCAAAGTACAGCAAGGGCGATAAAAGAGCAGACGGATCCTTATGCTTTCGTATCGCTCTCGCTGTATTTTTATGTCACACAGCGATCATTCTGTGCAGCGCTGCTTCAAGTCAAACACACCTGATGCCATCTTCCATCACCGATGGCTGATAGACATCACGATGTTGAGCCTATACGGGTGAGCCGGCATCGTGACCCCATATCCCCCGCAATCCGTCGCATGCCAATACCGTGTTCAGAAAGAAAATGACGTGTATTTTGAGAGTGCTTAAACCCGCGCTAGACTTAAGTCAGTCATAATGTTCTTTGACAATGTAAGTTCTGTGCTCACATTCTCTGTATTCTCTATAATATAAATTATATGAATGTAAATACATGTAAATATTTTCAAAATAGCAAAATATATAATGTATGTGTTTGTATTTATATATATATACACACATAATAAATATACACAGAACACACATATATTATGCATAGAAAAACTTTTATTTTGTATGCGATTAATCGTGATTAATCATTTGACAGCACTAATAATGTACAAACTAATACTTTGCAAATATAAATAAATATAAAAGTATATATATATATATGTTGTATGTATGTATGTATATGTATGTATGTATATAGTTGTTATCAATATTTTAAAGTTTTGCACTTCAATTGGACATCTAATTTTTAAGCTTCATATGTCATCTCATGTAAGTAACTAGAAAAACTCTGAAACTGTGAAAGTAGACTTGTGAGATTTTATATATCCCTACACCACTGAATAACTTTCTCTGAGCACAAAAAATGAAGATGCATATAAATCAATGTGATCCACTTTACTTTCCCGAATGTGATGTGATTTCTAACATAGTTAACAGTTTTTTAAATGGATTGTTTATGTTGGAAAGTACAGAAAACTTAAACATACATTTCCTTTCCTCTAAAATCTGTCCGTATTACAGTTTATTTAATGGCCAGTCTGAAAATAAAAGTACTGTTTGCCTAGGACATCCTGAGCTGTAGTCCCCTCTGAGGTTTAGTTTTAATGTCTCTCGACACTGCCGTGGAGTTTTTCCATAGCTGCTGTCCCTATTTGTCACCATCGTTTCGCTCCATTTTCTCCCAACATCTTTCTATTTCACTCGTTTCCCCTCTGGTATGTCTATTTAATGTTCTTTTTCTCCATCCATTCCTTTTTTGAAGAGTCAAAATTAGAGGCCAAGAATTTGCCCAAGAAATATGGAACGAAATGTTTCAGACAATCCGTTCTGTGAAGCAGCTCCAGTCAGTGGTTCCTGTTTTGAGTGGAGAAGTGAGGGACATGGAAAATGATAGAGAGGGGAGAGTTAAGCGCTGGCCGCCTAACCCATGCCACACGCCCTGCGGTTAACTTACAGCACGACTGCATTCTGGCAGAGAGCACACGCCCTGGCAGGACATTGCCACCGCTTCACGGCCCCTGTCTGTGCTGGGCCCCATCCTGTGAATCTGAGTGTCATTAGATAAAGACTGGTGTGTTTGTATGTTCTGCTTACAATTCACTAAGGTGTTGTTCAGTCACAGGTTAGGAGCAGTTTAGGTCAGATTAATTTAGGGTCAAACCTTTTTGGATAATGCTTTCTGTAGACATTGGCTATTTTTCATGAGATGTGCACCCATGGTGTGATGGCTAGAGGATAAAGTAATGAAGTGTGTGTGTTGGGGAGCCCATTGCTAAAGATAATGTGACATGCCCAGAGGAAGATGAACCTCTTTAAACATCTACAGTCTCAGTTAACTGGCAGAATATTATACAAACCTTCTCCTTCTTGTCTTGTGCACATTCAAACATGCAGCTTTGGCACAAGTAACTGTTTTTACCAGCATTACTAATTCTGCAAAATTTGGGCATGAACTAACTTGAGCAGTTTGTCATTCATACTTTTCTTCTTTATCTCTTTTAACTACTTTCCTACTTTTCTGCTACAGTCTACTGCTTTTTTATTGTCCAAAGTTATATAAGACCGGACTGTATCTCCATCTCTTTAGATATATTCTTATTTATTAATATTTGAAATGGCCTTTAACTGTGAGCCATAATTTGCTACTAATAGGGACGTGCAAATTCTAGACAGATTTTTATTAGACTCAGATTTCTGTATGTCCCTTAGTGCAAGATGAAGCATCAATAATTTTAATTTGAAGTAAAAATGAAATGCATATATCTGCATCTGTTCGTTTTGGCAGTATTCTTCTAACGTGTTTCTGTTTACATTCAAAAGTTTGGAGTCAGAAATATTTTTTTTATTCAACAGGGATGCATAAAAACATGACAATAAAGCCATTTATACTTTCATCAAAGCATCCTGCAAAAAATGTATGATAGTTTCCCCAAAATATTAAGCATCACAACTGTTTTCAACATTTGTAATAATTAGAAATGTTTCTTGAGCGCCTAATCAGCATATTCAAATTATTTCTGAAGGACCATGTGACACTAAAGACTAGAGTATTGACTGCTGAAAATTCAGATTCGTCTGCACAGAATTACATTATGAATATATTTTATATAGAAAACTGCTATTTAAAATGTGACCTTACATTTAATCATTTAGCAGACACTTTTATCAAAAGCGACTTACAAATGAGGACAATAGAAGCAATCAAACCAACAAAAGCAACAATGTAAGCGCATGTGACTAGTCCTGGTTAATCTAACACAGTACACGTAGCTAGGTTTATATATATATATATACATCTATTTTTTTTATAAATATTTAGATATTTATTTACAATATTTAACTTTTTAAAATATTTTTATAATATAAAAATAATACTGTTTGTACTGTATTTTGATCAAATAAATGCAGCCTTGTGAGAATAAGAGACGTCTTTCAAAAATCATAAAAAAGTAAATCTAAACCCTAAAAGGTAATAATAAGTTTACTAATTGGACCATGATCTGGTCTTATTGGTTGTGATTAAAAAACACTTTTAAGCCATTTCAGAGCAAATTCACAAATACCAAAATATATATTGAATATTGTTAAAAACCTGAAAAATATCGATGTCCTTTTTTTGCTCGTTATCTCAGACTTATCGGACTTGTGCACCTTTAAAAAAAAATACAGATTGTGGGTTTTTTTGACGAGTGATGCATTGAGACATGAGCTTAGGAGCCATTCATTTAGAGAGTTTAGTGATCAAATTCCACATATATGACACATAAAGAGAAATATAACAGGAAATCTGGTTCTTGACTTATGTATCCCACGTCACATTGTGGTCTTCCCATTGTGAAGTTTCTCTCTTTCTAAAAATGTTGTATAATGTGGTGTCCTGACTTTCATGTCCTGTGGTTTTGAAACTTATTAAAATGTGTGTGTATGTAGATTATTGCATTTGTTGCGTGTTTGCTGTTGCGTGTTCAATGTTTATGTGCGTGTCAAAAGCTCTTCCTGTTGAAGTGCCCCTATTAATCATGCTGTTTCTGAAAACTGATGGTTAATTTTATATTTTACGCTTTTAAGCAAGGTTTTCTTCTCTTCAGTTGGGTGGATATAAGCTGAAGATCTGAATCTTTCAGTTCTGTTTGAATTAAAAACAATCTTAATCAATCACCACTGTTTTAAGTAAATGTGTGTTTTCCGTGAGGAAGCTGTCAGAAGAGCTGAAGGTCTGTGGTTTCTCTCTTAAGCACATGACGTCACATGGCCTAGTGGCTTGACTTTGCGTGCGAGACCTTTGTGTGTGCAGGAAAACTCTGATTGATCTTCAGGACCGCTTGCATGGAGTTGCATGTTATTTCTGACCTTATTTTACCAGCGCTGCAAGGTGCAATAAACCATGACATAAATAACGCCAAGTTTGGTTCTCATGTTCCCCATAAGATGTTAGCCAATAGAATAATACTCAAACCTACTATCATATGTTTTCCACTTTAGCATTTGGGTGGTGTATGTTTTGGATCCTACGTGATCTTTGATCCTTAATCGCATTTGTGAAACGTACACACAACCGCATACCTTTTCTAAATCAAGCCGTCAGTAGGTTGTCAGAACAACTAGTCATCTTGGAAAGCTTTGTGTAATTAGGCTTGTTCTGCGTCCACAGTTTGGAGTCGGCAAGATTTTTTGTTCATGTTTTTGAAAGTCTTTTGTGCTTGCCAAGGCTGGATCTAAAACTGTAAGATTGTGAAAATGTATTATTAATAATACATTTCCTGTAATAGTAGTGCGTATTATTAATAATAGTGTTCCTGTGGCTCAGTGGTAGAGCATTGCGTTAGCAGCGCAAAGGTTGTGGGTTCGATTCCCAGGGAACACTACATACTGACAATACAAATGTATAGCCTGAAGTCGCTTTGGATAAGCGTCTGCTAAATGTATAAATGTAAATGTAATACAATAAAATAATAATATATTATTTATTCCTCTGATGACAACCATTAATCCAGTCATTCAGTGTGACATGATCCCATGTGCTTAAGCAACATTTCTTATTATGTTTAAAACATTTAATGTTTTTTAAATAGAAAGTTCAAAAGAACAGCATTTAATGCATTGTTGCTGAACAGAAGTATTCTTTTTAAAGACCTCAAACTTTTAAATGCTAGTGCATTTGCACATTTCTGTGACTATAAATGACTAACTGAGTATAGCCTTTTATTGCACAAAAGCATAATAGTCCTCAGACACAAACGGAGGTGTATAGATTATTCACAATAGGATCATTGCTCTCAGCAGGTGGTATGAAGTCTGACTGTAATTGTCTTGAAATGTATTGTTGAAGGTGGTAAATCTGTTACAAAAGTGCTGATTTAATGGCTGAGGTGGTGTTGCTTTAAAAGGGCATGAATTTAAAGAGTTTTACCATCTAAAAGTTACACTGTTTGCACATGAAAACCCTCTCTAATAAGCTGCATCTGAATCAAAATTCAAAACATCATTGGCAAAACATTTTTTTAGTAAAGCCAAAAAAAAGGATATCGAGTCTTAGTGGTCAACCTCACTATAGTCAGCGGTTTGCTGACTAACTGACCGTGTTGACCCAGCTTTGAAGAAACACATGGTATAACGTAATTAAGCTGAGGGCTATACTGTCAGATCTTTGATTGTAATGCTAACAGAAGATGTGTTATGGTTTTCCCAGCACCCCTGCAAATGGTGAGGGCCATCAATAAACTCTTTTCTGAGATGCTTTGTAAACACTGCTGGTGTTTTTGTGAATTGTCAGGTTGCCGGATATCAAAGCTGAACCCTCTTGATGTGAAAACACTTGAGCATTAAAGGGAAATGTCGAAAGTCTCGGAATGTTCTTGCTTTGGTGCCTGTAATCACGAATCAGACGTGCAGCTGATTTCATGTGCTCCACACATGCTTGTCTTTGCAGTGTTGAGGGAATTCGCTAGCATTTGGCGAAACGGGTACATTTTATCCGTGGATAGGAGAGGACTTCTCTCAGTAGAGAGTCCTTTCTGAAGTACATAAGCCAAATCCATGTCGGAGATGGCCACCGAGTCTTCTTTTTCTGAACACACACACACACACATGGCAGGTTATTAGAAGTATCAAAGGTATCAGATGACATGAGGAAGATGACATCACCAGATCTGCAGGAATTCAGCGTTTGTGTGTGTCCTGTGAGGCTGGGAGGTTCAGCGCAGTTCAATATTCACTCGCATCCTGACGCTTACTGACATACATGATCTAAGATAAAACTGTATACAACCTGTCAGATAGGATTTATCTTTAGTGTTCTGTTCTTAATGACTGTAAAATCATTTAGCATGCCGAATAATTTATCGGCCTAAGACTAAAACCACTGTAGGTTTAGACAAGCACTGTGTCTTAGCTAGATAAGAAAAGCAATAATCTGTAATAAACTGACATTGATTTACTTATTATCATAGCTATCCATGACAATGACTTGGTTATTGTGGATAGCCCCACTCACAGAAATAAATAATTACTAGTGCTGGGCAACGATTAATAGCACCCATAAATAATTTTTGTGTACATGATATATGTGTGTGTTCTGTGTATATTTATTATGTATATATAAATGCACACACATGCATGTATATGTTTATTAATTTTTTTATGTTTTTAAATATATTTATATATAATATAAATTATATGAATATAAATATACAAGTAAATATTCTTAAAATATATACTGTATGTGTGTCTTTTTATATTTACATAATAAATATACACAGTACACACACACATATTATATAAACCATTTTTGTATTATTTTGGATGCGATTAATCATGATTAAACATTGCCCAGCATAATAATAATAATTTTCCAACAAAAAAGAAGCAGCTTTGGCATCACTACTAGTATTTTCTGTCATGAAATCCTTCCACTTTGTGTATGCTGTATATATTACACCTATATTTTTTGTATGAGCCAAGTCTTGTCACATGTCATATAGCACTTTATACAATAATGATTATTTCAAACTGTTTCACACTAATAAACAGTATAAAATAACAATGTTGATGCAAATTCGTCAAATATGCAAAGGCTTCAGTTTCAGCTGTATTGTAGATCTACAATACTTTGATTATTCCGCTCAAATTGTGACCCTCTGTGAAATCCAGGCTAAAGTCTCAAAATCTAATTATGAGATAACAAGCATCAAAGTTTGATTCCTACCATTAGTTTCACTATAATTTAAACTTTTGGCATGACCTTACTCAGTCAATATTAAAGATCTAAAGGTTACATTTTCACAGAATGTTCTTTACCATATGAAGGATGATTTTTTTGTAGAAAACAGCAAATCACAAAAAAATGACTTTAGCTGGGTTTTCACAGAGAGAGGGTCACAAATAGTTCAATCTTTATACAGTTCAGTTCAATAACAGTGTAAGTGTTGCAAAGTTCATCACTTTAAAGCAGTGCTGTAAAGCAGCTCTTCAGAAGATAATAGTGTCATTATTCAGTTCGGGGTTTGTTCTAATCAGACAGGGAGGTCAAATCAATAATAATTTTGGATATTATTACTAAATTTGAATTGTATTTTAAACCCCAGCTGAACAAGCCAAAGGCAACAGCAGCAAGGAACAAAACCTCCAAGTTTGTTTTTATGCATTTTGTCTTTAGACCTTTTAGCCATACAGGTTCTGATTCATTGATTCTGCTGGTAAAGCGCAATAATATTTGTGTTCTGTCTAGTTTTGATTTTTGCATCTCCAAGCAACACTTCGCTACTAGCATATCTAAAGAAGCGGTAACCAATGAGCGTAAAGATTCTGTCGAAGATTTCAAAATGGCGAAATACATTGAGGAAAGTGCTCTGCACAATGTTTTTTTACAAAACCGTTATGCGTACTTCATCTCATGTCAGTGTACAGCATTCAGATGCCTCTCTTCAAAAACACAATGTATTAGCATAGTTATATTTTTAATGACACACTTGTGTGGCGGCACATTTTGCTCTCAGTGTTTACATATTTGCTGCTGGTAACTTGAATAAGAAGTGTGTGAAGTTACATTTACTTTAAGCGATAGTCATTAGTCCTCCTGTTAGTCTTGGTCCATGGAGCCTGTCTCTTGTCTTATAAGAGAAGGCTTATTGTCAGAGCACAACCCTTTCACCTCTCTTCCCTCTCATACTTCCCCTCCAAACCTCATGTCACAGGGCCCCCTTGCTTTCCATAACAAAAGCCTGTCTAACTTGAGCGTGTGTGAGACGTTTGCGTGGCAAAGGGAAGCTGCTTATGTGTGTGTGTGTGTGTAAGCTGCCCTCCACAATTACCCCGTCTCTGTGTCCCTCTGAGCATTTTGACGTGTCAGGTGTCACTGACATCTGTGCAAATGGGCCGTTTTTTTGTGCAAGTGTCTACATGAGCGTTTTTATCCAACACACACGGTCTGTTACAGATCAGTGTTTTTCATCTTCCTGCAGAATATTTCTGTTTAGGATTTTTTTGAAAGTATGTTATCATATTAAACAACAACCTTAAAGCAATGTTTTTTTAATGTTTCCTTGAAATGCATCACACTTCCAGAGTGTCCACATTTAGCGAGCTAAATTAAGTTTGCACATGCTGGGATGTTTTTCGTTAGTTTACTGAGGTAATTGGAAAATTCTTTGATTATGAGCTAAGAGATTTTGTGCCGTTTGACTTGTACACACACACACATTGCTGTCCTTTTGCCCTTTTTCTTACACCCCCTCTTCCCCTTCTTTTTATTATAAAGACCCCCAGCTGGAAAGCTGAGGTTCTTGGCCACAGTGTTTGTGTGCTTTCTGCAAGCAACACATAGTTGCACTCACCAGAGAATTGGCTAATCAAACTTGGGCCTGTGTTTCTAGTCAAGCTCTGGATATTTGGGTTTTGAAGTGCATACAGAAAGCTTTCTCTTTAAAGAAACACACACGCATACACCATATGCTTTCACCAGAACCCTCTACAATATCACTTCTAAAGTACAGATCTGAAACACAAGGATGTGTTTTAAAAACTCAAAACTGTAGAACTGGAGTTAGAAGTAGAAGTCGTAAAGAGTTGCAGTATTTATGAAATTACTTATAAAAAATGTAATCTTGCTTGTTTCAGTAATGGATTTTTGTTTTATCTATGATAACTTTATACCAAAGTCCAAGTCAGGTCACTTGGCAGCCATAGTTGTGTAAGCAAGTACAGCTCCATTCAACAATTTAAAAGAGGAAGGACAAAAAGTCTGTTGAAATTATGTTTCAATAACGGACTTAAATTCAAGGTTAAAATCTGACAACAATGTCTCCATAAATTGTGGTTCTTCAACTCAAATAATGCTTAAAAAAGTGCTGGTCCAGATCATTTGCAAGTGCGTTCTAGAGTACACAAGCAGACGATTGGCTCTTTTAACTGAACGGCGGGACTTTCATTCCCACAGCCACCGTATTGAGCATTACGATTCCTCTTGTTCAGATTTACATGTGGGCCATCTCTGTTTATACCACTTCAGTTTGAGGTAGATATCTGTTGGTGAGGTGGATGTGCACAAGTTATCAACTAGTTAGGTACATCATCAACTAGTCAACTTTCTAAAACTATTAAAAAGTTGAATTTCAAAGTTGATGTGTGAAGTAAAAAAAATAATGCGGCATGTTTTTAAATTTTTACTTTAACACTTGGTTATAGAATTACTCAAAATCACTATCGCTTAGTAATATTTTCTGTCTCATGTGGTTCTTTTCCTTTTGTGATTTCAGAGAAGCCATGCGGAATTACCTGAAGGAACGAGGAGACCAAACTGTGCTCATCCTACACGCTAAAGTTGCACAGAAATCATATGGCAATGAAAAAAGGTAAATGACAACTATGATACATGAGGAATTCATGAGATGAAATGTAAAGGATTTTTGACCTTTTGGTAAGTGTAAATACTTAACATTTACCATATTTATTATTTAGTCTCTGGTGGTTGCATTGTGTCTCATTGTTTTTCAGCATCTTATGCCATGAGCATTGCAATTTTAAGTTTCACTTTTAACCCGTGTTCCACTTCGTAGCTCTCTATCTATCTGTTTTTGAGCACATAAACTTATCCCATGGCCATGTGAAACCTCTTACACCGGCCATCTCTTCCCTGAGGTAGGAAAATAAGGTTTTTAGGGAAGAATGCAGTAAGAAGAAGAGTTGAAGGGACAAGAGAAGAAAGAACCTTTAGGAATAAAAAAAGGAATGAGAGAGAAGCTGATAAGAAAAGTAACCAGATAATGACAGGAAAGAGAAACAAAATGATTTAGGAGGTGAGGTGATATGAGACAGGGAAGTGAAGGAGAGAAGGTCAGCAGAAAGCGAGACAAGATGATAACGGTAGAGAAACACAGTGTCGGGGGAACTGATGTCGCGGTTACAGCTCGCTCGGCCTCATTTGGCAGAGAGACAGCGCTGTTATTCGTGAACAGCACAGCCAAAACCTGGACACATGTCAAGAGCGACAGAATACCAGATGAGAGCCAGAGAGAACAAAAGTGTGCGCTTCATGAAATCATATACATGTGCTCTGTAATCAGAGATGGTTTATGACTAGGAAGTGTATCATTTAGCTTCAATTGAAAATGAATGTGAAGCACTTGACTTGTTGCACCAGTTCTGCTTCTTTGCATGTCCTTGTGACCCCGTTGACTTTTAAAACAGCTAATTGTTACTTTTAATGTTGCTAACTCATCCCAGTCCCAGTGCTACGAACATAAGTGGTTCATTAAATCATGTGGTTTGTAAAGGAGAGGTGTGCTCCTACTTTTAGAACTAACATTTTGATTTACAGTTTTGCCTAGCAGACAATAAACCATGAAATGTCCCAGCAACCACCCTGGCAACTGCATAACAGTGTTCTAACAACCAGCTATGACACCCTAGCAACTGCATAACAATACTTTAACCATCACCCATGATGCCCTGTCAACCACCAAAGACACTGTAGCAACTACACAGTGGTGCCTTGATAACCATCCGGGACACTCTAGGAACGCCCTGGTAAATTCCATAGCATCCCCATCCTGACACTAGTGCAACACCCTTAAAACCACCCAGAATACTCTGTTAACCCCATAGCAATGCCGTATGCCCTAATGCATTTGTAGCTGTATGTACTAAAGCTGTGGATTTACATGTGATAAGGTTGGAAGATTAAACTAGAAGTTTCATTGCTATCTTGACAATGACAAATTGATACGAATCAAACTTCCTATGCTAGTGGTCCAGTCTAAGACATGCTCTTTCATTATTAGGATGTGAAAGTAGACTTCAGACTTGTATTTTCCTTTTTAATTTCAGAAGCGCCAGTACAGAATATGCTAAACAGTACAAATGAGGCCGTCATGTATATAGGGGAAACATGATTGGGGTTGGGTCTGCCCCTAAGTCATATCTACAGCATGTTTCAGTTTGACTGGATGTGGAACTGCTGTTATTCCCCTTTTATAGCACCAGTTTTCAGATATTAGCTGCAGTTGTGTCATGAGTATTCCCCCGCCTCATGTCTAGACGAGCATCTCTCCAAGGTGAGATGTAGTGAGCTGATAACGTCACCCACAGAGACCATGGCTTTAATGTCAAGTGCTTCTGCGTTCAAGGTCATGCTGATTGATGTCTGTTTGCTCCAGCATCTCTTTGTTGATGTAGCCACAATAAACATGAGATGAGCAAAGATGACGTAGCCCTCAAACTCTGGTGGGGATCTGAAATGTACCTTGTGCTCAGGTTAGCTTAGGTTTGGACTTTGTGTTTTTGACCATCTGATGGTGGTTACTTGAGTTTGTTCTGAAAGTGAGAGCTGTATCAGTACTACACATGTGCTGCCACCTAGTGCTGATCTGAAGTCATTCTGATCGGTCATGTACATTTGATGTGTAATGTACACTTGTTGTACATTCATTCATTCATTTACAGGTGTGTTCATAATTGTATATTTTCTCATTAATGCAGATTTTGCAGAATCTGTTGAAGTTGAATATTTAATATAATTAATATTTAATGTAATTATTTTTTTAAACATTCATTAGTCCTGCCTAGGTGCTTTTTTAAACATAAATTGATTGAATGATTCATTCATTCATTCCTTTATTCTAGTCATTTTAGTTTGTCATCTTAATCATGCATTTTTGTTATTTGATTTATTTAAAATATTCATTCAGTCATTCATTCTTTCCTGCCCAAAACAGCATTGTATTTTTTTGTTTGCTTGTTTAAACATTCATTCTTTCATTTTATTCGTTCGTTCATTCATTCTGTCCTGACCAAAAGCAGTATTTTATTTGTTTGCTTATGTGTTTCATTCATTCATTCATTCACAAAAGTAGAATTTTATTTGTTTATTTGTTCAGTTATGTTTTAACAGTTCGTCCATCCCATCCCATCCCCCCATCCCATCCCTCCATCGATTTCTGCCCAACAACAGCATTTTATTTGTTTTCGTTTCTATCTAGCTGATATCTAAATAAATAAATATTGGTGGGTTCAAGTCATGTCGGATACATCGTATTTATGAGTTGAACGCACTTGAACGCCACCACAAAGTTGTTATTACGAGTGGGAAGCTCAAAATTTTCTTTAAGCCCTGAGTTTCCAAAAACTGTGAAAAAACGGTCATGCAATGGACGCAGCCAAAAACTAAAGATATGCATGTCAGTAAAGTTGTTGAAATTAATTTTTTTTTCTTTTTTTTTAATGTACAATAAAACTATATAAGTTACGCATAAAAAATATTATATTATTGTATAATTATAATAGAATATATAGTTATGAGTTAAAAAAGTCATTGAACAGTTAAATCGCCATCTTGTTCCGACCAAAGTGACTTAAACGCACCCGATGTCATAATAACGACTTGTCAACTCGTAAGTACGAACGTCCCAGGAGGACTTGAACACAGCATTAATTCTGTCTAAATATATTTACATTATGCCAGTGAGTATTTCATGGTCAAGCATCACTCAAATTTTGTTCTGAAAATGTGTTTTGTGTTTGTCTAGGTTTTTCTGTCCTCCCCCTTGTGTGTATCTGATGGGCTGTGGATGGAAGAAGAAGAGGGAGCAGATGGAGCGAGACGGCTGTTCGGAGCAGGAGTCTCAGCCCTGCGCCTTCATCGGCATCGGCAACAGTGACCAGGAGATGCAGCAGCTAAACTTAGAGGGGAAGGTAATGCACACACTCACACACACAGATGTGCTGCCAGAATAAAATGACAAGAGCTACTCAGCCGAGCACACAGAGCCAAAACAATACCATTAGCATCCCATTACTTTTCTCATGAATACACAAATCTTGCCTCCTCCCTGCAGAACTATTGCACAGCCAAAACATTGTACATCTCAGACTCAGACAAACGCAAGCACTTCATGCTGTCGGTGAAGATGTTCTACGGGAACAGTGCAGACATCGGCGTCTTCCTCAGCAAGAGGATCAAGGTCATCTCCAAACCTTCCAAAAAAAAACAGTCCCTCAAAAACGCAGACCGTGAGTATATTCATCACCCACATTACACTCAAAAGTATTGCGTTTACGACCATTAGACAGTTTTGGAATGAATGATGACACCCTGCTATATGAGAGATATGGAAATGGGATAGTAGACATGGCTTTTGATTTACACAACATTGTCTGAAGTCTCTGTGGTTTGTTCATTCTCCTGTGTGCAGTCTGTATAGCATCAGGAACGAAAGTGGCATTATTTAACCGACTTCGCTCGCAGACGGTCAGTACACGTTACCTGCACGTAGAGGGAGGAAACTTTCACGCCAGCTCACTGCAGTGGGGAGCCTTCTACATCCACCTCTGTAAGTCTTTGTGCACATTTCTGTGAAGTAATGTTGATTGCCAAATTGTTAAAGAACTGTTCAAGGGACACAATCCCCGGCCTAACTTGGATATTCACTACAGTTCAAAAGTTTGGGGTTGATAAGATTTTTTAACAGTTTTTAAAAGCTCTCTTGTGCTCACCAAGTCTGCATTTTTTTAAATGTATCTATCAAATCAGTAATATTGTAAAATATTATTACAATAGAACAACTGTTTCTATTTTAATGTATTTTAAAATGTAATTCATTACTGTGACGCAAATCTGAATTATCATCAGCAGTCCTTAGTCCAGTCTTCAGTGTCACATGATCCTTCAGAAATAATTCTGATATGCGGAGTTGGTGTACAAGAAACATTTTTTATCATTATCAATGTTTTAAACTGTTGTGCTTTTTTTTTTAAAACCATGGTGCATATTTTTCAGGATTCTTAGATGAATAGAAAGAACAGCATTAATTTGCTATACACACACACACACACACACACACACACACACACACACACACACACACACACACACACACACACACACACACACACACACACACACACACACACACACACACACACACACACACACACACACACACACACACACACACACACACACACACACACACAGAGAGAGAGAGAGTAAAATGATATGTCTTTTGTGTCTTTACTGTAACCTTTGATAACTGTAATGCATTCTTTCTGACTCTCACATTTTCAGTGGTGTAGCTTTAAGGACAAAGTGGCTCAAAGTTCACTTAGTTTATGTAATGTTTATAAGGAAGTTTATCTGAAATCTTATACATACATGAGAGCAAAACTGACTATACTGGTGTGGAAATCTTGTTTACCATTACCATGTCTCTTAAACAGAACTTGCAGTTTATTTCAAAGAGTCAATACTGTGAATTACAAATATTTGCTTTTAAGGAAGACGTGTTCTTCCAGAGAAACAGCAGTCACGGCAGACTGATTAACTACCTGTGCAACTCCACTCCTATCTGTAAATGCATAAAGCCAGCCAATCAGAGCAGAGCTTGTCATTAGGCCACTGTTTTGTATTAGGTGGTGTACAATGCAGACCTGCAGTAGACCTGTTGCTGTCTATTATGTCAATCAAACAACAATTCTGACAAGAAAGAATGATGAATTAATTTCTCTGTTCTTTATTACTGAAAGTGTGTTTGGATGCAATGTTAAAACATACATGCCAATGTAAAAATGACATTGTTTTATTGACACTGAAATGTTGGTGTTTTGACAATCGTGAAAGGTCTGATCACACAGGATAAGCTTAGTCTTGTTAATGATATTTTAGTGGACGATGAAGAGTCGGAGGGAGAGGAGTTCACTGTGCGAGACGGCTACGTTCACTATGGCCAAACAGTCAAACTCGTGTGCTCTGTGACAGGCATGGCTCTTCCTCGACTGGTAAGCCCATGTCAATGTGTGTCTCTGTTTTTTTCTGTCAGATGACAGTATATATAATTATCAGACAGTTTATATGATTAAGTCATGATCAGTCACTGCTGTGAAGAAAGCAGTTTGGGTACATTAAAACAGCACAATGTTGTCATCCTGATATTTATGATACTTCTACTGATACTCTTATCAACTTCACTTCATTTCCTTCTTCCCTGCCTGTCTTCTTCCCGAACACACACACACACACACACACAGGTCATCCGTAAGGTGGATAAGCAGACTGCCTTGCTGGATGCAGATGACCCCGTCTCCCAGCTGCATAAGTGTGCCTTTTACTTGAAGGATACGGAGAGGATGTACCTGTGCCTTTCTCAAGAGAGGATCATTCAATTTCAAGTGAGTCGCTCACTTGAGTAAATGCATTTCACTGTGCTAATAATGGTGTCTTCAGTAATGTTCATAAAGATAATGTTAGAAGCACTTTGAGTTTTTATTTTTTGCCGGTCTGAGTTATGCTTGTTGTTTAAAGTTGGAGATATGTATTCTATTAACATTACTTGTGTATTTCTTGAAGTGTATTGAAAGCATTTTGTAGTTTTTTTTTATTACGACCTCCAAACTAAATATTTGTCCATTGTCAATGGCTAGATTTATTTAGGTTCATTATCCTTTTTCATACTAATACACATTTTTAATGTACACTTGTGTTTGAAAGTTTGGGTTTGGGAGGTTAAAAAAAAATACTTTTGAGATGTTTTTGAAAAAAGTCTCTCTATCTCAAGGCTGCATTTATTTGGTCATATTATTGCAATTTAAAACTGTTTTCTATTTTAATAAATTTCAAAATGTAATTTGCTCCTGTGATGGCAAAGCTGAATTTTCAGCAGCCTTTACTCATTCTTCAGTGTCACGTAATCATTCAGTAACCATTGTAATAAGCTGATTTGGTGCTCAAGACACATTTCTTACTGTTGAAAAATTGTGCTGCTTAAGATTTTTGTGGAAACCGTGGTAATTTTCTATTCAGATGAATATAAAAAGTTCAAAAGAAACACAATTTATTTAAAATATAAATAATTTGTAACATTACAAATGCCTTCAATGTTACTTTTGGTAAACTTAATGTCCTTGCTGAATAAAAATAAGTAAAAAAAAATAACTCACTGGCCACTTTATTAGGTACACCTTGCTATACAGGGTTGGACCCCCTTTTGCCTTCAGAACTGCTTTAATTCTTCGTGGCATAGATTCAACAAGGTGTTGGAAACATTCCTCAGAGATTTTGGTCCATATTGACATGATAGCTTCACGCAGTGTCTGCAGATTTGTTGGCTGCACATCCATGATGTGAATCTCCCGTTCCACCACATCCCAAAGGTGCTCTATTGGATTGAGATCTGGTGACTGTGGAGGCCATTTGAGTAAAGTGAACTCATTGTCATGTTCAAGAAACCAGTCTGAGATGATTTGAGCTTTGTGACATGGTGCATTATCCTGCTGGAAGTAGCCATCAGAAGATATGTTTTATTTCATTTATTTATACAGGGACAATGCACAACAAAAGTGTTGTGCCAAAGTTAGCTATAAAGCTCATTTGCATTTGCAGTCCCTGGGCAGGATGTATTACAACATTACAATATTCAATCAAAAACAATACAATACATACAACACATACAATATCACATCATACTCCATTGAATTAAAAAATCAAATCAATGATCACATATTTGATTTTCTTTAAGCCATACTTTAAGCGTAGTTTTAAAAATACTTAATGTTGTACTCTCTAATAAAAACAGGTATTAAATTCCATCTTTCTGCTGCTCTTGGTTGTAACATCCATATATATATTTATTTATGTAAGTAGCCATCTAAGAAGTGGGATGAAGTCATTTAGTCATTAACACAAAATAAACATCCTCAGGGTTATACAAGACTCCTGATTTGTGTTTATTTTGCGATAATGCCTAGTTGATTGTGTATTATACCTAATATTATTTTTTGTTAAACTGCTATTTTTGTGTTCAAAGTTTTGATGTGTGTTTTATGTGTGTATATGTGTGTATGTGTGTGTGTGTTTAGGCTACTCCATGCCCAAAGGAACCAAATAAGGAGATGATAAATGATGGCGCCTCCTGGACAATCATCAGCACAGAAAAAGCAGAATACACCTTCTATGAGGGCATGGGCCCCGTACACACCCCCGTCACACCTGTGCCTGTGGTCGAGAGCTTACAGGTAACACACACACACAGGCTTTTTCCAGAAGCTTACATCTCTTACTTACATTGTCCACTCACAAATCTCTGCCTGCGGTTAATAATGTGTGTACACTGTATGTGTGTGTGAGCAGTTAAATGGTGGAGGAGACGTAGCAATGCTGGAGCTGACAGGACAGAACTTCACTCCAAATCTGCGGGTGTGGTTTGGTGATGTAGAGGCAGAAACCATGTACAGGTAAGGATGTTATTTGAAAAGATATTCATATGGCAAAAGGGAATATAAATCCAAGAGGTTTTGAAATTCTGTTAATCTATGAACAGATACATTTATAGTGGGACTTTTAATGAATAGAGTTATAAACGGGCAACTAAAGGCCTTTCGTACAAATGTTTATAAGCGCTTTTAGTTCATCTTATTGATCTAACAAGTCAGTCATTTTACAGTTAATTAAATTCATATCAGTGTAAATTTTAATTTCTATACAAAAATGTAAAATAAATTGCGTATATTAATAAGTTTTAGTTTAACATCTGATGTGGCCCTTGTTGAAAATAAGTACTTATTACAGAAATAATATACTTTAAAAGAATAATGGGTTACACTTTATTTTGATAATCCACTTATACATTCTACTAACTATAAGTAACTTTGCAACTACATGTCAATTAATTCTCATTAATCTGCAACTACATGTCAACTAATTCTCAGAGTAGACTGTTAGGGTTGGTTTAGGGTTAGTAGAATAAGTTGACATATACTTGCAAAGTTTCTCATAATCAGTATGTTGTATGTTGTTGACCCATCAAAATAATTTTTTAGAAGATATTAAGCAGACAGTCTACTAATACTCTAATGACTTCTAGATGACATTTAGTTGCAAAGTCACTTACTCTTAGTAGAATGTCTAAAGTGGACTATCAAAATAAAGTGTTACCGAATAATGTAATGTCAATTGCAATTAAATTAAAATGTATTTTAGTTTCTATTTATATTAAATGCTATTTTATGAATTTGTAAAGTGCTATACCACTTACGTATATCTATCATATATCATAATTTCCTTTATTGTCTTTGAAATATGGTTTAAGAGAATGAATTGACAAGTGTTTATAGTAAACTGAAATATACTTAAGAATTGTATACAAGACAAATATATAATATATAACCTTGTAAAACCTTAACACTTTTTTAAAAAGTGTACTGTGCTGTGTTAAGAAAGAGTCCTTGTAATTAATATTATATAATCTGCAAAATAAACTACATAACCTTACGATTTAAAGTACATTCAGTACTAGCGCAGTAAAGTAAAGCGCACTATATTTTCACAAGAGAGTCCTAAATCCTTATAAACCTGTTAAATGCAGCAGTAAATGGCTTGTTAAGCTTTGACAGGACATAAGTTTAGTGAAGTGCCTCTGCGTAGTAAAACCGAAGTGAACAAGACCCCACACGTATTGTTTAAAGCCTCATGTGGTCGTTAAAGAAAAGTATGTACCTTTATCACTGCTGACAGTTAAACATTTTGCAGGCAGTGACAGACTGAATTATTAATAGACATGATATTTCCTCTAAAGGTGTGGCGAGAGCATGCTGTGCGTCGTCCCAGACATCTCGGCGTTCCGCGAGGGCTGGCGGTGGGTGCGGCAGCCGGTGCAAGTCCCTGTAACGCTGGTCCGTAACGACGGTATCATCTATTCCACGACGCTCACGTTCACATACACACCCGAACCCGGTCCCCGTACGCACTGCAGCGCGGCCGGCGCCATCCTCCGAGTGGGCAACACCAGCTTGCATTCCACGACCGGGAACAGCGCTGGAGGAAACGGAGAAACAGCACCCTACGGTGTCAACAGCACATCTAACGCCGTCACAGCGTCGTCCTCTAATGCAGCCACGGCTGTGGTGTTATAACCCACACAGCAGCGCTCACAAACTCACAATGTGCTATGCGTGAAACAAATTCAACAGACTACAAACAGTTTGCAAAAGTGCTGCATATTGAATTTCAATATAAAATCCCGGAGATGAAAAATGAGGGATGTATGGGCGAAAAAGGCTAAACCTGTGGCGAGGGCAAAATATTTGAGAATGGTTCTCCTGTGCCCTCTTGTGGTTTTCTCTAAGGAGCCGGTCGGGTGCTAGCAATAGACAATGCCTGAGAGGAAACACCATCACCTGTTAACAGGTGTAGAAGACATGGAGACAAGACCACAGCCGTGTACAAAATGCGTTGACTGAAAATGATGTTCAGTCTCTTTCGTTTCTTCCTTCCGGTCTGTGTGTGGATTGAGATGTGTCTCAGACTGGGAGGTCTAAACTCTTAGGAAAAGGGTCACATGGAAATTGTGAGATGAGATGACAGTTTTTATGGACCAAGGATATTGTATAAGCTTTAGTAAAGGTACTTTTTTTTTCTCCATACCTTTTTATATCAAACATTATAGTACGCTTTTGTTACCAAATAGGTTCCTCCTCTGAGCTTTTTCTGTAGATACTTTCATATACATCTGTTCGGTTGGACTCCTTCATTTTTGATACTTTGTATTTTGTAAAACCATTACTTTTTTCACCCTTTGTTGTTTTCCATTCAGTTAAGTTGTTTTCATTTTTCATTTGGAAGAAACTCAGAGGGCCTGTTTTTTAATCCTTCGTTTTTATGAAGTCTTTAAAAAGAAAAGAGCTTTAAGCAATGCCTCCGCCTTGCCTGCATTACAAAAATGCGCTACGCTTCCTTTAAGCATTTCATCGATGTGTCTAGATCTCACAAAAGGAGCAATGCCATCTTTCTGTCTTATTTGGTATATTTAAACCAGAAAACACAAAATAGAGGCTTTAGATGCGACGTGTCTCTTCGATGCGGTAGCCATAGTGTAGTCCATTTGTTCTAGGATCTCACATATCAATATCAGAAAGTTCGCTGTAGTTGGATATATGTAACGTTAAAGTTTGGACACGAGTTTAGACTCCTACAGTTTAGTGCCGCTTTATACTGTTTCCTTTCTCAAATTCAGTTGTTTGTCTTCCTAAACTTCCATTTGCATTTTTTTAAATTTGAAGTGGTCTCAAAAGCGGATGATTTGGAGACGTGCTCTTCTATTAGACGTGGCCTTACTGGAACAAAGGTTCCCTGTTTAGTTCACTCCTTCAAAAGGAGGTGTACAAACGCGACCCGAGGAACCAAGCCTTGCATTTTGAACATTTTACATGCGATTTTTGATATTTAAACTCCCTTGAACTTTTGTTTGGATTTAGAAGATTTAAACGTGTAATAGATACAAACATACCCAAAGATATTATATTGCATTTGTTGTCTCTGTTTTTGAATATTTGAAGAGTATGTTGGGATTTGTGGCCTCTCGCACACCAAAAGTAGGAAGCTTTACTCTGTTGGTCATTGATGTGTTTATCGTGGCCTTGGCGTCTCACCAATTAGTAGGCTAGTATTAATGACAAAAAAAAACTAAAAACCTAGCTGTAATGAACTCATCAACCAGCACTAATAGTGTTTTGTGACTTTCTTTTTTATGTACAGTAATTTAACTTTTGAATTTTATGCGTCCATTTGTAAAAAAGAAAAAAGACAGAAAAAGATTAACCATTCAGCCATTTTTTTCGTGTGTCTGTGGCTCTTAACCCAGTTATGTCCTTGGTGTTTCTTGTCGGAACGGTTGGGTGTTTAGTGTCCTAGTTTGTCCTTATCTTATATGTTACTGTCTGGATAGTAAAAGGACATCATGGGTCTAGAAACATGGAAGTAAATGGCCTTTAAATAAGTGTCTCAAAGATGTAAACATACAGCAATACTGTATAGGTCACTTTTTGTGTCTGTGGAAATAGCCACTGATTTTTCACCAGCCTGATCCGCAGCATATGTGGTCATGAAGAACAGCTGGCTCAACTAGAGTCATCTTCACTTTCTTTTACACTTCATACTAATTTAATCAGACATCTTTTTTGGTAGATTTGCGTGGATCCTCCACTGTCTTCCTTACTTGGAAAATCTGTAGTGTAGTACAAGCAGGCGACCCGTCAAATAAGGCAATACTCCAGCATTGTAGGCCTATAATGTAGTACATTTCGGGAAAAAAAACTGTAACTTGAATGTTTCTGCAAAAAAAAGTTCACTTGTTGCCTCCACTAGCGTTTTCTTTTCACCATCTTCAACAACAGCATCTCTCTTTCTTGCTCAACATGTCTTTAGTCTGTCCTTGATGGCCTCTTTGCAAAAATCTTCCATGAGGTGGTTTAACCTGAAGCTCTTGCACCCAGAATTCTTGCGTAACAGTCTTCTTCCATTTTAACATATTCTTGCAATTCAGTATCATGTAAGCGCACACTTCCATTTGGAGGAAGATGGCACTGGGCAAAAGCATGGATGCAAATTGAACTATGCCCACATTAAGCAGTCCATTTAATTGCTAATATTTGATGCTTTTTAATTTAAGTGATTTTCATTGTCAGAGCTTACCATGTAATGTGGTATTGTATCTTTCAATTCTTTGTCCTTTTCTTCCCTTGATTTATATAGCTTCATGACCCCAAAAAGAAAAACAAGTGCTTTAAGCCAGTCCGCCTTAAAATGATACAGCATCATTGAAACAATTCCTACATAAACTAAAGAAAGCGATTAATTCAGACTGCAAATTCAGTGTGACTTTATCATGTTTTCATTAGCGTAGCACGATATATCAACATCTCTGAACCGCTCCGTCGCTCTGATTGCTGCCTCAGTTCCACGTTTTGTTTACATTGTGGATTCGTTCAGTTCTGCCCTTCACTTACTGTGGAGTAATGCTGGTAAAGTGCATTATGTTGCTCTCTGAACAAACCGATTGACAATCCTGCTGTTTTTTACTGTTTACATGTTTATTTTTTGAAGGTGTTGAGCTTTAGAATGAAGGATTTGTTCTGACCCATATCTGAAACTGGCATGTTGAGAAACTGTGTGTTTAAATTACACAGGATACATTCTAACAAAATCCATACATTTGCATTATATCAATTTTCTGCCAGTTATAAATCGGTTCAAGAGCTTGGCTCTGAAATGTTTTGAACTTAGCGTTCGAGGCATGTTTGTAGAGGTCATGTACCAAGCCTTAAAAAACACATTTAATGGCAATCCGAGTGAACAAATTGTTAGTTTTTTCTTTAAAAATCAGAGTCAGGTGTCATTTATACGTATTGGTTTTATATTTGTTCATTAACTTTGCTCTTCCAAAAACTCCTTTATTTTGTGCTTCATGAGCTCTGATCAATGTATAAATGATATGCCAAATGTCTTATACTTACATTTTCATGCACTGCTTATCAAACATGGCACGAGAGGCATATTTTCAAAGATATCTATAAAAAAATAACAAATAAAGAGTATGGGAAACCGTACCGTAAAGCACAGTGGTAATCTTTAGCGGCTTTCTAGTTCCATACTTCCATAAAAAGAGCTTAATTGGTCATAATTTTGTCTTTTTTGCCTTTTGGACATAAATGTGTAATCAAAGGCTTGTATAGCTTTTTCTGTTTTACCATCTGGAGAGTTTTGTGGCAGACTGACCACATGTGTTGTACTATGTATCAAGTTATGCCTTTAGGACGGTTTTAGTTTGGTAATTCACCCTCTCTGCTGGTTTTGCACTTAGATAAAACCACATTTGTCTAGATTAGTTGCTTACACAGTGTAACGGTCACTTTTCATGTAAAGCAATCCTGCTGTGCCTAATTTGATGCTCTGTGCTAGGCTTTACATGTGCAGTTTGTCCTTCACCCCTCTTAACCTTTCACTTCCTCTTTCTTTTATTGCTTCCTCTTTCCTTTGTCCTTCTTGGTCTGTTCTAGTTATAATATTCAGAGGTATCAGTATGGTAGCAATCTCAGTCCTTAATGGGCCGCTGATGTTAGGATCATGTGCCCTAATGTGAAACAAGGGGGCAGAAAAAAAACAAAAAACATTAGTTCTGTTTTATTTGTCTGTTTGTTTGATTTTGTACATATTGCACCTGCTCAGTTCCATATGTCATTAAATAATAAAACTGCAATATTGCCATAAAAGTCTAAATCTCTTGTATATTCCTTTTGTAATATTCCAACTTCTTACAATACCTTGAAACAGGCTTTTTGATAACTTTATGCTTACCAAAACATTTTAAAATTATTTTATGCCTCATATTGTTTAGGTTGCTGTCCTGCATTGGAAATAATTTCTCAATTTGTCAGAGTGCCTAAATATTTAGCACCACACTGTCAGCCAACTATATTTCCATTTAGCCACCCAAATGTTTTTATTGGGTCATTCCATGTTTTATGTCATTTCACAGACTTCCTTTTATCCGTAATGGCTAATAGATGAGATAAAACAAGCCTGATCTCATATCTCTTATTTAGTAGCCTGGGTTGAACATGCAAATTTGCCTTTTTTTTCTTAAAGGGATAGTTCATCCAAAAATAATTCTGTTATCATTTACTCAAACCTATAAGAAGAGATTTTAAAGAACGTTTCAGCGGTTTTTGTCCATATTTTGAAGTTGGTCTTACACTGACTTCAAAATATTGTCTTTTATCATATTTTATGTTTTAAGTAAGTTGACCATTTTCATCACATCAACTGTTAACCAGATGCCTCCACCACATTGCTGACATAAACCCTATTATACAAGAGCATCCGGTTAACTTTTTTCTGAATGGCTTTTACATTTTTGTAAAAAATAAATAAAACATGCATAACTTCCTAAATGCTGTCTGATAAAACCAAATTTGTAAGTTTTAATGTGTGCTCTTCACAAGAATACAGTGATGCAACTGTAAAACAAAACAAAGAAGAAAGAAACAGGTACATTTTGGACCGACCCATACAAAGCACTCCTAAGATATTAATGCATTTGATGATATATAAACTGTCATACGTGAATCTCCTCAGGGTTTTGAAACGTTTTCTTTAATAAGTAGGTATTTATTTTTTGGGGTGGTTAAATCCGCTGGTATTAGACAGTGGATTCAAACTTTACACTGTTTAATGTGTCAATGTCAGTATTGTACAGAAATACAGTCAGTGTTAGAGAGCATGTGGACATGTGCGTCATCTCAACAGCATTGTAACATCCTATTATTTAATGAATATGCTGTCAGCTTGTTCATCTCAATGAGAGAGGAAAATAAAAATGTGAGTTTGGCATATACAAATATTACAAACAAATAGTGTCCTGGTGAAAATAGCCCAGATGTCAGAAGCAGCCTTGAGTAGGTTCTTTGAAGTGCACAACAGGTGTGAAAAGTCTCATGCGATGATAAGGACAGACTCTATGTACAAACAGGTTGGCTGAACCAACACACAAGATAAAGGCATCAATGTGTACTTTCCTAGAAGAAAGCGGTTAATGCTACACATCAACATATGGACATTACACAATTACCAGTTGGTACATTTTGCACACCGTTAACACATATGTTTACATGTATTGGCAAAGAATCCAAAGTAGCTTTAAGTATGTGTGTCATATATTTATCAAACAGAATTATATGTGCAGTCGTTACTAAAGCAAATGTGACGAACAAAATATAGGTCAGCGTACACTCCGAACTGATCTCGATGTCAGATATTTACATTACCATTCAAACGTTTGGGGTCAGTAAGATTTTTGGTCCCACTTTATATTAAGTGGCCTTTGTGTACTTTTTACATTTAAATTAATGACTTGGTACAATGCACTTATTGTGTACATACATGTTTTTACATTATACTTATATTTAAAAAAATACCTGCATGTAATTACATCTGTAAGTAGTTTACGCAATACATTTATAATTACACTATTGACCCATCCCTTACACCTTAACCCACCCTTAAACCTACCCATACCCCAAACCTGTCCCTAACCTTACCCGTATCCCACCTCGATAGCAGCAAGTGTTTTGCAAAACAATTTGAACACAATAGGAAAATTATACTTATTTTTTTATGTTAGTACATAGTAGTTAAGGCCACTTAATATAAAGTGGGACCAGATGTTTTGTTTTCAAAGAAATTTATATTTTTTATTAAGCATGGATGCATTAAATTGATCAAATAAAATAAAATTGTATTCTGTTGAACTTTCTAATCATCGAATAATCCTGCAAAATATATATCATGGTTTTCAGAAAAAAATAAGCAGTATAACTGTTTTCAATATTTATAAATATTTAGCCGAAGTATTGGAATGATTTCTAAAGGATCATGTGACACTGAAGACAGGAGTAATGCAATTTTGCCACAACAGGAATAAATTACATTTTAAAACACATTCAAACAGAAAACTATTATTTATATGTTTTACATTGTTCACAATGTTCCCGTTTTGCTGTATTTTTGATTAAACAAATGTAGCCTTGGTGAGCATAAGAGGCTTCTTTCAAAAACATAAAAAATCTCAACCTCAACCAGTCCTTTGAATGGTAGTGTAGTTAAAAGCAATATCAGAATGTTCTCAAAACATCTGGATGATTGCTTTGACAGTAACACACAAAAATAAAATACCAAGAAAAGCTAATTAATTCCTCTCCTCTCTCTCTTCTAGGTGAGCCAGAGAATTAGAGGCTTATTTATGGCTTATAAAGTCTCTGTAGGTTTGTAAGTCATAGCTCTAATGAGGACTGGAGGCCACAGTCTTGCTCCATTTAGTGGTGCTGTTTATTTAACAGTGACGTACTAAAATTAAGCACTGGATTCTATCAGCATTTCAGTGCTATTGGCAGTCATTGTCTGCATGCTTGTTCTCTCATTTATCACCAGTACAAGTCTCTCTCTTCCGTTAGCAGCCATTTTACTAAACATTGCAAAGCTTTGAATGATTTTGACACTGTTCTATATACTTTACTTGGTGCTGGGTTCCTATACTGAAACTTTCAGGGTGATATGAGTGTCAGTTATGCTTGTGCTGAGCCACGGATACTGGTGTCAGTTAGCCTTGTAAGTGTTCCTGAGCTTTGTGTGTTACCGTCAGCCTGTCCGGTCCCACCGCTTCCTCCAAACAGCGTTCCCAGCGCTCCAGCTCCTCTGGCACTATGCCGGGTGCTGCTCCTGCTCACTTCATTTATATCATCCCTACAGCAACTGAACGTCGCCAGCACGCCCTGTCTGAAGCGTTTGTTCATAAAACAGTAGACTATGGGGTTGACGCAGGCCGAGGTGTAAGAAAGCAAGTGGATGAAGGATATCGGCGCTCCTGAGAATAGACGATCGGCTGAACGTCTGTCAAAGGCTCGCCAGGCGTTAACGACGAAGATCGGTGTCCAGCAGAGGAAGAACAGCCCCACGATCACCAGCAGCATGCGAATGACTCGTTTCTTGGCCATGAGGTTTGCTGTAGGGCTGTTGCTGCAAACCCTTCTAAGTTTGGATTTTGGGTTGCTGAAGCCGGGCATCATGGGTTCGGGACGCTTTCTCTTGGAGGGTTGGAAGTAGCAGCCATCGTTGTCACCATTTTTCAGATTGGATGTGCCATATTCTTTCTCTAGTGAACAAAGTGAGCAACTTTTCCATTATCTCTGATATTCGCAAACAAAACAATTGAATTATACTGTAATCAGTAAACCCAAACTATTGAATCTGAATTTAAATTGATGAATAAATAGATTTTTATATTTACTTATACATGACATGGTAAAACAATAAAAAAACATGAACGTTGAGTGATTCACTTAACACCATTCACTACAGAATTACATTCTGCTCATTGATCTCTCTATATATAGATTATATGATATTATATTACAGATAAGTGTTTCCACAATGGTCACATCGACATGCCCATTTCAATGTCACAACTTGGCAGCTTGTGTTTTGCTGAATTTCAAGTTTTCCACTAAATATGACTTTACTTGGTCATTCATGTGCATGGAACTCATGATATTTCCATCTCCACCTAAAGGGGCACATTAGCCTTCTGGCTTGTCCTAAAAATTGTCATTGTGACTAAACAGCTTTATTTAAAAGGCTTTTATAAAATGAGTCCACATCTGAAGTATTATGGTCAGTCTATGATATTTTCCCATACCTCTGTTTGACTTCCTGTTAGCCATTTCAAATTTAATTCCCCTGTAGAGTTCGAGTGAGGTGAGGCCATAAGCTGTAATCATTATGATCCCAGGCATGAGAAAGAGTATCAGCAACAGGAAAACATACCTAAAAAAACAACAAAAAAACGAGCGGTCAGTTGCAATGCCAGACCTGGTTTGACAGTAAGAGCTGGCCGGTTGCATATAATACCTAGTCTTACAAGTTTGTCATCTCATTCTTTTCTTTATGAGTGGTCATAACTTTATAAAGTCAGTTACATAGAGGCTTAGTTTATGCAGTTGGCAACTGCAGGATGTCATCATCATATTTGTGTCAGTTTTCACAGTATTTTTAACTAACAATGTAAATGCTGGGTAGCTTTGTAGATTTAAATTTACAGAATAGTTTACAAAAATGATTCACTCTCATGCTGTTCCAAACCTGTCTCCAGAAGTTGTAATATATATATATATATATATATATACACACACACACACACACACACTCACTGGCCACTTTATTAGGTACATTCAAAAGTTGCTTAAATCCCCTTTCTTCCCCATTCTGATGCTCGGTTTGAACTTCAGCAAGTCGAGATGACTAAATGTATTGAGTTGCTGCCATGTGATTGGCTGATTAGCAATTTGTGTTACCAACCAATTGAACAGGTGTACCTGATAAAGTGGCCGGTGAGTATATATATATATATATATACACAGTGCTGCTTGAAAGTTTGTGATCCCTTTAGAATGTTCTATATTTCTGCATAAATATGACCCAAAACATCATCAGATTTTCATATGTCCTGAAAGTAGACAAAGAGAACCCAATCAAACAAGTGATAATTTTTTTTTCTTAGTCATTTATTTATTGAGAAAAATTATTCAGTGTTACATATCTGTGCATTGCAAAAGTATGTGAATCTTTGCTTCAGTATCTGGTGTGACCCGCTTTTGCTGCAGTAACTGAAGGTAAAGTTTCTTATAAATGCTGATCAGTCCTGAACAATAACATGTAGGAGTTTTAGTCCATTCCTTAGCACAGAACCACTTAAACTCTGTGATGTTGGTGGGTTTCCTCCTATGAACTGCTTGCTTAGGTCTTTCCACAACATTGTAATTGGATTAAGGTCTGGACTTTGACTCAGCCATTCCAAAACATTAACTTTGTTCTTCTTTAACCATTCTTTGGTAGAATGACTTGTGTGCTTGGGGTTATTGTCTTGCTGCATGACCCACGTTCTCGAGACTCTGTTCTTAAACAGATGTCCTGAAGTTTTCCTTTAGAATTTGCTGGTATAACTCAGAATTCATTGTTCCATCAATGCTGGCAGGCTGTCCTTGCCAAGATGCAGCAAAACAGGCCCAAGCCATGATACTTAAGATTCTTAAGCTGGAATGCAGTGTGTTCTATTCTCCGAACATAATAGCTTCTCATTTAAACCAATATGTTCTATTTTGGGTTCATCCATCCATTAAACCTTTATCCAATAGTCCTCTGGCTTGTCCACATGATCTTTAGCAAGCACTCTTCTTTTTGGAGAACAGTGACTTTCTTCTTGCAACTCTGCCATGCACACCATGGTTTCTCAGTGTTCTTCTGATGGTGGGCTCATGAACATTAACATTAGCCAATGTGAGAAAGGCTTTTAGTTGCTTAGAAGTTACCCTGGGGACTTTTGCAACCTCGCAGACTATTACACGTCCTGCTTTGGAGTGATCTTTGTTGGTCAACCACTTCTCGGGAAGGTAACTTGAATTTGGTCTTTAATTTCCTCCATTGGTACACAATCTGTCTGACTGTGGATTTGTGGAGTCCAAACTGTTTAGAGATGATTTTGTAACCTTTTCTAGCCTGATGAGCAACATCAACTCTTTTTCCCATGTCCTCGGTTATCTCCTTTGTCTGTGACATTATTCACTTCCACAAACATGATCAGACTTTGATAGATCCCCGTTCTTTGAATAAAACAGGTCAAATACTGACATTTGATAGTCATTGCACTGGCTGAAAACACCTCTGCATCGATAGACTCTAATTTCACCTTTAGATTAACTGCCAATCCAAGAGATTCACATACTTTTGCCACTCACATATATGCAATATTGGATCATTTTCCTGAATAAACAAATGACAAAGAAAATATTTCTATCTCATTTGTTTGATTGTGTTCTATTTGTCTACTTTCAGGACTTGTGCGGAAATATAATATCTGGATTATAGTGCATTCATTAATCACTTTCATAGTGAAGCTTGAAGGCTGTATGACTTTTTCCCAGTTTTTGTAATCTGGAGGAGTTGACGCTACTTGCCGAAAGTCAGAGCCAGTCTTTAGATTTTGGGCAGTCAGAGTTAACAGATTTAATCAAAAAGCGCATAGATGGGCACAGATTTAGTTTTTTAGCTTTAAACTATGAACGTTTGATACTTTGAACTGATTTTAGAACAGCTTGTTTACATTTGTTATATGTATGCTAGCAACAACATGCATATTTCAGCACAATTTTGCTGTGTGATGCTTTGCTGTGTGATCCGATTATGGCCTTTTTTTTCTTTGCAATGATTTACAAAATCTGCAAATGTATGATGCCTCAGATTTAAAAAGTTGCAAAGTGTATTTCAGCATTAACATGCATGGTCAGTGTAAACACTTACTGCATTACAAAGAGTGGCATGATGATTTTTCAACATTTTTCCTTTTGTGTTCCAAAGAAAAGAGGAGTGCATATAATCCTGTTAGCAAAGGTAATTTTCACTAACTCCGTCCACCACTGCTCAGATGTTTTGCCTTTAGTACAAACAGTTTATTACTTCTATTTACACTTCTTTGTGTGAATAGCATCCATCACTATTTGCTCTTGTACTTCTTGCAAACAGTATCTACCACTATTTACTCTCAGTATAAATAACATTGAGCTTTTTTTCCCACTTAGTGTAAATAACTGCTGCCGAAAACATAACAGCAGCATACAGGTAACATGAGGATAAATGACAGAATATATATTCTGTTCCTTATTCCTTTAAAAACCCTATCCTCAAAAATAAAAATCACAGCCCTAATAAATCTTACCAGGTCTGCATAACATCACTGGGCCAAACCAAGCGGCACATGTTGCCTGTGCTGTTGTTACTGCGCATGAAAGGCACCAGAGTGCTACCTATCGGGTAAGGCAGCATGAGCAGAAAAGACACGACCCAAGTGGTTGTGATGACTTTTGCAGCGTGGGACTTCGTCTGCCATGTGCGGGACTTAAAGGGGTTGCAGATGGCACTGTAGCGCTCCAGAGAGATGGCCACAAGGTTGAATGTGGATACGCTCACCGAAATACCTGTTTGGACACACAGAACACAATTGCACATACAGAAATAAATCTGGCCTTGTAAAAGTATTGTGATTCTAAGAAGATCTGATATATATGCTTCTATAAACAACAGTAAACACAAAAATGGAAACAGACATGCAAACTTTATAAACTAACACCAAGCCCTGATAACAAAGGGACCAACTGTTAATAAAGTCTTAGCTGCTGGCACTTTACCGGCGGAACATGGCACACTTTACACCGAGTAAGAGCGCAGCTCCAGCTCTCCTACAATCAACAGCGCTTGATTGCTTATGAATGTTGACATACCCACACGGTAATAACAACAGAGTATGTAAATTAAGTCAGCTTTATCATGAGCAAGTATTACACAACAGCACAAAACAAACACATAAAACATGCTGATGCATCAAATACAGAGATACCGGGCAGTAACATTGTCTCATTACTAAATTGTTTACATGGCACATTTGCGGCATCTGCAAGTGTGCAACCAACCTGGCTATAAATAGTTTTCAGAATTGCTAAACATAATTCAACAAGTCATAAATATGAATTCACAATGTATGTGACTTGCAATGTAGTCTGTAAAAAAAGCGGTGGTCTTGCCATTACGATTGAGGCTTACAATATAATAAAATGCTTTTTAGTCCAATTAATTCGAGCTTAACTGTGTTTGTGGTGCTTTTAGCCCCTTAATGAATAGTAATGAATATCTAAATCAACCTTTTTTATAACCAAATGCAAGAAAAAAAGCAGCTGGAACATTAAGAAGCCTAATGTCCTTTGGTTAGGAGACCTTTTATTGTCTGCCTCTCACAATCAATGTGATCAGATGCTCTTTTTAGGGCATAAATAAGCTTGAAACATCAGTGAATATAATGCAAACATTACCATACTATATTGTATCATGATACTCAAATTGTCTGGTAAAATAATAACATAGTTGTTATAATAGTAGCAAAAACCATTAAACTATTTTATTTAAACTATATATATATATATATATATATATATATATATATACACACACACACATTATGAATTTATATTTAATAAAATGGTAATAATTATTACAATTCTTATAAGAATTATTTATTATTTAGTTATATATTATAAAACATTGTTTTAAAAAATTGAAAGGTTAGTAATAAAATGAAGAACAATTTACTACAGTATTTTACTACAACCTTTCTGACAAATATAAGTTGTAAGTCTCTGTGTAAATGTATTATTTTTAAGGTAAGAAAATCAATTCATGTCATATTCGATTTCTGTATGTTAAATGATTTGCTGTCATCGGAGTCAACATATTTTGTAAGTTTGTATGTAACAATTATGCAAGCCTTGTTTCTATGTTTAAAAAATAGAAATATCATGCCTGACCATATAGGATGGATGTAACACTTTCCAGCATACTTACAGTGAACTCAAAAAAATGTATCAAAGTATATATAGTTTACAGGTGGTAAATTTACATGCAGTAAGTTACAGGCTTTTGTTCAGCACCTGCCTATTACATGTACTACAGTTGTTACTTTAAAACTTCAGTCACATGGTTTTAGACAATCACAATACCAAACAAAAACATTATGAAAAGAGAAGATATCATATTAATATACAGTTTGACTAATAGAAACATCTATCTTCGCAGAAATTCGGGTTAAGGTAATTTTTGTAAGGTGATGTATGGGCACAAATTGAGAACCAAGTCAGTTTCAAACACTGAGCTATTCTATAAATGAAGTGTGAACTACAAATATGACACTGACTCACCCATGAAGTACGTGGCCACTTTGCACATGCCGGTGCCGAAGATGAAGTCCTTCATGAGGTTTGGGATGAGTGTGAAGGGCATGCAGAAGACACACAGCATCAGATCACTGATGGCCAGAGACAGCAGGAACAGGTTCGTGACCGTCCGCATGCGCCGGTTCCGCACCAGAACCGTGATGATCAGGCTGTTTCCTATGAAGCTCAGGAGGAAGATGAGCACATACAGCACGATCCGGACCGTCTGGTTCATGTCTGATGAACAAGTGAGAAAGAAAGGTGTTATTAGATTTAACAAGCAAACAATACAGTAAACTTTTACTCAGATATGCAAAGCTTTACAAAAACCTGTCTAGACTCGTTCACAACTTTTCAGCGAAAAGGCTCACAGTAAAATGTGGTAACGTGTAAATGTTACCTTAAATATTTTTTTTAACCGATATAGCTCATTAAAACATGTTTGTTGGCAGGGGCGGACTGGGACAAAATTTCAGGCCGGGAAATCTCACACTCATCCAGGCCATCCCATACACGACAACAAATTCTGAAGTGTGACAACCCTATTTCTATTTGTATGACCATAACATAAAAAGGTCTAAGTATTTAGTCAGGGCCGTGGAAAATAATAAAAGGTTCTCTTTTGCACCTTCACTTCCCTTTTCATTTTCTTAATTTCTCCAATATCTCTGTCACTCCCTTCTTTCTTGTACCTGTCACTTCTTCACCAGCAGGTCTAGTGTTATTAACAGAACTGTGTTCAACTTGTTGCAAAACAACCACCTCATTGCAATTTGTTTGCACATAATGTTGTTATTTCTCTTAAAATGACTTAAATGCCCAAGATTTAACAAACCTATAATTCATACAAATATAATAACACAAATTTTCTAAATTGGCTAAATGCCAAAATTAGTACATTGAAAATCCTAATACTGAACACACTATTATATAAAAACTGATATTTTTGTGTTGCTGTTTGCTCTAGCTCTCTCCCTTTCTATACAATATATATCCATGTGAATATCTGCCTGCTAAATGTATTAATATAACTTTCCAATCGATAATGATGTCCTTTAGCGCAGTATTCTCACTGATGATAATAATGGAGTGCTACTGCCAACCTAACAGGTGCTAGCAGTTTAATATTCAGCTAGGTTAATAAAGACAAAACTAGCGTATTACAGATGAAACTGACCTGCACTTGAAGCCCTGAACAGGTTAGTAATTTCGCTACATTGAACTGCTTCTTCTGGCCGTTTCCTCTCCTCCCTCGAGTCCCGCGCATCGACTCTGTTCAAACCCGTTTGCCGGAGGCACGGAACAGACGTAAAGCGCGGCGCTGCCTGCTAGTCAAGACTAACCCATTTATTATTTATTATCGATTTATTAGGGAATGCCACAATCGGAAATTATTACTTTTGCACACTGGGAAGGCAAACACCCCCCCCCCCCTGGCCAAATCAGCCGCCAGCCAGTGCTCCCAATGGCCAGTCCGCACCTGTTTGTTGGTAAAAGTTAAGTAACTTTTTAGATTAAAAATTTTTTTTTCAGTGCTTAATATGCGCATAAAATAAAGTAATAAAGTAAAATAAAATAATATGCAATAAAATGTAAGATTGTCTTTACCTTTTGGCTCGGAGGTGGCGTTATTGTCATTTTTGCACTCCGACAAATTCCCGATTCCCAGTCCACATAATATCTGATAAATATCAGTGGAATTGATGAGCATATCGTGAATTGTAAATGTCTCCATGTTTGCTTGTTGTTTCTGATGGCAATATTCTGATGGAATATATTCTATATTCCTTCGCAATATAGAAATATATCTATCCAAATGAATTTCTCTTCATCTCTTGCAGGTGAAAGAACAACATTTGATCTGCAATAATGCCAGATATATGCACTCTATATTAAAACACATGCTTATATCTTATTTCATTATTATATATTCAAGACAAAATGGTAAAAAGTTTTGAGATATCAAAAGAAAAATAGAAATGAATAACAAAATAAAACCCATCCAACCCTGTATATCGTCAAAAGTTCCAGCTCAGGAGCTGTGATGTGAAGTAATGCAGTTGATCAGTGCTGTCTTCCACATAACCACAGACCCCGCCTTCACTTTCTCACTAGACACCCTCTAATAAGGTACACCCCCATTACATTTCCTGAATCATTACATCATTTGAATTATTTATTTATTTGTGAAATGTTGTCTATAACATAAAAAATTAAATGTTGGATATCTTCTATTATTAAGTAAAATATTACTATCAATAATAATAATAATGTGTTATATTTTTCTTTGTGCCTCATTCCATTCGCAACAGTTAACCTCAGTTATGCAATTCCGATTTCCTCCCATTCAATTTTTTTTGACACCCAAGAAATAATTTGGACCCTTTCTATACAGCATGTCAAGAAGACAAGTAATTACTCAACCCCCCCCCCCCTTTTTTTGTACATACATTTTAGTGTACTGCATTCATAGCTGCTGAGTACATACAGAACACTACGGTCAAAAGTTTGATAATTATTGATAATTATAATCTATTGAAAAAACTATCCTATGCTGACAGAGGCTGAATTTGTTTGATTAATATATTTTAAAATGTAGTTTATTCATGTGATGGTAAAGCTTGATTTTCAGCAGCCATTACTGTGGTAATCAGTGTCACATGATTATTCAGAAATCATTCTAAAATGCTGATTATTAATTAGCATATGAAATGTGCTACTAATTCTGTTGATTATTTTTACACGGAATTGAGCAACTATGACATTATACATTTTTTAAATAAAATTTAAATGCATTTGCTTCCATTTTACAAATTATGCTCTTGAATTCAGTTTTACTATCTTGACTTCATCAGTTTATCCTGAGACAGATTTTAAGGGCCTTTTTATGGTAATTTACTGACCTCTCCACCGAACAAAGCACTCACACATTTAAACAGCCTGAAAGATGTTTTATAGATTTGGAGAGTGAAGAAGAAGAGAGAGAAAAATGTCTGTGAAATAAACACACACTTTAAATGCTTCTAAACATCTTTACTTGTACAAAACAACGTAAAACAATGTTCTTGTGTTTATACAGTATGTAAATGTATGTGCAAAGAGTTTGTAACAACTATTCTACAACTATTCAATGCACCAGACCTGTGTCGATTTGTGCTTGTTGATGCAAAACCCTTATTAATTCTGACCTGACAATTCACACTGAAGTCACACAGTCAAAAAAAAATATATATATAGCACTGTATATATATATATATATATATATATATTGGATTGGAACATAGCCTGCTGTACATACTCTCAATTACTGTTCTGGATGGCAACTGACCTTTTTACTCTGGCTATGCTACTACATAACATACAACTAACTGATTAGATTACCATACTAACATTGTTGTGAAACATAAAGATTAGAGGGCAAGTCTTTTGAAGAAGACCACACAGGCTTTTGTTGTAGTAACTCATACATCTCTAGCACTGGCCAAAAGCTTTAATTCCTGATAGCTGCTGTCAGTTGTATTTGTGCATGATAAACATGATCAGCATTCCTGCGAAGAAAAACAGAGAAGAGAAACGGCTTTCTTGTTCATGTTTATACATGTTCAGGTTCAACCTGTTAAGAAGGATTAACAAGTAACTCCTTTTAAACATATCAGTAGTGTCACTTAAAGGCCTATGACATATGAAAAAAAAGATCTTATTCTTTGAAACCCCATTTTCCATTATAAATTTTAGATCTTTAAAGTAAGTAAAAAATGATGTGTAAATATGTTAAATGTTTTTAAATGTATTAGGCCTATTTAAATTTGTTTCCCCACATGACAAACTACTATAGTAATTTATTGTACATTTTTGAAAAATACTATAGTAAAGTACTTGAATTAATTTGTTGTGGTAATTCTATAGTTGCTGTGGTAATATAACAACTATAGTAATATAAACAAATTACTTTGCCTAATGCTGTGCTAAGTTCTCTATCGATACTACACTTCGTACTGCGTCGAAGACGCTAGGGGGAAACTAAATTTTCTCCGATACTGAATACTTTTTTTAACAACGCAGTGTAACTGCACAGCCATTGGTTTGTGCAGTGACTGCAAGTAAACCAATGGCGGCAGCGGAGCTGCACAGCCTATGGCTGGAAAGCCCGCCAAAGCCTGTCAGAATGGGCGGGGCATATGGCTATATAATGCGGGCATTCGCCAAGGCTCCTCAGATTTCTTCTCCTTCAGCAACGACTACAAGATCCTTCGCTCTACTAGACTCGAAGCTTTCCCTGTTAAACGAGCCATTGTAGCAGATCCGGACCTCTCTCTGCTCGGCCGACAGATTCCCTGCCGCTTTCCGGCGACTCTCTCTTACGAGAACTCCTCTATAAAAGAGCAAATTTTTGACGGCATTGCTGCAAATGCCGCGCATGGCATTGGCTTGGGTGCCGCCCATTCTGAAACAGCACTCACCGGGACGGAATGTCACCACTGCGGTGACATGAGTCTCTCCTCTCTGCGCTCGCGGTTAGCTTTCTTTTCAGAGAGCAACCCCGCTCCTCGCGCCCTCCCGCTTTTTGCCTCCCAGGGATCTGCGAGGAAAAAGCAGTGGGGCAGAGGATCTCAGCACTGCCGGCTGTACCCCCGCGTACCTCACTCTCTACCCACAGAGAGCTTTCTCCCGTTCTCTTCACCCGCCCGGACCAGCATCCCTCTGTGGCTGCGAGCGATCTGGTCTCATTTGGTGGGAGCGATGACGGCAAGTTGGACGACAGCCTGTCATTGGCGGCTTCAGGTGCCGAGGAGCTGTCAGGCTCGTATAATGACTCCGCTCCCTCGCAGTCTGCGCAGCCCAGCGCATCCAGCCCAGGCATGGACGCCGATCTTTTCCAGGTCCTGTCTAACTCTGTAGGAGGAGCTGGGTTTGGAATGGTCTCCCCCAGAGGAACCGTCCCGTAGCCGCCTGGATGAATGGTTCTTGCCGGGGCGCCGTCAGGCCCCTCGACAACGATCATCACCATTCTTCCCAGAGGTTCACAACGAGATCAACAAGTCTTGGCGTGCAGCCTACTCGTCCTGCCTATATGCCTCTTCTTCCTCCGCCCTCACCTATGGTTGAACCTGACGGAGATGAAGGATGCGGATAAGGTCCCCTTCCTCGACTCCCCGGTCTCCCCCACCGGCCTGTTTGGTCCTGCAGTAGAGGGCTTTGCTGAACGTTTCACAGCCGCACAGAAGTCGTCCCAGGCAATGCGACACTTCCTGCCCAAGCACTCCAGCTCTGCAGCCGCTTTGAGTCACCCCAAGATGGCGCCGACTCAGCAGCCAGCAAAAGCCGCGCCACCAGCTGTTCAGCCACCAAGCCCGAGCCCCGCTGCTCATGCTCGGCCAGACGCAACCCACCAAGATAGTGCTGGACTAAATGCCTTGGGCGTCTTCCTGATCAATGGGACAGGAAGAGGAGAGGGCAAAGTCCCTCTGCAGCCGGACCACCCCTCAAAAAGCCTCTGTTATGCCTCCTAGCACCCTGTTAAGTTCCGGGTGCGGACAGCAGAGTGTTTGTGAAAAATACTGTTGTGAACATTGGCTCCTTTCACATAGCGCTCACACAGCCAATCGCTGTTATAACGAGAAAAATAAAACACAAACATATTAAAAAAGAGAGCACTTTTCTTCTTCCCCTTATCACGAGCCTCAGGCCCCCGCTAGACGGCCTGCCGCTCGAAACAATTCAGCTTCTATCTCACAGATCTATGCTCCTCAGCCACTTATAGGGCCTAGGATTCAGGGTCAATTTTTCCAAGAGCGCGCTGTCCCCCAACCAACGAATTTCGTTCCTGGGACAGTTATCGACTCAGCCCGAATGAGGGCGGTAGTCACGCCAGAACGTGCACTGGCCATTCAGCAGCTCGCGGCTTCATTCAAACTCGGAGTCGTTTGCCCTCTCTAAGCATTTCAGAGGATGCTGAGCCTCATGGCCTCAGCGTCTTTGGTACTTTCAGTTGACTTCAGTCAAATGCGGCCCCTTCAGTACTGGCTGAAACCTCGAGTTCCTCTACATGCTTGGCATCACGGATGCCTCCGTGTCAAGGTGATCCAGGCCTGGGTGCCTTAGGACCTTCCCGAGAGTGTGCTAAATACTATTTCTCAGGCTAGAGCACCGTCTACGAGATGCCTCTATGCCCTTTAGGGGTCTGTCTTCTCCGCCTGGTGTACTACCCGCAGCGCAAACCCAGTGGTATGCGGCATAATGTTGATATTGTCCTTCCTGCAAGAGCTGTTGGAAAAGGTTGCTTCCCTTCCACGCTCAAGGTCTATGTAGCAGCTATAGCAGCCTCACACGCTCCTATAGATGGCCAATCAGTGGGCAGGAACAACTTGGTTATTCGTTTCTGGAAGGGGTATAGGAGGCTCAATCCGCCCCGCCCTCTCACCGTCCTGACGTGGGATCTGCCTGTCTTTGAGCCGCTACAGTCTGTTAACCTTCGTCCCCTGACGCTAAAGACCACTCTGCTACAAGCGCTAGCATTGTTAAAACGTATGGGAGATCTGCAGGCGCTATCAGTCAGCCCTTCTTGCCTCAAATTTGGGCCTAATGATTCTAAGATTGTCCTGAAACCAAGGTATGGTTACATACCCAAAGGGCTCTCAACTCCGATCAGAGCGCAGGTGATAACTCTCTCGGCACTTCCTCCTTCGGAGCAAGACCAGGGGTTGAATCTACTCTGCCCTGTCAGGGAGTTGAGAATTTATATTGAGCGTTCTGCCCCTTTTAGGCAGTCGGAACAGCTATTTATATGCTTTGTCACAAGGCAGAGACTATCCAGATGGATAATTGGTGCTATTATGCTAGCATACTCTTCTTTGGGCCAAAAATGCCCCATGGGAGTAAGAGCCCACTCGACTAGAGGCATGGCCTCGTCTTGGGCGTGGTCTAGCGGTGTGTCAATTGCAGAGATAGCCACTATGCGGCTGCACGACTCAATCATCGCTTTAGTCGAAGTAACCTAAGGAGCCTTGGCGAATGCCCGCATTATATAGCCATATGCCCCGCCCATTCTGGTGGGCTTTGGCGGGCTTTCCAGCTATAGGCTGTGTAGCCCTACTTATTTGCAGTCACTGCACAAACCAATGGCCGTGCAGTTATACTGCGTTTTTTCAGAAAAGGTATCGCTTCAGTATCGGATTAATTTTTTTTTTTTTAAACAAACAAAAACAACCCCGTAAGGGAAAAACAGACTGGCAGACTGGCAGGCTGGCAGGCTGGACAAGGCAGGACAAGGCTGGACAAGGCTGGACAAGGCAGGGCAGGACAGGACACAAGGCATACAACAAACGACGACGAACCAACAAGGAGATTATAAAGGGAGCAAATGAGGAGGGTAACGAGGGAGAGCAGCTGGGGAAAATTAAACAATAAACAGGTAACAAGATGGGTGGGGTCAAGACAAATTGACATGAGAGCACATGGCACACAGAAAACTAGGACAGAAGCCACATGCTCACACAAAACAAAAACACAAGCACATGGCCAGCAGACAAATCACCAGCCATGTGCAAAACAGGACATGAACACGCAGCTAATGAGAAAACTCATAAGCCATGTGTTCACACAAGACATGACAACATGAAAGCACGCAGCCAATGAAATACACAAGCTGCGTGCCACACAGCACAAGATATAACATGAATGCACGCAGCCTAGAAAAACACGAACTGCGTGCAACACAACAAAACACACGTGGACAGAAGAGCGTGCGGCCGAGCGAACTCGAGACCGCACACTCCCACAAAGAGACAGAACGTGGAGCGCGAGTGTCCGAACCTTGACACGAAACCGAAACTCAAGACATGAGTGCTGGGATCCGAACACCACGCTCCAACATGAAACAAGGTACGCAGATGAGAGCGCGAGGCTTCGAGTGTGCTCGAGTGTACTCACATGAAACCCGGACATGACTGGAGTATCAGGGCTCTGTCACAAAACCATGAATAACACTAGACCGAAGAGACAGAACCCTGACAACTATAGGGTATATTATACTACAATACACTACAGTTTACTGTAGTACAAACTAAAGTATACTACAGTATTTATTACAGTTAATCAGTTCACTATAGTTAATACTACAGTATGCTGTAGCATTCATCAACAAAGTGTTGTAAATACTATAATATATACAGTATAATACACTTTACTATAGTATGATTAAAAAACATTATAGTATTTACTATAAATTACTGTAGTATTTGTTCATGTGGTAAAATACATATATAAGGTCAAGGTATTTTAATTTTTTTTGTCACATACTCAATTATACAGAATATAATCAGTAGTGAAATGTAAGTCAGGTCAGGTCCGCTCAATGGACATTGCAAAATATGTAACACAACACAAGAGGATAAATATAAATATAAACATAAATATAGGCAAAAAAATTATAAGAAAAAATAAAGAGTAAAATGTGCTATAAAATACAATGTGCAATACAGTATACTGTGGACTTAATAAATAATAATATAAGCAGGGATGTGCAAGATGAATGTGCAAACAGGTTGTACAGGGTATATACACATAGCAGCAATACGGATGATGGAGAACAGCGAATATCTTACAGTTTATTAAATTGAGTCTTGTTAATGTTATTAGAACGAGTTCGAGTTCGGTCTTACTCCCATTATTTATATAATAAATAAAATAAATACATACAAGCTAAATAAAACAAGTTAATTTTGTGGAATTCATTATTTAGATTTTTACAACAGGAACTCTTATTATTAACGTCAAGAAATGCATGTCGGAACCTTGTGTTGAAGCCAGTGTTTCCTGAAGGGTTTGTTGTGATTTGCCTGGAGACGTGCTTCATCCTGTGATGCTGCAGCGCTAACAGATGACCACAGATAATCCCGTCGACGTCACATTCAAAGGATGCTAATGATGGACGAGAGCGCAGAGCTGTCTGTCTCTATAACGCAGATTGTTCAGCGGCTCAAAGGGACTCATTTACACTCTCAGCTGGAGAAACAGGCTAAAGTGAGCAGCTTCAGCTAACTGACTGCAGAGTGTGCAACACGATATACGGTCACTGCAGTATACACTGCCAGCTTGCGCTTGCTGTTGTGTTTCATTGCAGAATTTGTCTTTCTTCCTAGGAATGTTTGCACAAACCTGAAATTAAACTGGAAACGCTGAAAGATGATGTGAGAAGATTGTTAAAGACATCAGGTATGTCGTGGCAGTCGGATGTAGTAGAGTAACATTTTTAATGACATTTCAAGCATGCATCTTTTACTTAAAATAAAACCAAATTATTACGTAAACAAATTTGGGGTCAGTAAGTGTTTTTTTTTTTATTAAAAACTATTTTTTTTTTCATTTTTCACGATTCATTAAACTGATCAAGACATTTATATTGTTGCAAAATATTTATATTTATATATTTCTTTTAAATATTTATTTTGCATATAAATACTGTTCTTTTGTTCTTTCTATTCATCAAAGAGTGAAAAAAAATATTAAGCAGCACAAATTGATGGTAATATCAATAAATATTTTGTGACCAGCAAATAAGAATATTAGAATCTTTTTTGGTAACACTTTATAATAAGTACGCACTAATAAAATACTTACAAATCATTAACAAACTAGTAGTTTGTAGTTTATTTATAGTTCATAAACTGTAGTTAATACATTAATGGACTCTATATAAATAGTGATTTCTTCATTCTTCATTTCTTCACACTGATATAAAATGTATAGCTTGAATAAAATCGCTTTGGATAAAAGCGTCTGCTAAATGCATAAATGTAAATGCTCATTAATTTGCAATGTAATTAGCTCAATTAATGGTTTCATTACCGAATTGTTCATTTGTTATAACGAGTGAATAGTTCTCACTTTAGATCAGGTCACAGAGAATGGGAAAATGTCATTAATTAAGCGCTTTAAACCAGCCTTTATTGAACATTAGTTGCATTCATGTTCACTGTCCCTTAAAATGTTTGATGCCCCCCCCCCAAGTATATAAGTAAATGTTGGTTTAATTAATACAATTTTCCCATTTTCTGTGACCTAATCTAAAGTGAGAACTATTAATGGTTAATAAGTTGTTGACAAAGCATTATCTAACCCTTTACATATTAGCTAATTAAACAATAATACTTGTGTTAATTACAGTGACAACGAAATGAAGAGCTCGCTACTTGTTTAGAGGCTATCAATGAATTAAACTACTTATACTGTGTTTATACTGTGAACTATGAATTAACTATACAATTATATTTTGCAAATGATTTGTAAGTACTTTATTAGTGTATACTTTTTATAAAGTGCTGTTTTTTAATGATCATGTGACTGAACATATACTATATGATCTCGACATATATCAAGTGATGAATTGCTGTGAAGTGATAAATGTGTTTCTTGTGTAATTATTGTAGTGTCACTGATCCTTTCATTCTTGTAGGTTGGGAGAGAAAATTACAAAATGCCGTTTACAGGGAATTACACATGTAAGTGATATATTGTGAATATAAAATTATGTTGTTCTAATGCAGTTCATTAATTACATTAACGCGTTTCTTCTACTTGTATTTTCTATTTTATTTAATTTAATTTATGCCTTTAATTTATTCCTGTATTACCATATTGAGATCATCAGCAATAAAACATGATTGACATGATATTTAGACAAGGTTATATACTCTCTCACTCACTCACTCACTCACTCACTCACTCACTCACTCACTCACTCACACACACACACACACACACCTCACTCACGTTGGTTTTTATGTTTAACGGGGACTCTCCATAGGCGTAATGGTTTTATGCTGTACAAACCGTATTTGCTATCGCCCTACAACAACCCTACACCTAAACTTAGCCCTCACAGGAAACTTTGTGCATTTTTACTTTCTCAAAAAAACTAATTCTGTATGATTTATAAGCCTTTTGAATTATGGGGACACTGAAATTGGCCTCATAAATCACCTTCTCATTGTAATACCTGCCATACCCATGTCATTATACAAATTTGTGTCCTCATAAACCACACACACGCACGCACGCACGCACGCACACGCACGCACGCACGCACGCACACACACACGCACACACACACACACACACACACACACACACACACTCACACAGGTAATTTGAAAATGTCTAGAGTGTTTGTTCCTCCAGTTTTAGTATTTATACAGTTTTATGACAGGAACTCCTTTTGGCCAAATGTAAAAATGACAAGAGACAGAATAATTTTATTAAGCTTAAAATGATCCAGATACAAATACAGGACAGGACTGACAGGAGAGTCTGAGGTACAATACAGATTACTTCTACAGAGTGTAGCCAATACAATTGTTTGAGCTGGACATCGTTACAGATTAGAAAAAAAAGCAATAAATATATATGTATACATGACCCCTTGTTTGAAAAGGGACAGTGTTGTGAGTTGTTTTGTAGATACACATTCTCTGTTTGTCATTTTTGGTGATCTGTTTATCCTAAAATGAGTGTTGTAAGTTAATGGGACTGGGGAAAGACTGAAGGGACTGAAAGAAAGAGCTTAATAAAGTTTGATAATGGAGTATGGTGCCTTGATGCCTTGGTGTGTTATAGTACAGGTGTCCCTGCTGAATGTCTTTTTGTGTAGACGTTAATGTGAAGATCTGGTGTATGTCAGAGTTTGAGAGTGGGAGGAGCAAATATCTAAATACAAGTCAAAATCCCATTCCTTTTCTTCACAGAAGAATGAACAAAAAAGATTTAAAGACAGATCTACTCTCAGCTGTGTGGTTGTTAATCAGTGGTATATGTTTTTGTTGAATCCGTCATCAGTAGTTATTTTTATTTATTTTATTATTATTTTTTTATTCCATGTTGAACTAATGTGATTCATTTATGTGTGTGTTTGTGGGGTATAGTCTGCCTCCCCCCGGGCACCCTAGAGCACCTCCTGAACACACCAAAGAGCCCTTGGCATATATGCGTAAAGCCCAGGTACACATTTTTCTCTTTATTTCTCTGCTTACACTCGAAAACAGTGGCATCAATCAGTATTTCAGCACTTTTGAACTCTTACTGTAAGCCACATATTAAATGTCTGAATGTCATTGCATAAGTAACAGAATTTTATGTTGCATTTGACTCGTCAGATAAATGACAAATTGCATTTTCTCAGAACAAACTTCATTTTTCGAGCCATTGTTTTGAATCATCTGGTGTCAAGGTCACTCACTGTACTGTATTACGTCAGTTCTCCTCAAGTTCACAAAGGTGCAGAGGAATTACAGATGTAGTTAATCACATTAACTACAGTATAAACATCATCTGGGGGTCAACATTTTGCTTCAGTTAAAATAAACCATTTAAACTAACATTCAAAATAGTTGGGTTTCAGTGTTCTCTGTTCTCAAGTCTCTTATGCTCTGCAAGACTGGATTTATTTAATCAAAAAATACAGTAAAAACAATAGCATTGTGAAACATTATTAAAATAAAAATGGCACTTTTCTGTTTTAATACATATTACATATTAAGTACATAATATTATTTTTATTAAATACATTTATAAATGTATTTATAAATATGTATTTTATTTCTGTGAATGCAAAGCTGAATTTTCAGCAGCCATTACTCCAGTCTTCAGTGTCACGTGATTCAGAAATCATTCTGATTTGCTGATTTGCTTCTTAAAAACATTATTACTTAAAGCAGCTGTTCTGCTTAATATTTGTCAGGATATGTTTTATTTTAATAGAAACCTTTCTTAACATTATAAATGTCTTTACTGTCACATTTGATCAATTAAATGCATCTTCTGAATTTTTTTTTTTAAACCTCTTTATTAAATCAAATCTTCATTATTTGTAACATGACCCTACTTGTTTTTGTGAGATGTTTCGCTTGAGAAGTATGTGCTATTTTATTTACAAGACATCCATACATTAAGTGTGGCGTAGGTGTCCAAATACATTTTGGAGCCATGCAGAGAGCATAGATGACTGATCGTTTGTCTTGTGTGTGTTTGTTGTAGGTGAACTGGGAGAAGAGGATCTTGAAGAGTTTGAACAGTATGTGCACTGAGTTGGGAATTCCATTGGCACGGAAGGTAAAGGTTTATTTGAGTGTATGTACAATGACTCATTTACATGTGCATTTGAGCAATTAAACTCGTTTTTTTCTGTTATACAGCGGCCAGTCCCAGAGCAGAAAGAGCTGACAAATAAATGGAACGAGATGGGAACTGATGAACCAGGTAATGCAGACACTCACAGTCTGTGCTTCCACTCTGACATGCTCAAGGTTACATCCCATTGTGTGTGTGTGTTTGTCTGTGTGTGTGTTCATGCATTGCAGAATGTTTACACACAGGTTTGGCTCACACACAGAAGCCCCGAGCAGTAAAATAGCTTCATAACAATGCTATCGGTTTGCTGTGTATATGATAACATTCACCGCTTTCTGCAGGACACTGGCATAAACAGCCCTCCCTGTGAATCCAGAGCATGTCCAGATGCCTGGAACACATCCCAATCACTAAAGCTATTGCTTAGCTTCTTTCTTGCATTCTTCCTTCTGCTTGCACTTTGTTTCTCTTGTTCTGACTTACAATTTCAGCATGACTTGCAGTACAGTAAAACATACAGTAAACTTAAACATACGATAATATTGCCAGATTAATCCATTTTGTTTGTGTTAGAGGATTACTTTCAAAATGAACATTTCGTCATCATTTATAGTACTCACTCCCATTTAGTTAGTTAACTTGTTTTTCCCTTCTTTGGAACACAAATGTAGATATTAATGAAAGTGAATAGGGATCCCAAAAAAATACACAGAAACTATCATAAAATCATATACAACTTGTATGCCATATTCCATATCTTCTGAAGCTCTGTGTGAGACTCCAGTAATGTATTTTCTTTGTGTACTTTGTACAACATTTCTGATCCACTGCCAGAGTTTTAAAAACTGACATCATCTTTTAGCTATTATTTATCAGTATTAATCATTGTGGATGTGAAATGCCACAGATAACAGAGAGCAGTTAAGATACCGAGGTTGCAAGTTAAGGCTCCCATTACTTAAAGAGCTATTATGTCTGCTGCATTATAAAACTATAACAGAATGTCTTTGACATGATTGAAGGGTTAAGATTGAGATAATTTCGTCATCATGTTTTCAATGACACTAATTGGTAGGCTATTATAATATACAAGTTTGGAAGCACTAAGGTCTGTGTTTTCCTTTTGCAGGCTTAAGCAAATTCAGGCCTGTCTACGCACCCAAAGACTTCCTTGAGGTGGGTCTCGCTTACATAATCAAATCAGTTTATTGAAAACATCCGGTCAAAATGAGAAAGATAGGCCTGGATACGAAGCAGTTGATTGGATTCCCTCAGGAAATGTTCGGTTAAATTACTCTGAGTGAGAATTGACTGAGATGTTGTTTTGATAGCACCATAGAGCCACTGCGTTTACACTTATGAATGGTTTATTTATTGTTGGCTGTATATAATTGGCATATCCATATGGGATAATAGGGGTTTGTAGAAAATATTATCAAAGGTTGTAGCATTTATCATGTCTCACTTTTTACTATACATACGAAATTCCTATTTAGGCAATATGAAACATAATATTTCTTGTTGTGTAGGTGTTGGTTGGTTTAAAAAACCCAAATAACGAGCGCAGTGAAGATCTCACAGTCAGAAGTCACTGGGGATTAATCCAGGTTTCCCTCAATGTCCGTGACATTCCTCAAATGGTGAGTCTCCCTTTTTTATTTCACTTCCTTCTGTTTTCATGTCAAGACACAAACAATGTGCATCGTGATTATAATATACAGTAGTCAAGAGTTAGAGAAAAATCGAAATGATTGAGGAAACTATCTTGGTGCTCACTGCTTTTTTAAACCAGATTTTAAACCATTTTGATTTTCAAAATTATATTTTTGTGTAGCATTAACAGTGGTCAAATAAATGTTACAAGCTAACTAAAAAACGTATAAAAGTTGATCTGTTATTATTACTCATGCATAAAAAATACATGGTACATGCATAATACTGAGCTAACAACAGTGAGTCGTCCAAAACTTCAGAAGTGTATGTTGGATGATATTTGTTTTTTATGACTAGTCCCACAATGTTCTGTAATGTTCCAGAAAGCACTGGAATATTACATAATATTACAGTATGGTCCAATCCTTGCAAAAGCAACATATCTTTAAAAAAAAACATGGAAAATTAGTACAAAAATGTATCTGTACTAAACCAATGTTTCATAATTAATAGCAGGTTCTAAAATTTACCTGACCTAAATATTTACCAGAATATTGATGTTACATGAAAATAAATAGTACAATAATAATTAGCACCACATAATTACAGAACCATAACATTTTAAGTGAAACAAAGTTTTGTTACATTGTCTCATGCATTGTCTCACAATGATTATAAATGATCATAAATATAACCCACGTCCATTGGTAGTGATGAGATATTTTGATAATTTTGACAAGTTATTTGTATTTGTTGCAGAGGGAAATGTATCCAGAACTAGGTCTTACTTATGGACAGCTTGGTATAGATGATCACACTCATGTTCCTCCAGGTAATTATTTACTCATTTAAACCATAACATGATGAGTAATGGAGTAATATTACATGGGATGAGCTCCACTACTGTCAGATTCCTTTCACACTAGTCCAAATAGGTTGTTCCTCCTGTTTTTGATAAGCTTTTCTCTTACTGTCACGTCACAAGTCAACAGAGGCTTCAGCTACTGTATGACTCCTGCTTGTAATGTTTTGACCCTATACACTCTCTATGTAGTGTATTTATGCATTGTGTTTAATGTTACAAAAGAGGTCCACTGCTCATGTTTAAATATTGGTGTTGTATGGTCTGTTTGCCCTCTCTCTTCGTTTCTGTTTCTCCGTTGTTTCAACACAGATTTGTTTGAGAGTGAGCACATTCACATTGGAAAAAAAGGTAAAAATAAACTCTTTTTGTCGTTATCATGACACGAATGCTTGTTTAATACTGCTTTATCACTGGGTCTTGTGGAAAATATTTGTTTAATATTTGCCATTCCATTTCCCCTCAAATAATACAGTCTGGTCAGATTTTGAAGGCAGCATAGATGCTTCCTCCACTGCCTGTGATATCCCATGATGCTATACATTCAATAGAACAGAATAGTGTAGATTCTTTATTATCAGTTTAATGAAATTATAATTGTTTTCAACATTGATAATCATAATAATTGTAACCTTAGTACTGAATCAGCATATTAGAATGATTTCTGAAGGATCACTTGACACTGAAAAATGTATTAATTGCTGCTGAAAATTCAGATTTGGCATCACAGGAATGTATATGCCGATACATTTTAAAACATATTAAAATACAAAACAATTATTTTAAATTGTAATAATATTTCACAATATTACTGTTTTACTGTATTTTTGATTAAATAAATGTGGCCTTGGTGAGCACGAGATTTTTTTTTATAGTGAAAGTTACAAAATATTTGCTTGGTTTTCTTTAAAGTTCTCTTGAATGTGTTCCAGATCATTAGACATTATATTACGCTTTTCTTTAGGATGCACCTTCATATACAAAACAATGCTTGTTTTGTCAGTGTCAGGCTTGGCACCAAGGTAGCTTCTTTAGGTTTTAGACACATCCAGAAGGTTTCTCTCTAAAATAGTTTACTAAGATGTGTGAGGGTGCCACTTGTTTTTCTGAATTTCTTTAGTGGTGAGCGAACAAGACAGTGCAGCGGCGCAGCAGTACAGCAGGCAGGGCTGCCCCACCGGTCTCAGGGCCCAGCTATGGTCTCTCATCCTGAATACTACTAATGATCCTGAGGTAATGACTCCATTTTCAAACTGCATTTAGAAAGGCGACACTGTTTTGACAGTTATTCCAGATGAAAGTGAGCCAGTGAATTTGTGTGTGTGTGTGTGTGTGTGTGTGTGTGTGTGTGTGTGTGTGTGTGTGTGTGTGTGTGTGTGTGTGTGTGTGTGTGTGTGTGTGTGTGTGTGTGTGTGTGTGTGTGTGTGTGTGTGTGTGTGTGTGTGTGTGTGTGTGTGTGTGTGTGTGTGTGTGTGTGTGTGTGTGTATGAGTGGTACTGCCCTGGAAGACCATCAGAGTCTTCACTTGAAGTGCTTCTTCAGAGTAAAGTGGGACTAGTTTCAATAGCCATTTTCAAAGGAAATTGTTTAAATGTTTGGGGTATGTAAGGATTGTATTTATTTTAAATAAATTGTTACATTTATTCAGCAAGAACACATTAAATTGAACATAAGTGACAATCATTATAAAAAATCCCAATAAACTATATTCTTTTGAACTTACTATTCATCAAAGAATCCCAAAGAAAATGTAAAATGGTGATACATTTATAATAACAAGATTTTTTTCTTGAGCACAAAATCAGCATATTAGATTTCTGAAAGTAATGACTGTGAAACATTCAGGTTTGTCGTCACAGGAATACATAACATTTAAAAACAATTCTTAAATTGTAATAATATTTTATAATATTGCTGTTTTTACTGTATTTCTAAAATTAATGCAACCTTGGCGAGCACAAGAGACTTCTTTCACAAACTCCAATCTTTTGAACTGTAGTGTATATACAGTATACTTTTTTTATCCCTTTCATACACACACAGTCATGCACAGATCCTCAAACATATAAAACTACCATACATGTTTATGTATATTTAAACAGATGAAACTGTATGTATATTTTATTTGACATTTATGGCAGCTGTTGTGAACATGTGCCAGAACCGACATTTTATGGGTATTTATTTGCACTTATCAGACACATTCATGGCTGAAATGTTCCATATGCTGTGCAAATTACGGTTTCAGAGTACAAGTAGTAAAAGCATGACACAATGTTTTGTGAGGGTTAATAAAATTAAATATAAGATGTAAACATATTTAACAGTAGAGATTTTGTTAAGGCTCAAATCAAGTTGACATCAGAATGAAGTATGTTTGGTTGGTGTGAAAGCAATTTTTGCTGATGTGTACCATATTTGAACTTTATCTAAGTTTGCTTTAAAAGGTGGTTTGGCAGCTGCTATTAATGATGTATAATTTGCATTCTGTTTATAGCATAATGCCTTTCAAAATGTGAAAAGACATTTTAAAATTGTACTCTGGTCCTGACCAAGCAGTCTAATCAATTGTAAAAAATTGTCTTAAATACATGATCCTTCCTAATACAATTAGCTTGCTTGTGGGGCAGAAATGACATTTGAAAATGATTGTTCACCTGGCCGTCTAATAGTTGCCATTTTCGCAGATGAAGCGATGTCTCCCAGCTGGCTTATGGGTCCTTGGGCCTTCATTATAGCAGTGAAACAGCATCTGGATTATGTACTTTCTCTATGTGTTAATAAGAAGACAAACACCTGGCGTGGGGCGACATATTTTATACAAGTAGAGTAATCCCTCACTTTTTGAGCTAGTGCTGCAGATGTGGGCAGGACAGGAGCCAGTGGAATGACCATGAGAGGGGAAAAGGGGAAATCACAAGAGGTTTACATGTTTCAGGTGGAACAATTATGTAACTGCTGATAAAGCAGCTGTCTGGATGACGGTGACCAGCTCACATACCTATTCTCAGAAAAATGGGAAAAAAATTCACCTGTCCCTCTGGGTAACTTACTTTCCAAGTAAGAATGTCCTGGGATGAATTGTCTTGAATGCAGGAAAACTGAAAGTATTATTGGCAACACTTTAGTATAGGGACCAGTTCTCACTATTAACTAGTTGCTTATTAGTATGCCTATATTGGCTGTGTATTAGTACATAAAAAGCACATGTTCTGCAGGACCATATTTTACATCCCTAAACCTACTCAATGCCTAAATTTAGGGCCAGTTTTACTAAACGGCAAATTAGCACGAGAGCGCAATTCCAAAACAGCACCGATGGCCGTGGAAATTTCTGCGGGTGATTTACTAACAACACGCAAATTAAAGAACACTTACGAATTTCCCAATCTCATTTACGGTGGGAAAAAAACATTTGTTGATCCCCTGCTGATTTTGTAAGTTTTCCTGCTGACAAAGAAATGATCAGTCTATAATTTGAATGGTTGGTTCATTTGAACAGTGAGAGACAGAATAACAAAAAAAAAACTACAGAAAAACGCATTTCGAAACATTATAAATTGATTTGCATTTTAATGAGTGAAATAAGTATTTGACCCCTTCGCAAAACAATGACTTAGTACTTGGTGGCAAAACCCTTGTTGGCAATCACAGAGGTCAGACGTTTCTTCAGTTGGCCTCCAGGATTGCACACAACTCTTTGTCTTTCTAAAGTCATTAAGGTTTCGAGGCTGACGTTTGGCAACTCGAACCTTCAGCTCCCCCCACAGATTTTCTATGGGATTAAGGTCTGGAGACTGGCTATTATTTTATAATAATTAAACTCATAATGGCAATATATATATATATATATATATATATATATATATGTCACATTCATTTATCTTTCTGCCAGTAAGGTTATTAATGAAAATGGCATTTAGTTATAGAAAAATATTGCACTACTGTAAAAAAATTATATTTAAACAAAAACAGAGCATAACATCTAATCATGGATGATTTAGATCTGGTTCTAATTATCTGCAGTGATATGTTCCAGTACAGCCTTTTATATTTACATTTATGCATTTAGCAGACGCTTTTATCCAAAGCGACGTACAGTACATTCATGATGAAGAGGATGCAATGCTCTACCACTGAACCACAGGAACACTTTTATGACATTTAACATTTTTGACCCAGCAATCTAATTAATATGCTGCTTACAATGGCAATTTAATTAGTTAATTGTTTAGTATAATTAACTTAGCTGTAATGACTGGGCATAGTTTGATCTGCATATAGGTGCTTCTTTATCCATTATGTATTGGTTAATTCAATTCAGCTGACTGAGATAAATTGACTCAATGACAATTCCTTTGTTTTTATTTCATTAAACAGGACATAACACATTATGAACAGCTGAAGGCTAGAGTCATACACCATGACCTGCTGGTGGACAACCTAATATATAAGGTACATTTAAAGTATAGTTTATTTGATGGAAATGGTTTTGTATGCACCATTTGTTCTATTGAATATTCTATAATAGGTTTTAACCAATAGAGTAACAGTTCTGAAAGACCCATCTCTTTCAAGATCAAGCTGCTTAACTAATAAACAGATAAAATGGCAAGAGGATTGAATGGTTTTTGTTTGCAATGCTATTATATTTTTAAAAAGTGTCCCATTTTTGTACCTCTAGTAGTGCATCTGTTTCTGATAAAAATGGCTGATGCCTTTTCTTCTCAGGATGTGAAGCTTACTGCAAGTAATGATGACTACTACTTTGTGTTTGAGGACTATTTATATCAAGTGAGTGAATGCATGTCACTCTCTGTCACACATTTACAACACAACCTTTCGGTCAGCTTATTACAAATTAGAATTCTCACGGAGTCATAAAAAGCTTTAATAATCAAAGGAGGAGAACAATTTCCCAAGTTAGTTTGAACTTGACGTTGATAGAGGTCTTTGTACACATATATGGCTGTAGACTAAACTGTCGTGAGAACATTATCCATGCAAAATCATGCTCTTTTGACTTCATATACCTAAAACCAGATAGATACAGATAGGACTGTTGTGTAGTCTCACAGATAGACCTCTCTAAATAGACTTCTCTATTTATGGGGAATTCATGAGTCATATGAGCTTTATTAAATTTCCACTGCTTGATATTCACTTTCACCACAAAATCATAATCAAGTTTAATTTGCGGCGGGTTAATTTTTTCTATAAAATAGCTAAATATGCTGAGACACACTGCCTTTTTTATGAGGCATTTTTAGGGAATAATACACTCTTCCTAAATTAGTTTCATAAATGGTTATGAATAAATGAAGTTCAGCACTTAATCCTGAAGAGCAAGCAAATTGAGAGAGATTTTTAAAGTTGCTGTTCGCTTGTGTTTCATTAGCTGGTATCCTCTAGACAACCATCAATATTACTCTTTACTTCTGTCCTGAGACTGTTTGTGTCTGAGTCTTCTCTGAACTATTCAACAGAAATAGCCAGTTGTTTGGGGCTTCACAAGCACATTTTGTTGTCACTCTGTAACAGTAATATGAGTTGCAGGTGTGAGGTGATAAAGGAGCTGGGCTGCTTGTAAATATTGGTTTAGTGTGAACTCTTTGGGTAGTTCAAGAATTTCAGATGCTGTGTGATCATGATATGATGATTAGAAAGGAGAATTTTACGAAAAGTAGGGTGAAAAGGTTCATAACGAGAGGTGAGAACCAGAAGGGCTCTTCTACTGGCAAAAGTACTGCCATCCATGAGTGTACACTTTTTATTAATAATTACTATTCAGTCCAAAGAAACGTCTCTTTGTAGTTGAACAGATATACAAACACTAAGGGTTGTCTATTATTTTACTTTTTATTTTAGAGCACTTCAACTCCATTTTAATTAGACATTGCTTTATTATAACATAATATAATATTTTTGAATAAAATGTGAGTGGAACTTGGCCGAGCACAACTGGCAAACACAGTGTTGTAAGAGGTTGCCAGGGTGTTTCTGTGTGGTTGCTAAGGTATACTTTTTGCTTGCAAATACCACAAAATATGAAAAAAAGGACTGTGTTGGAGCTTTTAGGTCACTAGCACTGAATTCGGCCACTTATGGTTATGAAAGCTTTAGAAATGCTTTAAAAACAAATGAAGAAAATGCAGTTAAGAAACCTGCATCAGAGAAAGCAGATATAACTGATTTAAAAAAGATTTGTTTTTTTAATTATATTTCCATTTTGAGGCAAATAATAAAAAAGAAAGAACACATCTGCTTGACCTCTGCAAGCTACAGCTCTAAAGTGGCTCTTCAAATGTAATTGGACCAGGAAACAAACAATTTAGCAAAGATACAATGTGTGCTTGTGGCAAACACAGTGTTGTAAGAGGTTGCCATAAGGTATACTTTTTGCTTGCAAATTATGTCTTTTAGGTCTGCACTGCTGGCTTTAGAAATGCTTTATAGAAAATGCTGTTATGCATCAGAGAAAGCAGATGATTTTAAAAAGACGTGAGGCAAATTAAAAAAGAAAGAACACATTGCTTGTTGCAAGCTACAGCTCTACTCTTCAAATGTAATTGTTTAGCAAAGATACAATGTGTGCGTACTGCGTAATCCATGTCTTTCTGTGCTGGCAATTATAGAGATCTGCAGTGATGACGTGTTTTTGTTGGCCAACCCGGAAGTTAGTATCACTTTGGTTTCTCAATTAAAACCCATTTAGTTTTTTTTCTCCAGAAATGGCTATAAACAACTAAACTACAGCCACTAGCATTAAGCTTACAACACGATTTTTAGTCTTTATTTAAAACCATTTTTCATACAAGTTTTAGAATAGTTTACAAGAGTGTGATAAACACAATGAGGCTGTAAAAGCAGACTAGTGTGTAGATGATTTTACCTGTTCGGTGTAATGTATAATGTTTCACGATAACATTTGTAGTCCTGTTAAGCCACTTGCTAGCAAACTTTTACTGATCTTGCTATCACCAATAATAATAAAATATTTGAATTATGCCATAGAATAACATGAAAATTCAGTTTGTGATAACATAACAGCAATTTAACCAAAAAACAATTAAAAAAACCCATTGACTTCAGGATGATAGAACTGGACGTGCTAAAATGCTAACTCAATTCCTGTTTTTGGCCTACAAAAATCATCCCTGCATCACTCTCTTTTTCCATTGTTTTTCTCCACAGGTCTTGCTGTGTTTTTCTCGAGACACTGCAGTCCTGGAGCATTTCAACTACAACTGCGCTACACCGCCTAAATCTTGCATCCAAAGTAATGTCTTTTAAATGTTTATCTTTGTTGATATAACATCTTCCTTAGCTTCTTTTCAGTCTATAAAATTATTTTTTTTCAGGCAAGTCTGGCTCAGAGCAGTGTGCTGTGGTTTACCCACCGAATGGTGAGAAAGAAGCTTTTACAAGCACAGTATTTGCATTACAGCTTGTCCCAGCATGCACCGTATAGTCTTCATATGTTGAATTCTCTGAAATTTGTCAGAAACCAGTCCCAATGCATTTAATAGATTATTTATTTATTTTACAGTTTTCCGAAATAATTTTGTAATCACAGTAATCGTTATAACAGATAATGACCTCTCTGTCCCATAGGTGTCATTCCATTCCATGGCTTCTCGATGTATTGTGAGTATGACGAATAAAGCACATAAAGCCTAAAAAAGCAGACTCTATTTTGTAAACAAGCATCTATCTGTATCCTCTGCTGCAGTTGCACCACTGTGTTTCTTATACAATGAGCCTTCGAAGCTGTACAGCGTATTTAGGGAGATGTATATTCGCTACTTCTTCAGACTACACTCTATCTCCTCGCATCCATCGGTGAGTATATGTGTGTGCGTGTGTGATGTTGATGTGACATGATTGATTGCCTTGTCAGTTTACTTAGGATGATGGCTGTTTCTGAGCTCACCAAACCTGTGTGTGTGTGTGTGTGTGTGTGTGTGTGTGTGTGTGTGTGTGTGTAGGGTATAGTGTCTTTGTGCTTGCAGTTTGAGAGATTACTGCAGACTCATCTTCCCCAGCTTTTCTACCATCTAAGAGAGATTGGAGCCCAGCCGTGAGTTCACATTGCAGATTACTCAATACATTTTTTTATAGTATATCTTGTATGATTTATAAAAAAATATGAAAAATGGTCTTTATTCTTGTTTATTGGTTACTAGTCATTTATTAGGGGCCAAGCACAAAATCATCTAGTTTCCTATACGGTTTGTCCAGTTGTATATGTTAGTCTTCTTCTTCTTCATCTTCCACTCTGGAAGTCTATGGAAGCCCATATGGAAAGTTATTAAATTTGGCACACAGATAGAGGACAGTCCCAATATTAACCATAGCAAATTTTGAGTTTCTATCTCAAACACTCTAGTTGCCACCAATAGGCCAAATTTTCACCCATATTTTTGCTAATAACTTCTAGAAGCAACATAATTTTTTCCTTGGCTCATGGTGAGTCAAATGCATACCAAAATTTAAATTTCTACTTGGCAAAAAGTCTTCAAAAGATTTCCAATAGACCAAACCATTCTCGTAAAGCGTGTTAATGAATTTGACGAAATTCACAAAAAAATGGACATGAGGCTATATCTTTAGCAGATTATTACCAAACTTTGCTCTGTGTTATAACAAGCATGACCGAGGACACATGAGTAGATTCGGCACACCTACTGGTCAAAAGATAAAAACAACTTACATTTTGTTTATAATTTCTGAACAGTTTAATCAATCATAAGACTGATATAATTAGATTTGGAGCAGCATACCAAATCAGATAATACACCAATTTTCCTATGTCAGCCATTTTGAATGTGGACCATTTGAAATTTTGTAGTAAAAGTCTGTATTTTACAAACACATTAGCTTATTGTTATGACACTTATAAATATTATAGAATCACTTGGGGGGAAAGTTATTAAATTGGGCACACAGATAGAGGACAGTCTCATCATTAACAACAGAAAATCCATGAGTCTCTAACTCAAACTCTCTAGCGCCACCAATAGACAAAATTTGCGCTAATGTTTCTGCTAATAACTTCTGAACTGTAAAAGACCATATTCAGAGCAATCTGGCAAAAAGTTATCCAAAGTTTTTTGACATATCAAACCATTTTCGTAAAGCGCCTTTACGAATTTGTCGAAGTTTGTGCAAAAAAGAATGCAAGGCTATATCTCCGCAACACGTTAGTGGATTCTGATTAAACTTGGTATGTGTTATAACAAGCATGACCTGAGGGCACATGAGTAGTTTCAGCACTACTAAAAAAAAGTATTAAAAACATTGACCTTTCTATTTATAACTTCTCTCCAGTTTGGCCAAAAATCATTTTGGTCTCCTTAGAATTGGAATGGCATCCCGAATTGGATGATACCTAATTTTCCTATGTCATGCATTTTGGAAACTGTAGCAAAGAGCTGTATAACACCTGTCTTGATTTTGAACCCTTCTCAAACTGCATTTTTGGGCTGTCCCAGAATAAAATTGGCTATCGTGAAACAATCGTAGGTGATGTGATCGTGGCTCTAATGTCGGTAGCCTCCTGTGTTGTACAGTGAGAGGACAAAGACGGTGTCACGGTCTTGCGTCCAAAAGACAGCATGATCATTTCTGAATCAGTGTTTGATAAGATGGTACGATCCTCCTTTAGACCAACCAAATGCGAGATGAATTCATTTTCATGATGTTGTTAAAATTGCTTAATCAAGCTCTGTCTTCCACTTAGCTTCCACTTTTGATGACACTTATAAATAACTACAAACTGAAAGTGTGATTTGGATTGGGCAGGAGGACAGTCTCATTTGCTTAACTTGTGATGACGTTCTTAATCTTCTATAGCGTACATGTAGCCTACGACAAAATGGTAATGTCATCATCGTAGTAACACTGGTAAAAGCACATGTATGTCAAGCATATCTGTCAAAAGTTATGTGTTTTGATTCATATCTAGCCATTTAAATACACCTTTAGCGACAAAGGGATGTCGAGTTGTGTGAGAAAGAGCATGACAGCATCAATGGACCATGTTAAAGTTTGTTATGACCCGCCCAGCTAGTTTCAGAAACTTATCAAAATTGATTTCTGAATAACTTCCCAGTAGTAAATAACTTGACCATTCGTTTCCTCTTAGGAATGGCATACCGTAATTGGATGATACCTAATTCCTATGCCAGCCTTTTTTGGTGTCAGCCATTTTGAGTTCTGTAGCAAAATGCTGTATCAACAAATGTCTTTTAAACCCTGAGACAAACTGCAAGATTTTTGGCTGTCCCAGATGAAAGAATTTCATTGTCGTTCCAAACCAGTAAGACCTCCGTTATGCATGCATGTGTTCAACGTCATCACACTGGATCTGGATCAGCGCTTGCGCCACCACGCACTTGCGTCATGCACTGTCGTGAGCGCACGTCCACAAGAGAAAGTGTGGAGACGAAAATGTGGAATAACATCTTTATTTTTGTTTTCTTTGCGCAAAAAGTATTCTTGTGGCTTTGTAAATTTACAGTTGAACCTCTGATGTTACATGGAATATTTAACCGATCTCCTTGCTACGTTTCTGGACATGGGAACATTTCAGTTGTGTTGCTGTCTATGGGAGGGTCTGCAAGCTCTCAGATTTAATCAAAAACATCTTAATTTGTGTTCCGTGGATGAACAGGAGATCTTACTGGTTTGGAACGACTTCAGGGTGAGTACTTAATGACATAATTTTCATTTTTGGGTGAACTAACCCTTTAAGTTAGAGAACCTTGGTCTTTACTGAATAATTAAAGACAGCTTTTTAGCTCCTTTTATTTTACATCTGTTGTGCTTGGCCCCTTAATTGCTGCTTGCAGCTATATTTAAATAGTAATGTGGCTCCTAGGCATAGTAGTAGTAAGCATCTATGTAATTATTCTTGACAATTGATTAATCTAATTTGGTTCTGAGCCCATATGCTTAACAAATGTAATATCTTTAGATTAATAACAAAATAATGTTTTTAATAAACTTACATTTATGGCAAGAATATTATTCTAATCCCCCAACATTAACTATTAAAGGTCTGTGCAAAACTTTCCAAAGTTGAAATTTCAACCTGCTGAATAATAAGATCGATTTACAATGAAAGAGAGACCAAAGCAATAAAGGGGCCACTAGAAACACCACAAGAGGCTAAGAACCACCCAGAACACGTTAGCAACTGTATAGGGAACATGGTTAAAACCACCTAGAACATCATGGCAACCACACATCAGTGGGTTAAAAACCTCCCAAAACCTCTTAACAGCTGCAAAGCAATATGCTAATACACCTTATTAACTTCGTCACCTAACTTAATAGAAACAGGCTAAACACCACCAAGGAGCACATTAGCAAATTCATAGCAATGGGCTAAAAAACAATTAAGGCCTCCTTTATTACACATACTAATACAAAGCTTGTTACTTTAGTTTCCTGCTGAAACACCTGGAACATCTTAGAAACGGCATTTTCCTGAAAATATTGAAATCTAGTCAACATTTTTAAATATAATTTATTATTCTCATTTGTGAATGTTCATTAATGTCTCATGTATTATACATACTCACATGAAGCTTATGTTGCTTTAGTTTCCAGCTAAATTATGAAGTCACTTCAGTGACCGTGTTACATTGTAACAGTGCAGCTCCATCTACTGGATGAATTATACACACACAAGTCTCACGCCTCAAAATTTGTGTAAGCAAATAACAGACATTTTGAATAAGGGTTTAGGTCTATACTGCGTGTATGCTTTGGGGAGTGTTTCTCAGTATGTGTGTGTGTGTATATATCTTTCTTAGGTTGCGTATTGCCTTTAAGTGGATAGTCCGAGCCTTCTCAGGATACCTGTCCACTGACCAGCTCCTATTGTTATGGGACCGTATCCTAGGATATGATTCCTTAGAGATAGTAGCAGGTAGATCGATATTTTCTGTCTGACATTTTGCCAACTATTATGAACATGAGATATATAATTTTACTGTCACTTCACTGTTTCAAATAACATATTTAATGCAGCCAGAGGAACTTAATGGATACATAGTTAATGACTGTGTTTAGGAGGTGAAAACTCTTTAATTTACCTTCATATTGAAAATGTGACCTCTGTGTTAGGGCACTCTTAAATAAGAAGGGTCAGTCAGTTATATGGCATACACCCAGTTTCCTGTTTGATGACTGTTTGTCTGTCCATCTTTTTCAGTCCTGGCCTCTGCTGTCTTTGCCTTCAGGGCCGAAAACCTAATGGAAGTGACATCACTGGCATCAGCTGAGGTTATTACTGTGTGTGTGTGTGTGTGTGTGTGTGTGTGTGTGTGTGTGTAAGCAATACAAAAATAGTGTCTTCACTCACAGCCAACACTAGTAACCCAGTCCACCCAAGGCACATGTTTCAAAATTGCTGGGACGACTTTTAAAAGTGGACCAAGTCCCCCACACCCCAGCTCTAAAATGTTTTGATGATGTGATGGGAATTTTAGCCTGACAGTTAACTGTCGACACTGCATGTATATGTGTGTGTGTGTATCCTTCTGTGCCTTTTTATGTGTAACAGTTTATAACTCATTACTTAAAAGAATATTCTGGGTTTAATACAAGTTAAGGAAAGCATTTGTGGCATGATGTTGATTACCACAAAATAGTTTCCAATTGTCCTTAACTTTTTTTCTTTATAAACACAAAAACCTGTGTTCCATTGAGGCACTTACAATGGAAGTAAATAGGGACAAAATATAAACAATACGTCTTAACATTGATTTTAGTTAGGAATAAATGGCTTACTAACCTTTCTGTGTGCAGTTAAATCCAATTTTACATCTGTGTTGCCACTACAACGTAACGGGATAAACCACAAAACTTATAACAACTGTAAAATGATGATTTAAACCACTTTGACCAGAGTGGTCAAATCCAGTTATTTTAATAGGAATCCATGCCATTTGGAATTTTGTGTGAAGGTGAAGATTCCCCTTCTCTTTCATTGAAAAAGACCGTGTTCAGTAACCAAGATTTTTTTTTTTTTAAAGAAAACAGGAGACAAATCTAAATTATTTAATATCATTCTACAAATTCAGATTTTAGCTCAACTTTTACTGAACCTGGAAAATGTCTTGCCTTGAAATCAGAGAAATTAAATCATTATCTACTAAATAATATTTTAATATGCAAAAGCCATATTAAACTTAATTTTGAGTTAAGAGGTCTGCACTGTCAGGTGCTGTCGCATTCAACTGCTTGATTGACAGCTGTAGTAAAAGTGCATCTGACCTGCTTTCATTAATTCTGGCTGTAAGCTGCAGTGACGCACGGGCCTGTGCCCCAAGACGCTGTGAAGATGCTGCTGGACAGTATCTGCTGGCTTATGTACCACCTGGTCCCTACAGGAGAAAGTATCATAACACGTTGTATTTTTAGTGCTCAGGCCTGGTCATGAAACATTAGAGAAGACGTGCTAACCTGATAGGGGCCTCTAAATTTATTTGCTTCCAATTCCATAAGGACCGCAGCTTGAGAACACTTGATTCCCTCTGAAGGCCCCCAGCCAAACGGCTCTTGTGAGGCGGATGCACTCTTAGCACCTTCCAAGCTCTTGAGTCTCATCAGTAAGGGCCAGCAGACTCCATTTGGTGAAACTGGATTGACGGTTTATGCGTCTTTGTAGTTTGCCTAAAGGTGTGGTCACATCAGCAAATTTTCTCATGCATAAAAAAGGTCTTTATTCATAGTCAATATCATTGTCAGTTTCAAACTGAGGTTGCTGGTGAGTGCGGCAAATTCGTATGATCAACTTGAACATCTCAGAAAACTTGATGCTGAACTTTCACAAAGTGATAAGTACCTGGTGTTTTTTATATTGCCAGACAATCTGAATAGATCACTATGCTGTGAATATTTACCATAATGGACAACACTAGCTTAAATCTACAACAGTGCTTGTATATTACATGGCCAGAAAGAGTCTTCGCTTTTGCATTTTCAACTCTTTTCTTCTTGCAGGCTGTTCTTGCAGACCTCTCGACCCTGAAGGTGATGCCCTTGCTGCAGATCTTCCTCTTTGCCACCTCCGTCTGAGAAACCGGCGGGGTATTTGTCTGTTTTGGTGGCTGGATGTTCCAGTCCATTTGGATTCAATGTTGACTTAAGGGATAGTTTACCCAAAAATGAAAATTCTGTTTTTCTCAAATTTACTCACCCTCATGTCATTCCAATGACATTTGTATTACATCAGTATGTTAGTATGACTTTCTGTTGTCTTTGGAACATAATAGAAAATTATTGAAGAATGTTGGTAATCTCACAATTATGGGCACGATTGATTTTCATTTCATTTTATGGACCAAACAATTTCTCAAAAAATGTTCTTGCATGTTTCATAGAAGAAGGAAAGTCATACAGGTTTGGAACAACCTGTGGGTGAGTAAAAAATTAAAAAAAGAAAGTAGCAATATGGCTGTGAAGCGACTTTATTTTTACCGGATGTAACTGATTCCTCTTACTTAGAAACCCCTACCTTCTTGCACCATTCTGGTACTGTATGTAACTGCCTCTCAAGATTCAGTGAATTCCATATGGAAAAAGTCCCAGACTGCTTTTGACTTTTTTCACAGAGAAATGCATTCAATTATGGGAGTACAAAGAATTGCAGATACCCTTTTTCAGGTTGGGTTGACTGTAGGATTTCCAGGGAATTGTTTGAACTGTAATGGTGACACAAGGGAAAAAAGGCTAGACATGGAATAGAATAATTTATGAACAATATGCTGTCATTTGATTTTTATGATCTTAAAAATCCTATATACATATATACACAATACAGTATGAATATATGTATTGATGAGCCATTATATTATGGCCACCTTTCTAATAACCTGTAGGAACTACTTTAGATCACAAAACAGTAGCCACGTGGCGAGGCATTGATTTGACAAGGTGGCCATATGTCTCCTGGAGTATCTGGTACTGCAAGTCCCCCAGTTCTTGTATGCTCCGGGAAGGTGGTGATGTAGCATGAACCCACTTTTCCCCCATGAATGGGTGTGCTTGGTTCGCATCAGTGTTCAGATACTTGACAGTACAGTGTCAGGAATTGTGCTGTTGGAATAATAGGGCCTAAAGTGGCTCAAGAAAACATCGCCCACAGCATAACACCGCCATTGCCAGCCTGTATCCACCCAACAGTGCATCCAGGTGCTATAGCCTCTGTTGGTAATCGATATATTAGGCCTTGGCCATCGATGTGATGCACCAGGTATCTCTTGATTCATCAGACCAAGCCACTTTCTTCCATTCGGCCCATTTCATGTGCTGTTGGCCATGCTGTGCAGTTAGCATGGGGACCCGGCTGGGTCATCGGCTATTCAGGCCCGCACGCAGAAGGCTGCGATGAACTGTGTGTGTTGACACATTGCCCTGGTCATCTCTGTTGTAGCTGCTGGTGATTTGATGCACTGTGGTCGCTGTGAACAATGCACGACTGTTTCCGCCCCCCCTTGACATCAAAGAGCTGCGGACGACTGTTCATTATTTGGCCATCTGTGCACCATTTTTGATACATACTACAACAGCACGTAAACAACCCACAAGGCGTGCCATTTCCAAGATTGATAGCTGGTCCTCAGGTGGTATATATACTGATTTGTGAACTACACCTGCAGAACCATATAGTTATCAGCGCTCATTGCTCTAAGCTGAGGGTGGTCATAATGTAGTGGTTCATTGGTGTGTATATGTATATATATATATATATATATATATATATATATATATATATATGGTCATCTCAAAAAACTCAATGAAAATGAAAATTAGAACTGTTGCCTCTGCAACTAACTAAAATGAATTGCTAAAACAGAAATAATTTGAAGCTAAATAGAAATGAAAATAAACTTAAACTAAAATTAAATTTAAATTTAAATCTGAAATATATATAATAACATTCTTAAATAAATACATAAATATAGTAGTATATAAATAATATTAATATAATATTGGTTACTCTTATATAATATAATGCCTTAGAATAGCATCTCAGCCACAAAGCTAAATACCAGGATAGTAAAAAAATAAATACCGTCTTTCATGATAATGAGGTTCATTCTGTGGGATATATTATATGTTAATGGTAGAGTTTGTATTAGAAACGGCATTTGTAGTTTCATTTGCAAGTTTTAGAGATTCCAAGCCAGATAAGGCCTTGTAAGGATCTTAGGCATAGCGGAAGTTTTGAAATGATAATAAATGCCATCTACTTCAGTTAGGATACTCTTGTTAGCCCTGTGGCTTAGTGCCAGTGAATTTGGATGAGAACACTTATCAAACTCGAACATAAGTGCAATTTCCATGCATAAAAGACGCAGTACTGATGGAGATGTGCATTTGCCTTTCATATTTGCATAATGGCTGTTTTTGTGACTATTAATAAACTCCGATCTCATTACACTCCCCGAGATCACCATAAATGTTATTGATTGATTTGAAAGGGAAATACAGGCAATTTTGAAGTCATACACCAAATTAATTGTGTTCTTTTGTCTGTATCATCTGTTTGTTTTGAGAACGGGGGCTACTTTACACATCCCTGCATGTGCAATAATGTAACATACATTTTATGCAAATTGCAATTAATCAATGTTTATTATCTTTTGATAGCTAAAATATTTTTTTTACACTAACATCACTTGTTTAAAGGTTACTTTTGTTCTTGACAGTAACTATTATTTATTTAGAAGCAGTTATCTGATGCAGAAATGCAGTGAGAAATTGCCTAAATTGCATTTGAAACTGTTATTTCATTATTCATTCAATAAAAACTGTACATTATACACATAATTTTATGTTGTTAAGTGCTGTTACATTGTAGTAACTGTTACATTGCCCTACATTAAAATGTATGACTAGATTTTGTTTAAACTACCATAAATATTTATTTCAATACATTTTATTCAATACAATCTGTACAGTCTTAACAGTAATTTCATGTTGTTATGTACAATTGTTACATTTCCCTATATTAATATGTATAATTAGATTTTTGTTTCAACCTCCATAAATATTTCAGTATTTCTTTGTAACAGATTTTTTCATGATTCTGTGTAATTTGATTTTAAATTTGTACAAAAATGTACATGTGTAAAAGTGCATTTCTGTAAGATTTTAAATTTGCTATGAGTCAAATGTGTTTTAAGTTGCCTGCTGTGTTTTAAGATGCCTGCTACAGGTCTCAAAATGATGTCAATTAACTTATTTAGTTGCTTTCAGCTGAATCATTTCAAAATGTCTTGCTTTTTCAGCCCTTTGTTGCCCCTGTACTAACTTATATACTATATATATATATATATATATATATATATATGTATATATTGGATATTATTATGATATGTTGGGATATTAGGATATATTGTGTATATGTATGTATATATATATATATATATATATATATATATATACACTTTATTGCCAAAAATGTATCACCAAACACCAATGACTTGTACATTCATTATATGGACAGAAGTACTGGGACACCCCCTTCTTTAGAAGAGAAAACGACACTTCCAAACTATGGCAACAAAGATGGAAACATAATTAATGTACTTAAAAATGTATCACCAAACACCAATGACTTGTACATTCATTATATGGACAGAAGTACTGGGACACCCCCTTCTTTAGAAGATAAAACGGCACTTCCAAACTGTGGCAACAAAGATGGAAACATAATTCATGTACTTAAAAATTGTATTTCCACCTCTGTTGCAACAGTTTTGAAGTGTATGAAATGACTGTACCCATATGTACCGATATGTCATTGGTGTTTGGTGATTAATTTTGGCTCAAGGTCTGCATTTAAAGTCACACCAGAGGTGTTCAGCTGGGATTAGGACTGGGTTTTCTGCAGACCAGTCAAGTTCTTCCACACTGACTGAATCATCATTTATCTTTGATCCTTGCCTTATACACAGAGGCACTGTCATGTTAGAATAGAAAAGGGTCATGTCCAAACTGTTGCTATAAAATTAGAAGCACACAATTCCCTAGAATATCATTATATGCTTAAACATTAAGATTTGTACTCATGGAAATTACTAAAGTAGTCAAACATTTCATTAAAAGGGGGTGATCCAATACTTAGTGATAGGCAATATAGTGTATATACAGTACAAACAAACATAAAACAAGATATAAAGATATAGCTTGTCCTTGAGTTCTTGAAGCATTAGTTCATCATGACTTTATTCATTTATTTGATGGAATGGTTTGTTTCTTTAAATTGCCCCAATTATGGATTTTTTAAATGACCTTTCATGCAGTGTGTAACAGCTCTAAGTGAATGAAAACATCCTGCAAAGTTTTAAATCTGAAAGTGCACCATATATAAAGTTATTGTCTCTCAAAAGAAAAAGTTGTTTTTAAAATGAATCCCAAGCAGTTTCATGTTGACATCAACATTAAATATTAGCATATTGTCCGCCCATTTGTTGGTCTTTTTGCGTTGGTCTGAATGAAAATGCTTCATTTTCACCGCTTTTGGAGCGGTAAAAATAGCGGTTTGTAACGCTGTACACAAAGCAGCACTGGGCTCACAAACGCTGCTTTTATTATGAAATGAAATCGACCAATCACCGCAGATTAGCGTCACGCAAAAGAGGGGTTTGGAAAAATGAATCTTTGAGCGAATTGTTTGGGAGTCGTTGAGCAAATAAGGTAAACATAAATGCATATTATTAGACAATGAAAGTGTTTTTTGACCTTGCATGCATGTGAACCTCTTGTTGGGAACTCACAAATCCCAAAAAATCAACCTTTCATAACCCATAATAGGGGCACTTATAAATGGTAATAATATTATATACTGTAACAATGTTATTTCTCCAATGAGCCTTTTCTTTCTTTCTTTCTTTCTTTCTTTCTTTCTTTCTTTCTTTCTTTCTTTCTTTCTTTCTTTCTTTCTTTCTTTCTTTCTTTCTTTCTTTCTTTCTTTCTTTCTTTCTTTCTTTCTTTCTTTCTTAAATAAACTAAAACAACTAAAATATAAAACAATATACCAAAAGAGAAAGAAGAAATATAAATGCTATTGTTTATTGCTCATCAAAATTTGAAGTTGGAAACAGTGGTATTGACAAGCCAAAAAATAAATAAAATAATAATAATTCTTAACTTAGAAAAAATTGCATAAGCAAAACATTGTTAAATTCATTCTTACACATTTATTTGAAGACAAATATGGCACCTGTTTAGGGGAATGACCCTTATTTTGTGAAGGCTGTAGGCCTAGTGCATTCAGCCCCATGAATTTCAGCATCATTCATGACCCTACAAGTTGACCCCAGCTTATAGCAAACTCCAGCAGCTCTCTGCCATCTGTTCCGTCCGTCTATCTGCCTGCCCCTCTCATTCCCTCTGTGCCTCAGATCAAATTATGCCACTCGTCCATTTTCTGCCCTGCTTTTCACTCCCCATTGCCTCACACTGGTCTCTCGGTACATCTGCCACCTGTTTACACCGCTTCCCACGCCCTGTCCCATTATTACTGGACTTTCAGTCACCATGGGAGCAGTGCACCCCTAGTGGTCCCTCACTGTACCATAACATTGCTCCTCGCTGAGACATTTATTTTAGACAGGCACTATCACATTTCCTCTGCCTCTCTCTTGGGCACCTTTATATATTTAGACCTCTGTAATAACCGCCCTCCTGTCCTGCTGATACAGTTGAAACCTTTATGCAGGAAGTTAAGGGAGCTTGCTTTGAGAGAATTAGGCCTACGTATTTATTACGAATAATAATTTCACTCTAATGTACCATAAATTTCATCAATATAAAAATGTGCATCACATAATATAATATTAATACATTAGTACAATGATATGATATGAAAGCATTTTACATTTTGCATGCACAATGAGTGATATTTAAAGCTGCATTCATAAAGCTTTTGTTAGTGTTTAGCTGATTCTTATTAGTTCAATAAGTTTCAATGGATTTGCACTTTATACTGACACCTATTGGCCTGAATGCATTAAGTGAGTGTAGGCTACATATTGGTGCCTTCACATCAAATCTCTTAATTTTGTGTTTTGTTCCTTTATTATGGTGTTTTTCCCAATGTTTTGCTTATGTAATGTATTTTATTTTCTGTCTCTATTAACACAGTTATTTGATTAACTATCTTCAATTAAATCCTAAGAATTTTGTGCATGGTTGGTGGTTTGTGTTTTTACTTGACTGGGCCATCATTCCAGTGGATACTGCTTGTTTGGACATTTAATTATTTTTTCTATTTGTACTGATCTGGGGCACATTCAAGCTCAGACACCTCAGAAGCCCAATGTTTTGCTATGTTTTTCGGGTTAAACGACATGTTTCCTGGAAACGGTGTGCAACGCGGTTTGAGATATGTTTTCTCTTATTTTGTGGGTAAAAAAATGTCAGCCCAATCAGCAGCAACAGATAAACCACGCGGTATTAAAGAGACAGCTCGCACAATGGGTCCAAGTGAAGTCGTTTCCAAATGTGTCCGCTGCAGCTCGGTATACCCAACAATTGAAGACATCAAATCAAATCAAATCACTTTTATTGTCACATCACCACAGCACATGTGCCTTGGTGAGTGAAATTCTTGAGAGCGTGCTCCAGACAGTGCAGAAACAATTTACATATAGACAGTACATACTTACAGACTTATACAGAAGACAATGTGCAGAATACTCATACATATACTAAGTACACACAGTGTACTTTTTAAGACATACTTACGGTTATCAATACACATTTTACACAGTATGTACACATTATGGCGCCGCAGATGGCAGCTACTGTGCTTTGCTCTCCAGTGTTTGTACTGTTTTTGTTTGTTTTTCCTGTTTTATGTTTCTCCAGCACGATCAGCTTTTCCAGGGATGAACTGCTGAACATTCGGCAGAACACACCACACAATCTTTTACCGGTTTTTGATTACTCGGACGCTTTGCTGGACATTATAGTTGGCGGAGCTGCGGTTTTGTTTAGACGCTACAGGTCGCGCAGACGGGGAAGCGAGCCGGCGCGCTCGTGAAGCTTCGTCAGCGCGGATTAAGAACGCCGTTGCCTAGCATCCATCTCGCGAATCTCCGCTCTCTACCCAACAAAACGAACGAACTCTCCTGCTCTCCCGGACAAATAAGGATTTCTCAAACTCTGCTGCTCTGTGTTTCACGGAAACCTGGCTGAAGGATACCATACCGGACAGCGCGTTACATCTTCCCAACTTCCAGCTGATCAGAGCAGATCGCGAGGCTGAATCAACGGGGAAATCGCGCGGGCGGCGGGACGTGCTTCTACATCAATGAGAGGTGGTGTACAGATGTAACTGTGTTAAAGAGATGTGCTGTTATGACCTAGAAACGCTCTTCATTAACTGCAAGCCGTTCTATTCGCCGCGGGAGTTCTGTTCGTTCATTCTCGTGAGTGTGTATATTCCACCGCATGCGAACGCCAGATCAGCTGTACAGAAACTCGCTGATCTGATCACAGAGACTGAGCAACAACACCCGGATTCTGTTTTAATCATTCTCGGTGACTTTAATAAAGGAAATCTCTCACGCGAACTGCCAAAATACAGACAGCACATCACCACCAGAGACAGTAATATATTGGATCACTGTTACACAGCGATAAAGGATGCATATCACTCTGTCCCTCGAGCAGCTTTGGGACTATCTGATCACTGTTTAGTTCATCTTATACCAACCTACAGGCAGAAACTCAAATCTGAAAAACCTGTATTAAAAACTGTTAAAAGATGGACTGCTGAAGCAGAGCAAGACTTAAAAAGCTTGTTTTGACCTCACTGATTGGAGTGTTTTTGAAGCTGCTGCCACCGATTTGGACGAACTCACAGAGACTGTAACATCATATATCAGTTTCTGTGAAGATATGTGTATTCCTACCAGGACTCGTTTAACCTACAACAATGACAAACCATGGTTCACAGCAAAACTCAGACAGCTCCGTCAGGCCAAAGAAGATGCTTACAGGATGGGGGATAAAGTCTTGTATAAACAGGCCAAATACACACTGGAAAAGGAGATCAGGGTGGCTAAGAGGAATTATTCTGACAAGCTAAGGATTCAGTTCTCTTCCAGTGATTCTGCTTCAGTGTGGAAAGGTATGAAAGACTTTACAAATTACAAGACACCATCCCCCAGCACTGTGGAGAATCAACAACTGGCAGACGACTTGAATGTCTTTTGCTGCAGGTTTGAAAAAACACCCCCACACCCGCCCTGAACACCTCTCCACACAACCATTAACACCTCCAGCAACCCCCCTCTCCCCCACACCTGCACTGAAAATAAGTGAAGATGACGTGCGGCAGGTCTTCATAAAGAACAAAAGAAGGAAAGCACCAGGCCCAGACGGTGTGTCACCAGCCTGCCTTAAATCCTGTGCTGATGAGCTGGCCCCCATTTTCACACTGATCTTCAACAGATCACTGGAGCTGTGCGAAGTCCCCTCATGCTTCAAACGTTCCACCATCATCCCTGTCCCAAAGAAACCCAAAATTACTGGACTTAATGACTACAGACCTGTGGCTCTAACGTCTGTGGTCATGAAATCATTTGAAAGACTGGTTTTGGCTTATCTGAAGGCCTCCACTGGACCCTTACTGGACCCCCTGCAGTTTGCCTACAGAGCAAACAGGTCTGTGGATGATGCAGTTAACATGGGACTGCACTTCACCCTGCAGCATCTGGACAGACCAGGGACTTATGTGAGGATCCTGTTTGTAGACTTCAGCTCTGCTTTTAAACACCATCATCCCGGACATCCTTCAGAATAAACTGACACAGCTCTCCGTCCCTACCTCCATCTGTCAGTGATCAACAGCTTCCTGACAGACAGGCAGCAGCTTGTGAGGCTGGGAAAATTCTCATCCAGCACCCGTACCACCAGCACTGGAGCCCCTCAGGGCTGCGTTCTCTCCCCACTGCTCTTCTCCCTCTACACGAATGACTGCACATCTAAGACCCCTCTGTCAAGCTCCTGAAGTTTGCAGACGACACCACACTGATCGGCCTCATTCAGGACGGCGACGAGTCTGCCTACAGACAGGAGGTTAAGGAGCTGGCTGTCTGGTGCAGTCTTAACAACCTGGAGCTTAACACGCTCAAAACAGTGGAGATGATCGTGGACTTCAGGAGAAACCCCCCTGCTCTCCCCCCACTCACCATCATGAACAGCACGGTGACTGCAGTGGAGTCATTCAGGTTCCTGGGCACCACCATCTCCCAGGACTGAAGTGGGACATTCACATAGACTCCATTGTGAGAAAGGCCCAGCAGAGGTTGTACTTGGAGGGAGGGAAGCTCACCTCCAACAATGTGGTGGGCAGTTCGCACGACCCTTTGCAGAGCTTTGCGGTTGCCAGCGGTGCTGTTTCCAAACCAGGCGGTGATGCAGCCGGTCAGGATGCTCTCCACAGTGCAGGTGTAGAAGGATCTGAGGATGCTGGGGCTCGTTCCAAACTTCCTCAGCTGTCTTAGGAAGAAGAGACGCTGATGTGCCTTCTTCAGAACTGCATCTGTGTGAGCGGACCATGTGAGATCTTCGGTGATGTGAACGCCGAGGAACTTAAAGCTGTTTACCCGCTCCACAGGTCTCTTGTCGATGGTGATGGGTGTGTGTTCTCTGCTCTGTCTCCTGAAATCCACCACCAGCTCCTTGGTCTTGTCGATGTTGTGGGAGAGGTGGTTCACCTGACACCATTTAGTCAGGGTACTCACCTCCTCTCTGTAGGCCGTCTCATCATTGTCAGTGATCAGGCCTATCACCGTTGTGTCATCAGCAAATTTGACGATGACGTTGGAGCTGTGTGTTGCTGTACAGTCATGTGTGTACAGGGAGTACAGGAGTGGGCTGAGGACGCAGCCCTGCGGAGCACCAGTGTTGAGGATCAGAGAAGATGAGGTGTTGTTGCCCAATCTGACCACCTGACTTCTGCCTGTCAGGAAGTCCAGGATCCAGCTGCACAGATATCTGTTCAGTCCCAGAGTCTGGAGCTTCGCAACCAGTGTGGCAGGCACTATGGTGTTAAATGCTGAACTATAATCCACGAACATAGGTGTTCTTATTTTCCAGGTGGGAGAGAGCAGTGTGCAGGGTGAAGGCAATAGCATCGTCTGTGGAACGGTTGCTACGATATGCAAATTGTAGTGGGTCCAGTGAAGCAGGCGGCACAGAGCAGATGTAGTCTCTGACGAGTTTCTCAAAACACTTGCTGAAGATGGGGGTCAGAGCAAGAGTTCTAAGAGTTGTCTTAAGAGTTCTATTGTAACATATCAACATGATGATGATGAATTTGTAAGTAAATGTAATTAACATCAAAATAAATTCACAAGAGCAAGTATACAGTTTGTACATGTTTATTTACATTAAAGGCAAAATAACTGAAATAATAAGAGAACAAGTATCTTTCTGAACAAGAAGATCTAGAGCTTATTTAAGTATTCTAAATATTATGTAATTGCAATGTCTTCTGGTCCATATCCTTTAGTGTGCTAGACAATGATTAATGTAACATAAAAACACTATACATATTTAAATATTTTGCTATTGTATTGTGGAGTGACGCTTTCATAAACCTTTCTATCAGTGGTGTAGTCTAGTTTTTTGTAGTGAGTACACTGTTTTTTTTCCTTCCCAGCCCCATACTCACCCGTACCAGAGCAGCCTCTCGTAAGCACCACCACACTCACTAAACAGGGCTCTACTTTTATTTTTAGGAGCAATTGTGCTGCTAATTTAAAAAAAAGAAATGAGGGGCATGGTAAAAAAATTCAGGAGCACCTTCTCCTCAATAACAAAAATGTGCCTTCCTATTACGAAGTAATACTGGACTCCTTAAAGTGATTTACAGGGGCATTTTTTTCTAACTTTATTTGAAGTGTTACCTTTCATGTCAAATTCAAAATAAGCTTTATAAGCTTTTTTTATCAACATTTCTAATTAAAATAATGCAATAAGAAGAATAGATTACCGATCAAATACAATCCTTATTAACTAAATTAATTTGCACTACAGAAGAGGCACAGAAGAACACAAAAGTGGCTTGTAGGTATTTACAGATATTTAATAAGGCTCAGAGGTGTCATGAGTGCAATTAACTTCATACATTCATGTTCATAACTTCATAAATTCATAAAATTAATGTTTTAAATATACAATTTTGAATATAGAAATATAAAATTATTTAAATAACTGAAATGATACTTTAAAAATGAAACTAAGACTGCCATTAGGTGGCGGCAAGTTACTGATTTTATCACTGAATCATTAATTCAATTGATTCGTTTGAACGGCTGATTCATTCGGGAACAAAGCAAGTCCCTGCGTCCCAATGTGCATATTATCCACCCTATCTGCCCCAAATAGTATTGAAAATTACTAATATCACATTTAAGATGGATAGTATGCACATTGGGACTCAGGCAGTGACTGTCTTTATGAATGAATAATTGAAGCGCAGATTTATTCATAAACGAAACAACGCTGTGTTAATGGAGATGTGCAGCAGATCAGTTGTGAGTTTATTTGAAACTATTTTAGTTGACGAAATAGAGCAAAATTATGCAATACTGTTATATTCAGACAATGTAAATAAATATTAACTTTTTGTTTATTAAAATACCTCATTGTTCTTATATGCCAACAACCCCCTGCTGTTACAGTTAAGTTAATGACAATACTCTACCATGATGTACCAGGTAACGTTATGATAGCATCGGCCTCGTTTTCTGTACCGCGTAGGATAGTATCAGCCTTCTGGCTCATTTTCTGTCGTTTCTATAATGTTAACGTTCCTGTCATCTGTTTGCAGTGTCAAACCGCTTCAGGGGCAGGCTGCTTATGAAAACACTGAAAGGGTGTAGTTCATTTCATATCTCCTTTATTCGTACATTTCAAGCTTAGCAATAGTCGTCAACAGAAATACGGCGTGATTATCAGAAAGACGGTGCTTCACAACACAGACTGGGTGAATTTATGAATGAAATTGTGAAAGGATGTCACAAAACGACGTTGTTACGTATCCGCGTGCTTTTTTAAGTGGGTAAACGCAAATCCTTGACCTTCCCGGGTAGGCTATATACCTGCGTATCATGTAGACTACACCACTGCTGTCTATGCTCCTCTGATTATATAATGGTAAATATTAAAATATCATAGCACAACAACAGTGATCAGCAATAATGATAAGCCCAATACTCACAATACAAATAATATGGTCATATAGATCATAACAGTCTCGGAGTGGATTATCCTTCATCTGAAATGTTTGTCTTTTCATCCTGAAATGCGAGGCAAATGTTGGATCACAATAAGGAACCAGTTTCCACAAATCCCTTCACTCGATTGGGATGTTCTCTTTTATTCTGGATGGCAAGGGCAGTGACTAGCATCGAGGGTATTTTGCAGTATTAAACACGCATTTATACAGATTTCATCAGGCTCCGAAAATTCTTCAAAAAGAACACAAAGAATGGCCTTCTCAGCTGCCATAGTTGCAACACTTGCGTCATCAGAACAGGGTGTTCAACACATCACCGTTTCCATTTAATAAACACTTTGCACCGTTTTGTCTGGGCTGAACGCAGCCCTGCTTTAGACAAGTCAATTGAACTCATGCTGATCCATCGCTATGGACTACGATGCGGACTCTGGGTCTTATGCAATTTGGGGGTAGTATGGTTTTTTCTTGCTGCTTGTTTTTGAAAGAAATTGATACTTTTATGCAATAAATTGAGCAAAGACATTTAAAATGTTACAAAATTTATATTGTTACAATATTTATATTAGCTTATTAATTAATTATTATTATTTTTAACCTTTATACTTTTGAACTTTCTATTCATCGAATCCTGAGAAAAAAATATGCAACTTTTTCAAGATTGATAATAAATGTTCAGCAACAAATCATATTTCTGAAGGATCATGTGACGACACTGAAGACTAGAGTAACGGCTGCTGAAAATGAAACCATCAGATGAATTATATTTTTAATAAATGGTAAAATATATATATATATATGTTAAACTTTATCAAATAAATGCAGCCTTTGTGAGTATGAGACAACAAAAACATTTTAAAAATCTTACTGACCCCCCAGACTTTTGAATGGTAGTGTATAATGTCAGCTTTGCTCATATATTTACATGTATTTTATGCAAAGTGAATGTATGTGAAATAAAACAGCATTTTAAGGAAGGCTCATATGTCTTGAATCTTCATCCCATGTGATATGTACATCATTTTAACCAGAAAGCACACACTAACTAACTAACTAACTAACTAAGTAAGTAACGAACCAACTAACTAAACAAAAAACAGTATCATATTCCAGATGAACATTATCCCACGAAACACGAAAACACCCATTATCTGCCTGCCTGCTTTGAACCGCGGTCTGCCTTTTCAAAGCTCACGTCTCTCTCGCGCGCTGTCAGCCAATCGGATTCTGCCATGTTGGGACCGTTCAACCAATCGCAGCCCACAGCGAGGAGGAAAACTTGGATGATTCTCTGGGTGTAAATCTGGGTGTAAATTGTTGTGTGTGAGTCGCGATGGGAGAAATACAAGTGGGAAGTGATGAACAATAGAGCTGGCTGTTTCCGGGAGGCACCAGCATTCCCGAGCAACTTTCGCGCTCGTTCTTGTTGTGCATACCGATAGTCCGCCAAGCACACAGCCCATCCAGTTCACACCAGCAGCTGCTTTTGTGTCATAAGATTGTTTTAGGCGAGATCTCCGAAGAGGGAGAATCAAACTGCCGGCGTCCTGTGGTCCAATGATTTGCATGCGGACTTCCGCCCCCTGAATGTAGTTTCTGCATCAACTAGCAGACCTGAGACCTCGAGTCAGGCGGAGTCATGCGGACTTGACATTTAAACATGAACGCCACACGCGCGTATTTCGGATGGTCCCGATGGATTTGGATTAAACGGCGCACTGGGATCTGACACTTTCATTCGCAGAGGCGTTTACTATGCTGGATTTTTGCCGGCTCTTGTGGATGTAACGCTACCGTGACTATTTGCTGTTACTTCCAGTGTAGAACTGGAATATTGCATTGGACTCGCTGGGGTGTTTAGTAGCAGGAAAATGCGTGTTTTCATCTCTTCTCAAACAGGGGGATTCCTCGTCAGTTTGCACTTGTCTGTTTGGATCCTAAAGTAGGATACAGCCAGACCCTCCAACCCAGTCGAGGATCTGATGTCTGTATTGCTCTGATGTCTATTTCAATGTGTCACACTAGAAGAGTTGACTGGATGGAGTTTTACCTCGCGATCTTCTTTTGACGCGTGGATGCATTTCTAGATCGTTTTTGAGCTTGGATTACTTCTTTTTTTGGCTGCGTTTTTACAGGTTGGATCTTCGCTGGTTTCTGTTGAAATCACACGTTTCATTCTTGTGATTCGTTTTGACGATCCACTGGGTGAAAAATACTGTGTGATCTCTTATTGATCTATTTATTGTTCGTTGAAAGCTTTTGCACACCATGACTTTCTTGTCCGGGGCAGCGGTTCTGTTGCTGCGTGGACTCGTCATCTCTGCGGTATTGGGCTTCGAGAGTTCACACACGAGTCATTTGTCGAACCGAGTCACTCCGGATCCAGCAGAAGCAGCAGCTGTTGCTCCTACAGGTAAGACCTTTATATCCTAACAAACCGCAAATCTAATCGACCTGCGTTATTATCTTGCTCTCTATCGAGTGGTGATTAGTAACTCCTGTCCAGATGCCGTGGTAATCGATTGTCAGTGCTGTTTTTGATTAGTGTTATTCAGGGTATATTAATAGTCATTTCGCGGCACCGTGGGTCCTGATGGTGGGCAGGTCTTTCCCAGCCTCACATCACTTCTGGGTGATTCTAGAGAATCTCATGCCTTGCCTGTATTCGTAACTGCTTATGAAAGTGATGAAGGTCAGGACAACATCCACACGGAATTCCTGCTGTTCCACCAATAAACGCTTGGCATGGGAGAGCAGGAGGAACCCCCTCCACACAGCACTGTCCTCAGGCAGCACCTCCATGAGGAGAAACCACCAGATGGGGTTTTCCGTGGTGACTGGCTGATATAATGCCTTGTAAATTGATTAAATGAAACTGGTATATTATGTACTAATATATTTGAATTGTGTGTGGATTTATATTTGATTGTCAGTATGTATGATTTTAGTTTAAAATGCTATGTGAGAATTTGAGCCATTTGTATGCATGTGTCATGTGGCAGTTCCTCTGGTGGTGTTGTGTTTATGTATGTGATAGTCTGACTGGCTGATATAATGCCTTTGTAAATTGATTAAATTAATCTGACATTAATTTTACACAATATTCACTGAAGAATTGAAACGGTACACACAAATGTATTAACCATGCTTTCTATGGCAAGCTATTTTGACATGTATTCGTTTTAAACAATTTATTTGTTACTAGTTTTTTTTTGCAGTGACTAATTAATAATCCCGTAGTTACTGGTATTTTGTAAAATTTTACTTGTAACATATCCATTTTTTTTAGAACTTACTATAATGGTCACTAATTAGTCACTATCCTAATGGTGACAGATAACCATTCCACTCTCAAGGCTAACGATTGTTTTTATTTTGACTAACTACTCATTAGGTACTAGTACATGGGTATTAGTTACTAGCGCAAGGCTTTCCATTCAAACATCTCTCTTTTTTTATTAGGTTAACTTCCAATATTTATATAGGAAAACTATAGAATATTTCTATCTTGGAAAATTATTAATTTGCATGATTATTTTAATAACAATATATTTTTAACATATAATCACCACCCATTCATTGACTGATGACAATAAATTCTCAAATGGCCAAATATTGGCAGATTAATTGATGTGTCCGATATACTGTATGTCTATCACTATTGTACAAGGCTGTTGTCACATGCGGGGTTGGGAATGTTGTCCCGGGCCTTGTGATGATGGTCGCTCAATAAGATATTCTATAGTATAGCATACTCTTTAGCTAAAACTTTTTTTTGGGCCCCTTGGATTTGGAGATGACTGTATACTATGTTCAAATGGATGCATTTGATCCACAGAATGACTGCTTCTAGGACACGCCTGTAAATCGATGTTTTAAAGATAAAACAAATAAACTGTTAAAAATAAATAATTAATTGTATTTAAAAAAAAGTCTGAACCAAGGCCTGGGATTTGTACCATAATGGTAATGCATAAACAAACAGGACTGATTCAGTCAGTCAGCCTATTCTGGTTCATAACACCACAGCTGTTTTCCCAATATTAGTCATGCCTTTAATGACAGTGGATCGTTGCTGACGGGCAGCAGTCTGGTCAGAGTGCTTTTTGAGGACACAGGGTGAGATGACAGATTGCAGTTTGTACAGAACTAAAGACTGCTCATATGATGATGAATGTAATCCAGATCTGCGGTCATACAGGAATGCAGACTTAATTTGAAGGGTAAATAACCTGCATGCAAATGGTAATTGACTCATCAGAAATTAAAGCCCTTGGAAAAATTGTTTCAGCTGTTCCTGTAGTTTAGTGCACTCTAATGGACACTTGGTATGCATACTTGATTAAATACAGCAAGTGCACCACAGTTCCCAGCTGCAACAACCCCCTTGAATTAAGGAAACCCTTGATTCAGTGTGTTGCACATTTTGGTTTTCTGAACTCCGATTTTCAAGGGGTTTTCAAGGGAGGGTCAACGAGTGTGCACTTACACCTATCCTACCGACACCGATTTGATACAGAGCAGTAACGGATAAAATTTAATTGCTGAAGCCGTTATACGTTCTGGTGTTAAAATGAAAATGATTGCAAAATTTATAAAAACAAGAGCGTCTACAAAAACATACGTTCTTTTATATGCGTTTTAAACTTTCTGTATTCTGAAAACTGTAATAACAACAAAATTGATTAAAGAGTAAATTAATAATAACATAAGTACAAGAGATCACCCAAACATTCTGTAAGATCATTGTAAAACTTAATGTAAACGAGGTACAGTGGTGGTAGGCTCAACAAAGTTTATTAATTGTTTGTAGTGTTTACTATACAGTAATTATTAGCTAAACGAACTATATTTTTGACAGTTGCCATAGACAGTTAATGAGTTTCCTGTACCTATGATAATGATATGATATCGTTTAACTCAATGAAACGGTTAACAATGCTCATGAAGTACACGTCCCGACAGTTCTTGGGAAATTGGAATTTGTTCCTGTTATTTATGTCCTCATTTAGTGAGACGCCATGCTAAAACACCGCGAGCATGCAGTAAATGAAACCCAGTCTGTTCATTCTTGAACTAGTTGCAGAACATCAATTCATATTCAAAATAGTGTTTTTGCGGCTTATATTTATAGAACTATCCATACGAGTCGAATTAAGTGTACTGAACCGACGTTTTATTAATTCATGTCCAAACTTCGAACTTTCCTACATTCCGCTTATAACAGAAAGCCATTATATGACTTTTTTTCCCCATGAACCCCATTTGCCGCATCGTGGACATCAAAGGTTTATATTAGGGGTGCAACTTCAGCAACGTCTTATGCTGCTTAACCTGTGAAACAACTATCGTGATCACTGACGCAGCTCCATTACAAAGTGATTTTGGTAGACTGCCTTCAGTTTCCCGTGTTGATTGACCGACTCGGACTGTCTACAATCAATGCGCGGTGCGAATTGCTCTAGACAAGTTTGAGCTCAACAGCTGCATAAGCAAATAGTGCATTTAGAATTAAATAATTTCATCACACCTTATATTATTCACACATTAAATAATGTCACCTTAAATAGTATGTTTGTTTGCATAAAAAAAAAAAAAATTTCGGCAAATCTGTTTTTAAAATGGCCGATATCGATAATCGTTAAAATGCTTAATATGGCCCGATAATCGGGTCGACCCCTATTTCAAGGGGATTTTCAATGTACAACCTACACTTAAACCTATCCTAAACACAACCAATGATGATACCGAGCAAATGTGTGAAATAAAAATTAAATTGCTGAAGCAACCATACAGTTTTAATTTGCTTCTAATAGCCGTTTTATCGTGACCCATACCCTAGTCTCTCATCACATACAGGGTATTGCTCTACAGTATTTCATGAGCAAGTTTCCTAATCAAAAACCATACATATGGAGCTGATCATGTGTATTAGTTTACAAATCATTCACAAAATTCCTAAAGTGGACTAGGCAAAATGCGACTAAAGAGTTTTTAGGTCATAACAGTATTGTACAAGGAAGTCTTAATTGATAGTCTGCTCCTGAAATCGTAATTTATGTGAAAACGAGTAACAGTTGTTGGTGTTTTACTGCCACTAGTGTTAATTTCAGCTGGGAACTGCAGTGAATTCTATGTAAAAGTAAGTTTTTGGAGTTCTGTACAAATTTAGATAGATGCATTTTCCAATGAGTCTATGTTGGTCACTGATCATCATTACACGATGAGACCTTATCACAGCCTACTTTGGTAGCTGATTACTATCAGCCTCCAAATGAGTCTCTACACAGAAACACATGTTTATTATAAGGACAAGGGAAATGAGAACGCAGTGTGTTTGGCATTGTTCTCCAGTCACCATTGAGTTAAGTTCAAGGGATACTTCACCCAAAAATGAAAATCAAGTTGTAGTTTGGAAAAAAAATACCATGGAAGTCGATGGCTACTGTCAGCTGTTCCAACAATCATCAAATTGTTGCTCAAGAAAGAACCTCATGCAGGGTTGGAACAAGTAAATGATGAAAGAGTTTTATTTTTTTTAGGTGAACCATCCCTTTAGCTAAAAGTAAAATATTATCTGTGAATGTGTTGTATGAGTTTTCTAGCATAAGGTTTTAAACCTAATAACTTAATACATATAATTAAATGTTTTTTGGCAATAATTCTTCCCATTGTCAGAATGATAAGCAAGGAGGTGGCAGATAGTGGCACGTAGCGTCTATGTTGACATGCATACCTGTGAACTGTGCTATACTCATTCATTTACTGTATCTGTGAATATCAAATTAAATAAAAGCTGTTAAACCTGAGCAGCAGGTCATGACACCTGCAGGGAAATGTGTAGTCTGTCTGGCTATAGGCAGATAAAACTTCTGAGTGACAAATTAAGTGTTTGTCTTAAAATATATTTACACAGGCTGTTTTAAACTGCTGTCATGATGTTGTTAGTTTTCCCAAATATCAATATGGTGCATCGTCCATGAGATACAACCATGGGATATTTGGATTTCATTTACATTACATTTATGTAATTTTCTGACGCTTTTATCCAAAGCGACTTACAATTGGGATTCATTATACATTTTTTAATCGGATTGTGTTCCCTGGGAACGAACCCACTACCTTTGCGCTCTGACCGCAATGCTCTCCAAAAGCCAACACAGGAACACATTCTACTTAGTGTTCACTACAGTACTCAATATTTTATCTATTTATAATCTAATTTCTGTTTTGTGGCAACTCACAGCTGCCAGTTTCTCACTGGACAAAATACAGTGACGATGCTACAAGCGGTATACCATGCATCTTGGTAAATATGTTTACGGTTCCTAAATGTGTATGTAAACTAATGTCAATGCACGATTCTATTAGATCTATTAAAATCAGTTTGTTGCTGTAAAATTTGCTAATAATGACACTGGTGGACAATGAAAGGCCACATGATGACTTAAAGGTCATCAAAATTGCCCTTTAACATTGTTAGTCACACAAAGACAAAACAAAACAATGGTAACATACATGATACAACAATTCAGAACATTAACATAGAAAGCAGAACAGAATATTCTGATAACAACAATATGAAAAAAACTGTACACAAATATAAACAAATGTGATTGTTTGTGCAGGTATGCAGGAAATGCCCCATAATTGTAAGACAATTACTGTGTTTAATTACTAATATATTTTAATTGTGTGTGGAGTTCTATTTGATTGTCAGTATATATGATTTTAGTTTAAAATGCTATGTGAAAATTTGAGCCATTTGTATGCATGTATGTGTCATGTGGCAGTTCCTCTGGTGGTTTTGTGCTTATGTATGTATATGTGTGTGTGTGTGTGTATGCTGGGAGTTTGACTTTGGGCTCTTTGTGGTCAAACAGCCCAGCTGGAGTTGACCCAACGACCCACTTTCCCATCCTAACTGTTGTCATCTGCTGCTTTGCAGGATGCCACTGATAATGTGCATGTGTATATGCAAAAACCGAAGAAAACTATACAATTTCACCAAAGAAAGAATTAAAGAAGTATAGAAAGCACATCAGAAAAGGGACTATGAGTAGAACTTGCTCTTGTCTGTGTGAGTGGCATGTGTTAGGCTACTTGTTCAGTTAAGGGATCCTAATTGTAAGCACAGTAATGAAGGAATTTCCTGTTGCACAGATGATTATCATAACAAAAGTGCTTTGAGTGAAAGGTCGATTGCTTTTGTGTCTTTCAGATAATTTGAATACATGTCGTCTTAGAGGCTTAGATGGATTTGTTTATCTGTTTGTGTGCCTTTTTGGTCTCTGTCCCGAATCATGAATGTCCTACATGATGAGAGGAACAGGTCACTTCAGGCAATGCTACAATATTATTATTTTTTTCACTTTACCATTCTAAAAAGTGTTGGTAGTCTATTGCTTAGTATCATTAACTGTAAAACTTTCACCATCCTGATGGGATAAAGTTGCCTATTGGAATAGCATTTTGTTTGTGTCCAAACAAGGTCATTTTTTGATCATGTCCATTAATAATGTCTGTATTATCACTGGTCATCACTGGTAAACTTGAAAAGAGTGTTGATATGCTCTTTATAAGTGTTGTTTAATCTGGACATGGTACCACTTTATATTAAGTGGCCTTAACTATTAGGCCTATGTGCTTAAATCTAAAAACTGTAAAAAAATAAATAAACATCTAAAAAATGTACTATTGCGTTTAAATTGTATTGCAATACACTTGCTGCTATAGAGGTAGGATATAGGTAAGGTTGGGTTAAGGTATAAGGGATGGGTCAACAGTGTAATTATAAATGTAATTTCTGAAATTTATTATCAGTGCTATCACACAACCAATTCGTACATATTTTATGAGGTTGCTAATTCGTACAAATTCGTATATGTGCAACCATCGGTGAATATCAAATTAAACAAAAGCTAAATAAAGTCTCAAACTATGATTATTTAACTATGCCTATTATTGTACGATTTGTCTAAGCCCCAGTGACGGGCAGGGCTAGATGTACAGGTGCATCTTAATAAATTAGAATGTCGTAGAAAAGTTCACTTATTTCAGTTATTCAACTCAAATTGTGAAACTCGTGTATCAAATAAATTGAATGCACACAGACTGAAGTAGTTTAAGTCTTTGATTCTTTTAATTGTGATGATTTTGTCTCACATTTAACAAAAACCCACCAATTCACTATCTCAACATATTAGAATACTTCATAAGATCAATAAAAACATTTTTAGTGAATTGTTGGCCTTCTGGAAAGTATGTTTATTTACTGTACATGTACTCAATACTTGGTAGGGGCTCCTTTTGCTTTAATTACTGCCTCAATTAGGCGTGGCATGGAGGTGATCAGATTGTGGCACTGCTGAGGTGGTATGGAAGCCCAGAGTTTCTTTGACAGAGGCCTTCACCTAATCTGCATTTTTTGGTCTCTGTTGTTTCTTATTTTCCTCTTGACAACACCCCATATATCTCTATGGGGTTCAGTCTGGTGAGTTTGCTGGCTAGTCAAGCACACCAACACCCTGGTCATTTAACCAACTTTTGGTGCTTTTGGCAGTGTGGGCAGTGCCAAATCCTGCTGGAAATGAAATCAGCATCTTTA